>AP028163.1:38142302-38742302 GCA_014132275.2 Samia ricini | reverse complement strand
GTTTGATGGATTTGAATCTATCTACAATAACACGGAATTAGACCACACTACCAATGAATGAACTATCATAGCTTGTACAGAAACTGACCTTTTTTTTTTTTTTTTTGACGGGGTGAAATGCATTTACGCACTACCCTTATCTATTGTACTTAGGGGATCAAAGTCCCCCAGTACACTAGATAAGGGGCACGGAGTGACGAGCTCCGTGCAGTGTGGGACTCACCCGGGCGAGAGTCGCCCGGAAATACCCACTAAAACCCCCCGGGGCCGTCCGCTGCATTTGGCATGGGGGCGACACGGGGTGGCACAGAAACTGACCTGAGAAAAATTAAAACTTCTATTTTTTCGCCATTTTTGATTTTTCTCTAGTTATACGACTTCCAGCTACAAAGCGTAAGTAAAATACCCTCAGCGATTGTAGGGAGATCAAGCCAATTTGGCACAATGCGCTAATTACCCAATTAACACAGACTGCAGAGCGCTCCAGCATTAGCTGAATAATTCAAGTAAATCGCTGTAACAGAGTGGATATCGCTCGACGATCGCAAACGTATCGATTAAACTGTTTCGTTTTATGTAATCGCTTTTTAAACGACTTAGTTATTGTCGGTTTTGTAATACTTTGAAGTGTACATAACTTTCCGTAGTTTCTAGATTTTATCATGACAGTTGCACGCAATGATCCGGAATGGCAAGATTTACGCAAATAATGATTATATTTGTAATATTTTTGAATTAACAAATCGATATAATTTAGAGCTTCAAATTTATCGAGTCGTCTCAAATCAAACGCATGAAATGCTTCCAATATTTAAAAAGGAGGTTATCATCTCTTTGACTTTTTTTTCCACCCATATAAAACCCATAGGGAGTTTTTGGCGGGATCTCAGTCTGACATGTAGCAATTGTTTTCTTTAATTCATTAAACTTGTGTACTTGACTCTATATCATGTAATCTTGGTGGCGTTTAGTGTGAAATATTTTAGTTATTGTGTTCAAGTTAAGTTTATTATAGAAGACAACGCGTAGCATACACTCTGAGGTGCCGACAAAGCTCCATGGAAAGTTCGAGCAGGATAGGCCACCGTTCTGTTGGAGCTTGGTAACGCTGATACAAGATTGAAAATCTTACTCACATGACATTGGCACAAATTGTGTGTACACACAGATTGCCATTAACTAAGAAGAAGAAGAAGAAAACCCATAGACCTCTCTGTTCACTAACCGCTGCCTGAGTAGTCTGTCTGAATATTTCGAGCTTAAAAACGGAACTTCGTTTCAAAATCCGCTACATTTTAAACTAATCAATAATAATATCACTTTCTGCCACATCTGCATTGGATGTGACGGCGTTTGATGTTTAATACAATCAACATTTAACATTAACTCAATTGACATCCTATATGAACAAGTGTTCAAAAAATTCTACCATCCTCTTACCTTCATGTTGTCAAGGTTCTTCCGATCTACAGGAATTATGGTTTCGCCACATATTTGGCCGATCGGGATGCCAGAGAGATGTTTCTATAGAAAACACTGTGTCGACGCGAGGCGAACGCGAGTCGTGCAAGATTTCTTCTATCAAAAAAACGAGCAGGCGTCCCGACCCGCTCGCTGTATGGCGTATTGGTCAGTTCGGAAAAAAAAAAAACCTACTTTCAGTCTTTACGAGTATTAACTAGTACAGTTATATTTTTAGTTTTTGTGTATGTATGATATTTTTGAACTGTGAATGTAGGGATTAAAAATATACATTTAAAACACAATATGACTATGAAAAGTTTCGATGTAGTCGTGTACGCGCGTAAACGTGACGTTCGATCCGATAATACGCTTCGGGTTAAAACCGATATTGTGTGAATCGCAAGCAAATGACATGAAAGCATTTTCTCTATTCAAATATCATACAATAGCTGGAATCGGTAAACGGTGTCTTGTGGTGAGATAAGTAAAAATAAAAATAAATGATTTTGTTTATCACCCTGGACCACAGTGTGGACATTAGGTGAGGTTGTGGTCAAAGCCCTGAGGCTTAGCCGTATATAAAAAATGATAGAGCTCCCATATTGAACACATTAAAGAATTAGTTTTATTAATCGCTCAAATACCAAGAAAAATTGAACAACAGGAAATCAATTGAAACTGGCGTAAACGCCAAGTTGGCACTTTCACGGTTAAACTACTTACCACATTATTAATTAATTGCATAAAATATCACTTTATTAAATTTTCTATTATTTCCAATTATTCTTCCGATTAAATAAAAAAAAGTACTCGATGAAACGGAGCCGAAATTATCTCACGTAAACGTAATCCTGTGATAGCTTGTATAATATACTAGCTGTGGGCCCGCAGCTGCGCCCACGTTTTATACGTTCTTCACTGCGTTTTAATTTTTTTATACGGAACCCCAATTATATTCCTTAAAAAATTTAATACTAAGATAAAGTAAATATATTTCTCATAAATTCAAGAAGCACTTGGTCGTAAAACTGAGCGTTGAATCGGATTTTATTCGAAATTTCATGAGTTTTACTTTTTTTACGAGAAACCCTAATTATTTTTGAAGAATAAAAGTACCCTAAGTTACACGGAGTAACTTTAGCTATCTAACAAAATAAGCCCCGTTAAAGTCGGTCCAGCCGTTCCGGAGATTATCCGGAACAAACAAACAAACAGAAAGACAAAAATTTAAAAAAATTTATTTTTGATATAGGTATCGTATATTCATATCTGTATAGTAAAAAAAAACTTACTTTGACATTACAAAAACATACACTTCAATTTTATTTATTAGTTATATATCATTCCTTACACACTCCATCCACACTTTCTTTGGCCTTCTTCTACTTTTTTTTATTCTACCACTTTCACAATCATATTTTTTTTATCCATATGCGCTTCCTCCCTTCTTATATATACCACGAAACGATTCCCTTTAAACTTTTATACCATTAGCGCAAACTTTCAAACTCCATCTAATATAATCAATCATTCCTGACTTTATACGTTCTCGTCAAACCACACATCCGTCTCAACATACATTTCAGCTACATGGAATCGTTAACCACCAATTTTATTAGGTAGTCATTATTTTAAAATTTAGTAACAGTGTAAAGTTCAGACTAATTGGTTTTTTAATTGAAAAAAATTAATCAAACACTTCACATCAGTTACACATTTTTTACCACAACCAAAAAGAATCACGTTCCAAACAAACCGTGTTCCGAGAGTCGGCTATACTACGTCGGGGAAATATTTGCCAGCGCTGTGCAAAATAATAAAAAAAGAGTGTCTCTCCGCTACTGAGTCAGTGATTTCGAGCGCTTTGATTGTCGACGTGGAAACCAGAATAAATATTTATGGTTTAACGTTACACACGAGTGGGATGGTGTGTAATGCTTTGTAATATACCTAAATAGATCTTTACTCTTCATTGATAAGTTCATGCACCATATCAAGTAAGTCGATGCAAGCACACGCGAGTATAAATACACCTATCCAACTCTAAAATCAGGCAGAACTTTTGATCTAAGAAAACATCGCGAGAAAACTATAGCATGATGGTAGGGCATTTTAAAACAAAACGTTGCGACGCGGTGCCTGCGAAAGCCACTCCGTGTCGCCCCCATCCCAAATGCAGCGGACGGCCCCGGGGGGTTTTAATGGGTATTTCCGGGCGCTTCACGCTCGGGCGAGTCCCACACTGGCACGGAGCTCGTCACTCCGTGCCCCCTTACCCATTGCATTGGAGGACTTCGGTCTCACTAATGCAATGGGTAAGGGTAGTGCGTAAATGCATTTCCCCCCGTCAAAAAAAAAAAAAAAAAAGGGCATTTTAAAACATAATGCCAGCTTGGATAGCTACCATCCTCAAGTTAGAAAACTTGTCGCCAAATACCAATAGGTGTGTTCCGGCAGCATCACTTGAGAACCAGTACCGCTAGGCTTAGACATATTGTGTTTACCATCCTGGACCACATCGTCATTTAACATCAAGTTAGTTTGTCGTCAAAGCACTGACCCTATACCGTGTAAAAATGTCTTAATTTTAAAGGATTATTAGAAGGTGGATAAATACGTATCTCTCTATGTCCCCCATATATACTCCATCCGCATCCATACTCCATTCGCTATAAACACTTTGTAAGTAAATTTGGTTTCCAAAATAGTTTTTTGTCTTTTGACGTTCACAAGCATTTTCTCAGGGAATAAACTGATTCAAGAATTTTTTTTACTTCGATTTTTTATAACTCAAAACTTCTTTCATTTTTAATGAACTAATTGATTAATAATTAAAGTTTTTTGAACAGTTGTATAGTGTTTCAGGTTGGTTTAACTAGTGGGGTCATCATAAAGAAATTATTTGTTTATATTTTTTTTACAATTTGTGTAAAAAGGCAGCAAAGTACGGTGATGATGGTTCAGTGGCTGTGTAGTCGGATTCAGCGTTGATTGATGTAGGTTCAAATCCACCTTTCCAACTCTATAATAATCCTGAGCTTTCGATGAAGGAAAAGATTATAAGAGTACCATAGTATGATTGTAGGGTATTTTGTAATAATGCCTGTGTGTGTAGCTACCACCCTCAAGTTTGAAAACCTGTCACGAAATACCAATAGGTGCCTCTAGATTTAGCGTGTTTACTACCTTGTGTTACATTATCATACAAAATTAGGTTACATTAATCAAAGATCTAAGCCTAAACCGTATAAAAAATCCTAGGCTCAAGTCAGGGTTCGTACAACTTTGGTATCTTTCTACTAGCCAATATCTTCTGACTGAACTCACAAACTAAATAAATCTCCAATGCCCCTTTAGCTTAATAGCATTAGTCTGAAAAAAATAGAATCCACTTTAAACGAAATATTATTAAACTAGCTATTCCCGCGGGTTTAGCCACTTAGAATTCAGACGATTTGCAGTCTATATTATCCCCCTGGATGTAATATATGCCATTACCAACTTTCATCGAATTCGGTTCAGTAGTTTTTTTTGCGTGATTGGTGAACAAATTAATAAACAGACAGAGACAAATATTTTAAAACTATCGAAATGTATTCTGCAGTCGATTGTGTTGCCCCGCATAGTATTTTTTCTTAAATATCTTCAATGTACAGATTTCGTTTCGTTACACTTTTATTGTAATTATGGATAAATTATATAAAACTTTTTTTAAATTAATTTTTGTATTAATCTAAATGAGACAAGTAAAACAAAACGGTTCAATAAAAACTTTTTGCAATATTCACAAAGTATTATTGTCAACGTTTTTATTTTATTATTTCTCATTCCTTGTTTATTTTGTGTTGTAAAAACTTTTTTGTTATAGAGAGAGTCACGTTACTTTTTATATGTTTTAATAAAACCAGAAGACCAGTCAGTATCCATAAAGCGTCAAGTGTTCTTTAGTATTATTTCTTCATCTATTCTAATAATAAAATTGTAAATATCACATTTCCGATTTTTGTAAAAAGTATTATTGCAAGGGACTAAACATAGGAGATTAAATTTCTATCATTTTTAGAATTGTCTGTCTATCTGTCTATATAGTGTCGGATTTAGTGTCAATGGACGCGGGTTTGAGCCCCACGTATCCAACTCTATAATCAGCCAGAGCTTTCGGTGAAGGAAAATATCGTAAGGAAATCAAATCCCCGCCTGGGTAGCTTCAACCTCAAGTTAGAACACCTGTCGCCTAATACCAATAGGTGTGTTCTGGTAGATCACTTGAGAACCAGTACCTCTAAGCTTAGTGTTTACCATCTTGGACCACATCGTCACTTAACATCAGCTGAGTCAAAGTAATAGTCAAAGCGCTGAGGCTACACCGTGTAAAAAAAAAATTACGTCCATGCACTGAAACGAGAACTAAAATTTATATAACAACAAGTCTTAGAACAATTCTTTTTCTTGATATTCAAACTCCTGTCATATGTCACTGAATAAACATTACTACAAAACTGTCATTGATTGAAAAAAAAACCACGATTAAAGTTATTTCATATCTATATTGTATTAATTCAAGTACATTAGTTGTTATCGCGACTTAGGTTTTATTAAACTACACTACACTACTCGCGAAGTTTATAGAAGCTAAACGAATACGATAGTATAGAAGGGCACTTTGGTACGCCACGTTTTTTTTTTTTTTTTTTTTTCTAACCTAGCTAACGCTGTTGACCGGAAGGGCCTTTACAGCTTCACCGTGACTTTGGGGGCGAGTGCTGAAGGCACTCAGCCGCAAAAGGTGACTAGCACAAGGGCTACCAAAATGGTACGAACCTCGGCTTGGCCGTCACCTGAGTGTAAAACTCTCTCGCGAGTTTAAACCTAGCTATTCCCTACATTTTTTATTAATATAATTTAAAAAAAAAAGGTTCCTTACAGGACCTATGTACCTGCATGTTATGTGCAAGAGTGTGTTTGCAGTGTTGTGCGTGTAATGCTCAATGCATGAGCAGTGTCACTGTATCGCGCTGGCGGCGACGTCAAGAGCCTCCCCAGTTGGGGAACGAAGCACGTCTTGGGTCGCCGCCTGAGGGTTGGCACGCCACGTGCAACCTCGCCTCGCCTCGCCTCGGGCGACTTGACCGATCATTGTCAGTTTTTGCGCATGAGTCAAAGGATTCGCAGTTTACCCGAAGTGCACACTACATAGCACGACTCATTTCGATACGCGTCGAGATGTATGAAATACCGTCGCAGTTTAAGATACGAGAGTGCACATCCAAATGGCGTCTGTCACTTGAATATTTTTCAAGATGCATATCGAACATATACCAGCGAATGAGCTTCTCGCTACATTTATGTATATGTTTTTATTGCACCGTAAATTGGCTTTGACCACAACCTCATCTGATTTTAAGTGGCAATGCGGTTCAGGGTGCTCTCGGAACACTCCTATTGGTATTTGACGACAGGTTTTCAAATTTGAGTGTGGTAGCTATCCAGGGGAACATAATTAAAAAATGCCCAACCACCATGCTATGATTTCCTCAAGATGTTATCCTTGATCGAAATCTCAGGCTCATTTTAGAGTCAGGCCTGACCTCACTATCAACTACGCCATAATACATACTTACTTCGAACATACTTTCGGACTTCGATCAATTTCGAACAGTACTACTACTTAGAATGCATTTCGCAAGTAGTGTAATGGGTTTTTTTTATAAAAATGCCTCGAGATAGAATATCTCTTTTCGCAGCTCAAGTAGGTCGGCGGGAACAGTGCTTTATCTTGTACCCGAAACGTCTATATTTTATGTTCAGTCATTTGCTAAGGGCGGGATTAAGGTCTATCCGAAAGGTTAAACGCTCTTCTGATATTGTCAGGTGAGTGGTACTTTATTTATAGGCTCGACGAAGAATAAAAGATAATTCTCTAGAAATAAAAACGTTTTATTTGATGTTTCGCTTATTCATACGTAGAATCATTTCCATTTATTGTCTTATCGTTAACTCTTTTTAAATATTATAAAAGACCTATCTTATTTCATTTTCTTTAATCGGTTTAACATAAACACCACAGAACGGATTTGCACGATTCTTTTGTTTAAATTTAAAATGCTTCAAAAACTATTGGGGTGAAAGTCAATTAATTAAAAAGAAATTAACACCAGTACATTTTCTTGTGTAAAGAATACAAATTATTATGCATAAGCAGAACTGCGGGTATGGCTAGTTATAAATAATTATGAATAGTCAACGTATGATTTCCCATAGAAAACAATTGTTAAAATTATATTCAGTTTTTCCAATAGCTAATGTAGTTTAACTTTTTTCTAAAGCAATTAAAATAGTTTGAAAAAAAAGTAGACCGACACGAGTTCTCCCGGCAGAGGTTAAACGTAATTTTCGGTTACGTTTGCCTTCACGGCATACGGGTCGGTCTAACTGCCAAGGTTAGTCCATAGTGGCAATCTTGCACATCAAAAATACAAATAAAAAATAAATTATATTTCCAGTATTTATAATGTCTAATGGAAAAATTGCCGTGTGGTGCCGGCTAAGAATGATACCCCCCCTTATCTTTCCGTGGGTGTCGTAAAAGGCGACTATGGGATGGGAAGCAGCATCCTCTGAGAACTACTGGGAGACCTATGCACAGCAATGGACGTTTAATGGTTGAATAAATATATAGGTATAGAATGGACAAACTTATATGAATATCTTCCATTCCAAAATTTCTTTTATAACCTATTCTTATGAAAATACATAAACATATTTATTTTATGAAAAAATATTAAGAAAATATTAAAATATATTTCAACACAAATCATTAGAACCATTTGAGAGATAGTCATTACATATAATATGTCAATATATATACAAGAACTACTCCCCCAAATATATCAGGTAAATTAATAATATTATTTATATAACGAATTATTATAATAACGAAAGATAAAATATGAAGTTAATTACTGTATTTATTAACTAGTATATTACATACGAATAAAACAAGATGGAATATAAAGTCGAAATTTGTATCAATAAAAGCCTATAATGAACGCTGACTTCATTAGGATCGTAAAAGGGCTACAATATTAATCACATCGTGCGAAACACAATGTTACTCGAGTCACGCATTAAGCTTAGAAATCATGCAATAAAGTGAAGAATATGACACGTTTTATAGGCCTCTGTCGGTCCCGCTGTGACCTCGCCTTCGTCATATAAATTATTACGTGTCGTTAGGCCGAAGGGGTCTTATGAGGCTCTGATATGATCGGGCCATTGGGTTGCTTTAACATCTTACGTTACCCATTAAGATAGCCCGATGAAGACTTCCGTGGAAAATTTGTATACTGAATCATATTTAAAAAGTAATTGTCTTAAATAATTAATTAACGACACTAAAATACCTTTCAATATTTAAAAAAAGTGTATAACAAATATAAGCAAACATCTTGGAAATGGGCCTTGATTGCGCAGATATAGAATTATGAGGTTGATTTGCCTCTGTCGCGCGAATAATCGCCATGTCTCTCGTGTGATTGGTTCATCGAACTTTCCCCCACTTTATTAGCATAAGTTAAATATCTTAGTTATTAAATTGACCGTGAAAATGTTCGTTTAATCACAGAATTATATTCACAGTAAATAAAATAAAATTATAATATATCTCAAAAGATAAGAAACCTTGTTTACTATTTGCTGGATTTAATTTATTGGAATTCATAGCGCTTTTGAAAACCAGTTACGCGGAGCAACTTCAGCTATCTACCATAAAAGTCCTGTCAAAATCGGTGCAGCCGTACCGGAGATTAGCCGGAACAAACAGATAAACAGATGGACAGACAAAAATTTTAAAAATTGTATTTTTGGAACAGTTATCGTATGTGTACATTCATGTGTATTTAGTAAAAAAATATTTTAACATTACAAACAGACACTTAAATTTTATTTAGTATAGATAGTGAAAATATTGTTAGAATATCAATGCAAGTAAATGTTTTATACTGACGCTATAGCGTCTACTCACGATCACGGCTCATGTTCGACACGGACGAAATTACTCTCATGAGTAATTTTTTTAAGTACTTGGAGACAATTTTATCACTAAAATATCCATCCATCCATCTATTCAACCGAAAGACGTCCACTGCTGGACATAGGTCGACCTCAAAGATCTCCACGATGACCGGTCTTGCACCATCCACATCCAGCTGTTTCCCGCGACCTTTATTAGTGTGTCGTTCATGAGGGTGATTGGCAAAATCGCTACGCTTGGCAGGCATGTTGGCGATCACAGTCAAGTGTTTCTGGTACTCAGAGGATGCTGCTGCCCTTCCCCTGGTTTATCCCTTAGTCGCCTTTTACGATACCCAAGGAAAGATATGGGGTGGTATTATTCTTGACCGGCACCACTCGGAATGTTCTTCACCACACGGCTGGCACACGTGAATATTAGCAGACAATAAATGCTTTCAATTGCTGTAAACCTAACATAACCTAACATATATTTGGTTTTTAAGTTTCCACGGGTTTTAATACATTCTCGTCAGTTACAAGAACTTTTGATCTGACTTTTTAGGTAGTCTTGAATTTATTCATTTATATTTATAAAAAAAAAATGCAAAGTAGCGAATCTTGTGCTTCCTTCATTATAGAAAATCACTACTTCCATATTGACCTTGATTACAATATTAAATTATACAGGGTGAAATCGAAATTAATGGCAATGATTAAATGGTAGCTTGTAATTATATTCAAAAATAATTTTAAATATGTTTATTGGAAAAAAAATATAATATTAAATGAAACTACAAAACATGCAATACAAATTTAATTAAAGGATCAAAATCGCGTAACCGTTTCGCAACGGTCAATGACCCGGTAACAATGTAGTTAAAATTATCAGCTGAAGTGCGCGAGCGCGAGTGGGGTCATCGTTTGCCGAATACGCATCGCACGCTTTTGATACTTCAATTATATATTTTTGATTTAATAATTTTTTTATTATAATTTTTTTTGCTATGTCCTTATTCAGGATAATAGTTATCAAAGTAAACCTGTATAATTCTATATTAAAATATAGAAATAAAATTAAAAATAAAGTTATAAATAATAAATTAAAAGTAATTGTCGTAACTTTTCAGTAGTTTTACATTTTAATATACTATATTAAATTAAAGATAGAATGAGAATATATGAGAATATAATTAGTTAAAATTTTGCAGTAGATAGTCATTTGTTTTGATTTATCAAAATTTAAAGCAAAAAAAAAAAAAAAAAAAACTTTTAAGTGAAGAACATGAAAATGAAATATCTAAACAACTACTTTTGGCTAGAGCATTGTATAATGCATTGATTTGTTATTATATCGCCATTGGATTGAGCATTACATTTGGTCGAGATTTGTTTTCCAATATCCACCCTTATAGACTTGTCCCGTCATCTTGTCCTTATAGATCTGTTTCATCAATTCTCTTTCCTCTTTATGCGACCAACCCAGTTAAGCATACCTTTCTCTATATTTGTCACTACATCCTCTGCTACACCGCAACGTTAGTTAATCATTACTATTCCACATTTTCCCATTATTTTTTTCTTACATCTCCACAGCATTTCTAACGTTTCGTTAACTATTTCTTCGCTTTTAAATTAATAGCTATTTTCCAAATGTACTATTATATCATGGCCACCGTCAAAATAATTTTAAAAATAGAATATCACAAGTAAACATTACAAACAGAATATTTCATAATAGAATATTTACGAAACATTTTTGTCGAAAATAAAGAGCACTTTCATATCGCGCCTTCTATTTCACCACAAACAATGTTACTGGAATAAATAATAATAGCAGTAATTTATACAAAACCAAATAATTCATAAGAATTCTTTTAAAAAGTGGAACTAAATAAACATTCAAAAGAAATCGTTTGTTAGTTGAAAGAGAAACCGTCTCTCCATAAAAACAAGTTTGTTCTTTTTTTCCCTTCTGTCGACTTCACTCACAATGGAGCGTGATTTGATCCCGAGGTTTCGAATCACGGAAAACCTTGAAAGTGGAATATGAATAATAATGATTTTTAATATTCTTTCACCCTTGGAAAAACATGTGCCGCGAAACCTCAGAAAAGCGGAACGTGCAAAAAGAATTTACCTTTTATTTTTATTAGATAAACTTAACTCGTAAGTAATAATGGAAGAAGAAAAACTAACCTCATACATAAAAAACAAATTTAAGTCTGTAAGTTTTTTTTTACTTAGGCAAATCTATACTTAGTAAATAAAATTGAAGTGTCTGTTTCTAATAATCAAAATAATTTTTTTTTGCTAAATACATATGAATGTATAATAATTATACGATAACTATACCAAAAGTACAATTTTTAAAATGTTTTGTCTGTCTGTCTGTCTATTTGTTTTTTCCGGGTTATCTCCGAAACGGCTGGACCGATTTTGACGAGTTTTTTTTGGTAGATAGCTGAAGTTACTTAAAAAGTTACTACAAGTAAAAATATTTCTCATAAATTCATCATTTGCCCATAAAACTGTGAATTGAATCGTAGTTTATTAATTATTTTAAGAGTTTTAATTTTTTTTACACGGTACCCTAATTATTTTCGAAAATTAAAAGTGACCTAAGTTACCCGGAGTAACTTCAGCTATCTATCAAAAAAATTCTCGTAAAAATCCGTACAGCCGTTCCGGAGATTACTCGGAACGGGCAGACGAAAATTGTAAAAATTGAATTATTGGTATGCATATTTATTTAACAAAAAAATTTAATTTTGACATTAAAAACAGACACTTTTATTTATTATTATACATTTTTACTTTATCTTCATCATCATCTCCCTACCCTTTTCCCATTTTTATTTAGGGTCGGCGCAACATGCCTTCCTCTTCCATTCCTCTCTGTTTGTTGTCATCTCCGCATTCACTCCTTTTCTAAACATATCATCTTTCACACAGTCCATCCATCTTTTCTTTGATCTTCCCCTTCCCATGTAACCGTCCACATTCATATCCAATACCTTTCTTACAACATTTTCTTTCTCCCTGCGCATCACATGTCCATACCAGGATAAACGACTAGGATAAATACCAGGATTTTTACTTTATCTTATTACATAAAAAAATTTAGGGTTCCGTATAAAAAAATTAAAACGCAGTGAAGAACATATGAAACGCGCGGCCGCAGCTACGAGTACACAGCTAGTTTAAGATATAATGTCAGAAACATAGAGACAAGGAAATAATTGTGTTTTCATTATATGAACTCGAGACGATGCGCGAAAGTTCAACATTCGCTTGGTAATCGCTTGCGCTATCTAAAGCGATCCTTAACGAGCTTTAGCCGAACTTAAGAGCCATTCACAATGGCGTTCAGACGAAACAAATAAATCGTAAATAATTTATATCTTTCCTATTTAATAACTACCTATAAATATTGATCGATCTTTACTAAATTTAGTTATAGATTCTTATAAGCAAAATAATAACCTATACTAACGTTTAGAACTACATTTTACTGTTGTCACGTTGTAAAATTCACACGTCATACAACTTGAAATGTATTTAAAATTCCGCCTTTTACACCATCCAACTTTGATCAAACTACATTGTGAACCATTGTTATATATTTAATGATGTAATATTTATTGATAATAATCCCCATTTATTAAAGTCTTATAATTATATAATATTTTCAAATCATTCGAGCTGTCATGCGACTACAGCAGATTTGGCGCAAAGGGCTCATTTCCAAAGACTAACATTTAATACGGGAGCGTGATTTGCTGCTTTTTTCGTCGTGGAACTTGAGCGTAGATAGTCACGTATTTTTTTATATATCACAATATACCACATGGTGCTAGTATTCAGCAACTTTGCAACGGCTAGTTGATTGCAGCTCCGGATTCAGTTTGGCTGCCGGATATTTTGACAAACCCATCGAGGTTTTCTGTTTGATTGTTACTCTAACAATAACTCATTCCCTCACTTAACGGAATAAACTCAACGTCCCTCTGAGTGTGATTCTGTGACCGGTGCGCCTGATCGCTCTCCGCTTCCGTCAGCTGCTCATCACCTTCTTTGGAAGGCCCTGAGACATAGCGTGGAGTCCTGAGGAGTCCTTGCGTAGTCTTTGACATCAGGAGCTAAGAACCCTTCAATCTTTTCCTTTTTTGTTGTAATTTTATAATTTAGTTGGTTTATGAACTTTTCTTTTCCTTTTCTATATATATTTCTTACAAGCCTTGATATCCCACACATATATTTTCACCGTCTTTACTTAGCCAACCTAGCCGGGTGAGATCCTTTTATTTTGTAACTTTTAAATTTTATCTTTATTTTATTTTTGTGTTAAATAAATTTATTACTTGAACTCCCTGAGTTTTCTTTATTTATACCCCAGGGATTTCCAGGTAATACTGTAAGATATTAAGTACATTTAATACGCATTTCTACCAGCATAATATTACTAAACTGGTATATAAAAAAGAATTGAAGCCATCCTCAGTCACAATATTTTCACAGAATGGTATCCACGAGAGCACAAGTGTAATGAAATAAAAATAAACTGTTTGAACGTATATCAATCAGATAGTTTTTTTTTTTTTGACCTAGCTAATGCTGTTGACCGGAAGGGCCTTTACAGCTTCACCGAACTTTGGGGGCGAGTGCTGAAGGCACTCAGCCGCAATAAGGTGACTAGCTCAAGGGCTACCAAAGTGGTACGAACCTCGGCTTGGTCGTCACCTGAGTACTCAAGACTCACTCGCGAGTTGTATCCTAGCTAACTATTCGTCTCACCTTGTCCCATTATTTTTCCTCACATGTTACAATGTAAGTTAATTTGTTACTATTAAATTTATATAATTGCACCTTTTCATTTCTAATGTTTGATATAATTTTATTTGGCTCGTAATATAACTTTTATTTTATTTACACATTGTTAGATAACTTAATTTAATGTGTCGAGTACCCATAAAAATAAGAGAATAGGAAAACAATTGAAAGGTGGCGTAAATGCCAGGTAAGTGCTCAAGGGGTTAAAAAAGAAGTAGAATCTACGAGGATTAAACACTAAGTCACAAAAAGTAACATGTGATATCAAATCGCATGAAATGCATGAAGTCCGTTCACAGTTCTGACCAGCAATAGAAAAACTTGTGCGTACACATTTCCGCACGCGTCGACGGCCGACTTAGAATGACTTACGATTGTTTTTTCTAGCCTATCGACCGGAAGGGCCTTTACAGCTTTACAGAACTTTGAGGGCGAGTGCTGAAGGGAATCATCCGCAAAAGGTAACTAGCTCAAGGGTTCGAACCTCGGCTAGGCCGTTACTTAAGAGTAAAAATTCCCGCGGATTTTTAATCCTAGCTAATCCCTACAATTTTTATTTATTTAATAATAATAAAAGGTTCCTTGCAGGACTCATGTACCTAAGTGTTTTATGCAGGGGTGTGTGCGCTTAGAACATGATCAGATTAGAGCATGTTCTTAAAAAAATCCAATGGAAACTGAGGTTGCGAGATTGATAACTGAAGAAGTATTTTGGGGAACAGGGCTTTTTCTTGGGTCACTGACGAATCGAAAGTATTTCCCTTGATTCTCGGCATTGGGTGCAATTTGAATTATACTTGGTACAGTCTCGCATAAACCGTTCGCTGCATTCGGTCCAAGCGATTAGTTATGCAGGGATTCTCAAATTTAAAAATGTATCTAAAACTATATAAAGGTATATGTGTATGTTTGCAATGTTTGAATTACATACACAATTCTGCAAATATCAAATGACTAGAGTATTGTACCGATCTTATATAAACACCCTTAGTTCTCTAACAAAACAGTGGCCATATTATAGGAACTTTCTAACATGTTTTTGTGACATTTAAGGATTCAAGTTCCATGTTATTATTTATAATGCATTCGAGCAAAACATCCAATCTATATATTACATAAAATGCAACCAGTATTAAATAAAATAGATTAAAATAATCCATGGTAAGCTTATGAATAACATAAAAAAAAACTACATGTCAGTTTAAGATTACCTGAAAATGGCTACGACTATTTTTTTTCCTTTGAATTAAAGTCAAAAAATCTGTGTTGCAATCTGTAATAGTCTTGTACTATAGAATAGTTTGTAAAATTTTATTTTGCATAAACACATTTATAATAATGTAATAAAAATTTAATAGAAAATAAACATTTATACAATTCGATCAATGGTATTTAACGAAAAAAGTAAATTTAGTTATCCACCGTATACGTAACTTGTAACTTATGTAAGTTATGAAATATAAAACCGACAGAGTTTTGAACTTATAGTCTGAACGTCCGAACTCTATAAGAATCTTATTCAGAATGATCAAATTTATTTACGAATATTCTTGTATTAATTTATTTGAATAAGACCCTACTATTAAAGAAATGTTATGTTTAGAACATGTAAATGAAATTTGGTATACATAACATTTTTGAAACTGCTTACTTCATCACTCGGATAAAAATGTTGATTCCTTTTCCGATGTGATTTTGTTTTACGGGCTCGCTGTACACTTTTTTTTATATCTTTTATACGCCATTCCGCGTAAACTGTATCAATCCTATTTATTGTAAGTGTTATGGATATTCCGATACATTAAGTCTTAAAAGGTAGAAAATATTCTAGAAAAAATCCTTCAGCTATTCGTTCACTAAAATCTACTATCCGTATAATTTTTTGAAACTTGTAATACTTATAGTTCTTAAAGAGAAAAATAAAGTTTCTATTTTTTTTTTTAATATAAATTTTCATACATCGATTTTCCTTAACGAGTATTTATTACTATTCAGACGATTTGAATATAACAAACTATTAAAATTTAAAATTTATTCTGATTCTTGAGCTGTATCTCGAATATGCATGGTCTAAATGGTTAAAAAAAACTAAGTAGACATGGGAACTGTTGACAGAAATGAAAACTCGACGCTTTGGAAAAAATGTTCGTTTAATGTTTAAATTTTTTAACTATGTATGTACGTATGTATAGACTTTATTATTTTATCTCTGACCGCCATCACCTAAACGCCATCTTATACTTGACATAGTATAGCATGTTGACGACTGACTGCATTGCATTGGTATCGCGAATCTATAAGTTTTTTCCTACCAAGAGTCGCTCAAGGCCATTAAAGAAGTTTTGACTTCAAAAATTTAATATATTAGTAACGCAATATACAATTATGAAATTATGATCTACGGTTGTCACTGCTAATAGTTTGATGTAACGCCTGAAGCAAAAAAAATAGCAATGACTTTCAAATACACCTTCAACTTATTTCAAAACGAGAGAGTAAAACACGGTAAGCAACGAATAAAATCCAATAAAGTACGTTCTCGTCTCTCATAAAATTAATTTCCTGCGAATCGGAAAATTTAGTTAGAGAGTAAGCGACTAAAGAGTAATAGGATTGGTATTCCTTCGACATCCAACTTAAAGACACTTTGTTGACTGCGAAAGATTTTTTATTAATATAAGAACATACTGGTACATAAATGAACCCAGTCAAGTATTACATCAATCAGCTAAGTATTGAAGATATGGTTTAAAACATTGATCAAAGTGTAAAAAAGAATCGTATCCTTCGCAACGGACAGATTGACATTAATTAAAAGGGTATGCGGCCGGCGAAAGATTTGAAAAGATCAGAAATATTCTGCTATAGCTTTGCGCCGGAAAAGAAAGAGTTATAAAATACGAAAGGGACAATAAGTTCGGGTTGATTTTACTGAATGCAAAATAGATGAAAACATATTATAACTTCGTAGTACCCCCTGTTTCCTCCTCCAAAACTGAACCGATTTTTAATTTCCTTTCAGTTTTAGAGTAAGAAATACTTTGGCTATGCTTCTACGCTTTATTATTTTATTTTATTCATCAAATTTGTTTGAAGAACGTCTGAAAGTAACGGCAAAATCGAGCATTTTTTTATTTTTAAAGCTAATTTTTAAAAACTAATTTAAAAAAAAAATCAAAACGTACGGGCATGGCGGTGGTAGATATATATATTATTATTTGGTTTAAAAATATTTTCCATAATGCTATATCCAAGGGAGAAATAGGGGACTACGTTTGTATCGAATAAATGCTGCTAGCATATCCTCTTAAACTGAAAAATGTTTTAATATCGGAGGTTAGTATATTTGTTACTGATTAAAAATAATCGTGAATAGTGTGGTAGAGTCTGTATACGATGTTTTTATTACTAGTCACTATTTTAATACTAATAAAAAAGTAGTTTTATTTTCTGTGGTTATTTTTATTTACCTATCTACATATATTGATGTGTTCTGTGTTCTGATTTTAACTTTTCCAAATTCAATAGTTATTTTATTTTATTTAAGAAATAAAATAAAGAAAAATGAATTCATAGCTATTAAAATAAAAAGTATTGAAATGTGAAAACGTAACATTACGAGTTACAGTCCTGTTAGTAAATATGAGTACATTTACTTGACATATGCACCAGTCCATTAATAGAACATAAATCAAAGAAAACATAACTTTTTCAGATAAACTGCGGAGCCCTAAGCACTTTATTAGTTTAAACAATTACAAAAAATATTGTGTATATATATATATTGATATAGCAATTCAAAATTATGTTTTTTTAAATAAAAAGTAGATAGAAAATATTTTTAAAATATCCAATTTTAAACGTATGTTAACTAAATAAATGTATGCAGTATGTAAATTCACTCTGAAATCCCACGTCCTGGTGATTCTAAACAGAAAACTGCAAAGATTGCAGTTTCCACTCCGCAAAAACGAAAGAGTGTTTCCGTTTTATTTCATAAAACATATTTCAGTATGCAGCAAACACGCGATCCATTCATCTAGCGGAGTAAAATTCTGAACAGTATTTCTACTCTTTCGCAATAGTGGTTTTCCTTCTGTGTTTAGTTTCATTTATGCAGTTTTGATGTTTTAATTGTTATTTTGTACGTACGCTTATAATATTATTGAGATTCATTTTAAAGTTAAATTAACAACGGGCTTAGATTTACAGACAATAATACCATTAATATCGCGCCGTACCACGCCGCGCTCCGTTGCCGCCGCACTCCGCCCCACTACCCCTCCGTAAATGTTACATCAGAATAGCTCTAATATTTTGTATTATGACCATTGTTATTTATAAACAGTCGGATAAACTTTACATATTTCCATTCAAACTTTCATCTCCTGTTCGCTATTGTTATTTCACACACATGTGGGTAAAACTTTTACAAACTTTGAATGTCATATTTATTTATATCGAATCAACAGCATAAGAAATAAGTTTCAAGCTTCTAGCTCTAAAAATGACGATATTTCCATACAACTTTTCATCCCCCCTTTCAACGCCTTACAACCCTTTTTTCGCGTTAAAAAGTAGCATTTGTCCTTTCACTGGCTCTAGACTATCTGTGTATCAAATTCATTTAAATCGGTTCAGTAGTTTTGGAGTGAAAGCGCTATAGACATACAGAAAGAGTTACTTTAGCCTTTAGTAAGGATTGAAAAGTTTTGTAAAATTATTATCATGAAAATGTACGGTTAACGTAGCTATAAGTTTGCTACAATTAAACTATGTAAATATTTAATAAATAAATAAAATAAAATGTCTATAAATTTGCATACGTAATATTTAGTGGCTCCATATCCAACCGAAATGGAGTCGTGTGTACATAGTTCAAGGCCGCTTTGAGAGAACTCGTTGTGAATTTAAAAGAAAGAGTAAATTGTGTATTCCGGTAATGGTTTCAGAAACAGATATCATTTTTATTACAAAAAAATTCACAAACGAAATTGCTACGATATTATTGGAGAGAATGAAACGTTGTTGACTTTCAATTTTAGACGGGGTGAGTGTTAGATTCCGACTCACGCAAACTCTGTTGCCGCTCTGCTGGTTTAGTTCATTGAAGCTTCTTGTGATGTAATTAGGATTAGGTTAATATTGAACGAGCGATATGTTAACATTTTCTTTTATAATGCATAATAATCATTACGTCTCATAATCATCGATCCGAAGAATGTCCACAGCGGAACAAAAGCATCCCCCAACGCACTTCACTTAACATCAGGCAAGATTATGGTCAAAGTGCTGAGCTCCTCTATACTACATATACTAATAAATGAAATTAAAGTGTCTGTTTGTTATGTCAAAATTAATTGTTTTATGAATGTATATACGATAACTATACCAAAAATATATTTTTTTAAATGTTTGTCTGTCTGTTTGTAATGGGTGATCTCCGGAAAGACTGGACCGATTTTGACGGGCCTTTTTGGTAGATAGCTGAAGTTACTTAGGGTAACTTAGTGTGCTTTTAATATTCGAAAATAATTAAGGTTCCACGTAAAAAAATTAAACTCGTAAAAATTTAAACAAAAGCCGATTCAGTGCACATTTTGTGATTTTAATTTATGAGAAATATTTTTATTTTATCTTTATACTAATTTTTATAAAGGAAAATAATTAGAGTTCCGTACAAGAAAATAAAACGCAGCGAAGAATATATGAAACGCGGGCGCAAATGCGGGCACAAAGCTTGTACAGTATAAAAAAGAAATATAATAGATAACGTTACAATTAAATTTTATAACTTAATCCACACAATCAAACATTATTTTCTATAACTAATAAATAAAATTGAAGTGTCTGTTTGTAATAAGAACTTATTACTAAATACATATAAATGTGTATACGGTACCGTATAACAAAAACACAATTTTGTTTGTCTTTCTGTTTGTTCCGGCTAATCTCCTGAACGGCTTAACCAACTTTGACTAAACTTTTTTGCCAAATAGCTGAAGTTATTTCGCGGAACTTAGGATACTTTTATTTTTCGAAAATAATTAGGGTTCCGCGTAAACAAATTAAAACGAATGAAATCGTGAACTAAATACGATTCAGTGAACAGCAGCATCAAAAAATTATTTTCCAGTGGTTTTTTTTATTGGCTATATAACGAAGTGAAGAACATACGAAACGCGGGCAGAGCCGCGAGCACACAGCTAGTAACATATATATACACACATATATATATATATATATATATATATATATATATATATTGTCATATTATGTACAGTATGGTAACTGCGACAATTTACGGAAGACCCTTTTTACGGGTCTCGATTATGTATATTGTAAGAAGGATGAGATATAGAAGTTGGGCGAAATGTATAATCGGTATAGGAGATTCAGTAATGCATGTTCATGCTAAATCTTGTTTTGTAGATTTACATATAATCTATATTAAGAACATTTTAAATTCTATATATTTCAATTATTATTTGTTATTTTCTATATCTTGTTACATATATATAAATCTTCTGGGCGTGTGTATTTTACTAAACTCCTTCTAAACGGCTGAACCGATTTTAAATTTTTTTTTGTGTCTATTCCTGAGGATTCGAGAATGGTTTAGATTCGCAATTTGGTCCAATGGATAATGTTTATTTAAGAATTTTTCATGCGAACGAAGTCGCGCGCGTAGCTAGTAAAGTGTATATTTAGTTTTTTTTAGAGTTTTAACAATATTAAATATGCTTTAATGGCAAATTTATGGAGGTTAAAAAAATATGCGTTATTTTTTTTTCAGATAATTTCAATTAATGTGTATTCATTGAATCCTGGATAACTATACCAGCTTCATTAAAATTCAAGTTTTTTTTTTATTTCGTTATCAAGAGTAAGTTTATCAAAATCAGATTTGTGAGTCTAAATACGAAAAATTTTGATTTTCATATATCTGATAGCATATAGTACAGTCGACAAGGGCCTTTAGGTTAACTTTTTTTTAACATCTCGTAAAAATATAATTGAAGCGTCATTCTATTTGGAATCACATGTAGGAAGTTTTTAAAAAAAATTGAAAATGCGCTCCCAAAAATTACAATAGTTATAAACAATTAACTAAAAAAAGAAGGGGTTTGGTTTATATATTTTCTTCTTTATATATTTTCTAAGTGTTTTTTTTTTAATAACTGATTAACACCGTTAGCGGGAAGGGACTTGAAAGCTTCACCGAATTTCAAAGTGAGCTCTTAAGGCACTTAACTTAGGCCGAAAAAGGTACCTATTTACCACAAGGGGACCAAAGTAGTAAGAACTTGAGTTTAGCCATTACCATGATTAAAACTACATAACATTTTCTCTAAATTTGTAAAAAAAAGAAACAGATCGCATATAGACCACCTTCCCAATTAATTTCACGAGTCTCAGATCGACGTCTTATGCCCCTGTCAAAAAGTAACCCGGAATGTGTGCGAGGTCTATTTTTAGTGTGCCATACCGTTTCCCTCTATATAACACTGATGTTATTGTCGTGTCTTTTGACCTCGATCCGCTCCGTAGTAATTCACAAAACACCCTCACTCCAGTTAAGGGCGGAGTGAACACACCCAAATCAAAATCAAATAATTAACCAAGTAAACAATGTAAGGTTATTTATCTTCATCCGTTTCTATTTAAGGTCGACAGATGCTGTGTAACTGTATTAAAATAGGTTTAGTTTTGGGTGTTGTATAGTGAATTTGATGTTTCTAGATTAATTAATTTACGTACTTTATAAACGTATAAATTCAGTTCTTAGAAATGGCAGTGTATTGTTATGAGCCCAGTTGGGACTACGTTATTTTATAAATAATTATAGGATTGATGCACTTATAGTGGAATGTAATGGCTACATTATAACATTATTATTATTTTGACTTTTTAGAAAGAACCTGCTGAATAAAAGCATTTTCTTAAAGTTTTTTTTTCTTTTTTGGAATTAATAAATTTTAATTGAATTTAGGGTCATTTCATTTTCGTATTCGATTCAGCTAACCATATCATATTAATACCATCATTGGTAGTCCGCCATATTAGATTTAGAAAGACGTCAGACTAAATGCGATGCAAAATTCAGCTCAATCAATTGAAGATAATTGTTCTCATTTTAAGGCAAATTAAACAAAAGATTTTTTAATAATTGTTATGGGAAGGGAGGAAGCGCTTGTGGATAAATAGTAATGGTGATGACTTCAATCAAATAGCGTAATTCATGAATATCACTGGTGATGTTTTAAAGAAACTTATACACAGTATTAACTCTAATATACCTAAATTTCAGTATCATACATGCAGGTTTGATAACCGGAAAAGGGAACAGAGTCCGCGATCTGGAGTTGCCCGCACACATAGTTATGGTTTTCCTAAGATACCACAGTAATGACAATGAATGCGGCATGGGGGATAGTAGAGAAATGCCAAAGAAAGTTTGGATTAAGTGTGTAAGGAATAATGAGAAAGAAAATGGAGTAAATGAAGAGATGACGGCTGATTGGGACGTATGAAAGAAGAAATCATACTGCGCTGACTCCAAGTGAGTTGGCAACAGGGCATGAGAATGTTATTGTTGCTTATGTCTCAGGATATGAACCTATGGAAACTCCTCCTTCAAAAGGATTTATTTACTCGTACTTCTGCGTTCTAATCCATCTATCCATCCAACCGTAAAGGCAACCACTGCTGGACATAGGTCTCCCCCAAAGATAAGGGTGTAATTGCCATAATCGCCACGCTTGGCAGCCGGGTTGTTGATCGCAGTAGGTGTTTGTGGTCTTCAGAGGATGCTGCTGTCTATCTCCTGGTGTATCTTTTAGTCGCCATTTACGACACACACGGGTAGATATGGGGGTGGTACTATTCTTAACCCGGCACCACACGGCATAATGCGTTGTAATTCAAGTATTATTTTGGAAGTACGCACTTCTGCATATACGTTAAAATGAATTTCACTACACTACAATACAACAATTAAAAATATAACTTAGAAATTAGTACTAGCCATTGTTTTTCTTAAAAACAAAATACGAGGTGCCCTCTGTGCTATTGTATTGAATTTAATAGAATTAGTAACTGCGCGGCTTGTTGAAAATAGCTCGTTTGATATGAAGGAGATGAAAATCAATTACTGTACCCTAAAACATCCGAAGCGGGAACATTCCCAAGTGATAAAGTTTGACGACGAGAGGTCAGATTATAATCAAACTTGGTTATAAAGGGAGCGACAATTTACTAAATGTATATTGTGTATTCGATGTAGGTAATAAGTTTAGGAACGTACAAGAGTTTGTTAGCCGTTAGTTCGTTTATGCAAATTCATTTTGGATACTTCATCGAGGATTATTAATAAGGCATCTTTTTAAGGTTTATAGAACTAATTTTACAGTACTCATCGTTTTTTTTTATAAATATATATTTTTACCCTATTTATTACTATTTATATTGTGTACGAACGTGCGGCGGAAACTGGTCAAGGTAAAGGAATAGGGTTAAGGTTTCCTTGTTCTTAAGTACTGCGATTTTTTTCGTCACACTGCTTTTGTGTTTATAGTCTTTTACTAGGTATGATTCGTTTGAATTTTTTTGCGCGTTAACATTTCATATCTATCTATTAAAAAAAAATAATTTTGACATTACAAACAGACGCTTCAATTTTATTCATTAGTATTGATAATCATCGACATCGTTCTCCGTGGCTCTATTTAACATCACATTAAGTGCAGTCATTTTGCCGAGCTCGTATGGAAAAAAAAAAAAAAAACGATGATGATGCAGTTGGTAGTACGGTCGGATTCCGCGTCAATGGATGCGGGTTCGAGCCCGGCTATCCAACTCTAAAATCAGCCTGAGCTTTCGGCGAAGAAAAAACATCGTGAGAAAACCATAGCATAGCGGTAGGGCATTTACTAATAAAATCGCCTGGGTAGCTACCGCCCTTAAGTTTTAAAACCTATCACCAAATACAAATAGGTGTGTTCCGGCAGCATCACTTGAGAACCAGTACCTCCAGGCTTAGTGTGTTTACCATGCTGGACCACATCATCGCTTAACATCAGGTGAGATTATGGTCAAAGCACTGACCCTATACTGTGTAAAAAAAGATATTATCTTGAAAAGTGATAAATCAAGTTACATTTTTTTTTTAATCGTAAATATGATATCGAGGTATTTTTTCAGTAAAATATAAAACTATTGATGAATGAACGGACCCGTAGCGATAGTTAGTTATTTTATAAATAATAATGGTCATAATTTGACAAACGATGTCCATTCCTGAAAATATCCAATTCGCAAATTACTCGTAATTGACCACCCATCCGATCACGTTGTGTAAAGTTAAACTTTAATAATTAAGGCCCATTTACTTTCTCCAATTGAAATTTCCATCAAACAATATTTTGAGGCCTTGTTATTGACAAGTTAATGTTTCAAATTAAGACCCCGAATTGTTTCCATAACTCTGTTATATAACATTGTAACGTTTGAAAATTGATAGCTGATTGCTTTGAAATATTCTATCTTATATATAGGTTTATTAAACTTTGCAAAAAAAATAACTCCCTTACTTAAATGTTTACAGTAATGTATGAAATCCGACACCTGAAACAGTCGCAAAAAAGAATGTCTTTCGCCACTTTTGATATAGATCGGTACAGATGTCGGTGCTGTCTAGTATGATTTAGTTTTTGGTGGGTTCTGATAATAACATTATTACTATAATGGTACTATGTCATGCCAAATACACCTTAGAGTCGACGCCATTTTAACTGAGCCATTTTTTATCATTATTGCCGCACTATCGCACTTAAAACATTTCTAACTGTGAAGAACATACTTGTTTATGAAATACGTGGGGCGCGCCCGAGAGGCGTTAAAAAAGCCAATTCAAATTAATATAGATTTAATTTCAGAGCTACAGTTACAGTTCTTATATTTAAACTAAACCTAATACAAATGACTATCGACCGATATTAGATCGAATAGTCCTTAAAACTAAGAGAGGTGACTACCGATCGAGGTGTGACCGAATAGTCTTCAGCGGAGGACTTGACAGGCTAGGCGAGCATCATTGCGACTCGGCTGGTGGGGTGGTTCTCACGATGACGATGAGTTGAAGTTCCGTATGATGCAATTATTACAGGGAAACTGCGATGTAGCGGTTTCCGTGGAATACGGCTACGTAACATATGGATAAATGCTTATATGATAATTACTTTATACATATTATCGTTTTGGATAACTAAAATATATTCTCATAATATTAATATTATAAAATTGATTAACTGTTTCCGCGGTTTCGCTCGCGTATCATATTTTCTACAGTGCATTTACAATTTCATGAGTTTTAATCTTTTTACGCGGAATATCTTCTTAAAATAAAAGTGGCCTAAGTTCCTCCTTTTATAACTTGATCTATTTGCCAGAATAGTTCCCGTCAGATCATTTGCCGTATACATTCACATGTAATTAGTATAAAATATTATGATATTAATTTAATAAAAATTTGCTTACATTCTTCTTCGAATTATTCTGAATATGTTTGAAAGATGAAACGTGTGATGTATTAAAAATTTTGTACTATTACTTTTTTTTTAGTTATAAGTTACTTACTTCCACTTCTAAATCCATAAATTTATACGTTTTAATTATTTAAATTGGGTGCATGATTCAACCGAGGAAAACGGCGGAGTCGGAGTGCGCTATATTTCATCACAGCGCTGAAAGATTAGCTGCAAAGTACTCTTGTGTTTAATAATGTATGTAGATAGAATATATTGTGGAAATTTTGTATGCGCAAGAGAATAAATCGTACATACTTTAAGATATATTATGTAATACATAGAGTAAATAAATTATTTATTTCATACTTTTTCACGTTTAATATACCTTCAGTTGGTCGATCAATTTATCAGAAAGCAGCCTTTACCTTTTTTTTACTTGGGGAAATGCAATTAAGTAACCCTAAGTACTATAACCGGGGAATAAAATCACTGCCCGTCAACCAGGAAAGATTCAGTCCTACTCCTCCTCTCATCCACGTCTATCAACAAAAAAATAGGGGAAGAGGGAGCGAGGGGGCGAAAAGGAAAGAGGAAGACAGGATAAGAAGACATGGGGGAAAGAAGAGGGTTCAGTCAGCTTTACGGGGTGAAGAGTGCGGGCATACGTCATCCTCCTGCACCCTACCTCTTACGGCGAAAATTATCCACTAAGGACACTTCTCTCGCTCTCTCACTGTGGTCTCCTTCTGCAGCATGGCTTTCACCACACTTGGTAATAAGAGGTTTGGTTCTACCGTCCCTTCCACCATACAGCACACTCCGCAAGGGTGCATAGAGCATATCGGCGGTAATTCGAAGACTTTATTTTTATTTTTCAATTTCATATCTTCGGTTATAGCTTTGTGTTATGTGTACTTCCAACTAATTTATTATAGATGGAGTCCACTTTATGGGAAATTGATACACCATCCAATATAGCTATAGCAGTTACGATAGCACTATTTAAAGACTAGCTTGCGCCACATGAAATTCACTATTTCAACGAAGAAATTAAAAAAACATCCACAACCCTAATTTATTTTATATCCAGCTGATAGTTTACGTATGTCTAACTTTTAAACTCATGTCACTTCTGTATAAACTAACGAGCTAAAGTTAGTACATTTTTTACTTAAGTCAGAAAATACAAGTATAGAGGACATTGGGATACCAGTAACAATGTTAATTCAACAAGATAATTTTCCAATCCTTAATGAAACGAGTTCCACTATAGATTTAATTAACTATATGCATCAACAAAAACAAAATGAAACAAAACAAAAATAAAGGAAAAAAGATGCATGAAAATTGAAGCAGTCTTTCTACACTGTAAAATTCCTCTCAAAAGTCCGTTTTTATTCGGTGACTTAGGCCGGATTATTCCGGTTAAGCGCGCTGGAAGTATGTCGGATTTACACTCCCTTGTTACTAACGTAGTTGTCGCGCGGGTTTTAATTCACTTAGGTTATGTAAAGTTCTCAGTGATGCTAAAGGATATTTCTGTATATTAATAAACTTCAAGAATTTAACTTTTATTTGCCTTAACATGGAGCTAGTTTTCTTAACTTCAGTTCTTTAAGAATCCTTATTGTTTACGTTAGTTTTATAACAGCTAAGGAGTATTTTATGTCGGATTCATGCTGACTAAAATCTTCTTTTTTTTTAACTGACTAAATGATGATGACTGTAAGTGCTTCAACCAACTTTTGAGGTTAGTGTTTTTAGCTCTCAGGTGGGAGTAATGTAACCAGAAGGAGGGCATAAAAACGGTACGGACCTCGGCGAGACTAAAACCCGATGTTAATCTAGCGTTACCTATTTACCTTGGAAGTTTGGAACTGCTTACGCATTACTTTTATTCTCCGACAGCTATAGATTCAGACATTTTAATTCTGTAATTTATTTAGAGGTCCAAACACTCTCATTAATATATGTTTACGATGTTTACCCGTATGATGCTCGGAAGAGAGACATCAGGTCCCACCACTGCAATTAGGTTTCGGTGTAAAGAGCTACAAGTGGGACAGACGAGATATCTTTATATATACAAATCTTCTGTTCGTGTGTATGTGACTAAATTCCTCTTAAACGGCTGAACTGATTTTAATAAACTTTTTTGTATCTATTCCTGAGGGTTCGAGAAAGGTTTAGATACAAAATATGGTAAAAAATTTTTTTATATGTAACATGAATAAAGTCGCGAGCACAGCTAGTATCTTATAATTAATTATGTCCATTCGATATTAAGATGAGTTCAATTTAAATTTCAAATGATGTTTTTTATTTTTTTACTTTTATAGTGAGAGAAAGATTTTAAAAAAACTATTATGCTACACACACATCACATTCAATTTCTACACCTGCTACGATCCTAACAGACGTCATTCGTTTCTTCTACTTTCACAATTCCTTTTAAACATTTTCTTAAACAGTACTAATATAAGAAAAACTGTGCATACAATAATTAAAAAAAATAAACTTACTTAACCTTACAAAAGATTGTGTGTAGAAATCCTTAATTAGAAAACTACATTGAAATCGCTTCAGAAGGTCAAAACTGACACGCATTTTAAAATGGACCCTTGCGATTCCATGGTATATACAAGCAAATCTTATCGCTCATGATTTTTATTACCGAGGTTTATTTTCAAGTATAACAAACTGCAAACTAATGGGATCTTTACTTCCATTTCCAGTTCGAATTACTTTATCTATTGTAATAAATAAAATCGAAGTGTCTGTTTGTAATATCGAAACTATTTTTTATTACTTTTATACAAAAATACAATTTTTCCTGTCTGTCTGCTTGTTCCGGGTAATCTCCGGAATAGCTGGACGGATTTTGAAGGGGCTTTTTTTGATAGATAGCTGATGTGACTCCGGGTAACTTAGAGTACTTTTAATTTACGAAACAAATTAGGGTTCCGAGTAAAAAAATTAAAACTCATAAAAATGGAATAAAATCCGATTTCATGCACAGCTTTACGAGCAAGTGTATGAATCTATGAGAAATATTTTCACTTCCTTTTATTTTTTCTTCTATTCTAATTTATCTTAGTACAAAAAAAATCAGGGTTCCGTATAAATAAACAATACAATGCAGTGAAAAGTATACGAAACGCGGGCGCAGCCGCGGTCACACAGCTAGCGTAACAAATATGAGGTATTAGCTATACGAAATTTGTTTCAACTGATCTTCCATATTAGCCTTTATTATATCCAATTGTCGCTACAGTTTAATCTTCGTATTTACACTAGCATGAAGAAGTCTAATTTTTAATCACTTCACATTATTTCATGGCCATTGTTTCTATTATCAATAACTTAATGCATATTCGTAAAAATTTAGACAAGCTAGATCTAGTGAATGATCGTCATAATTTTTAATATTAGAAGTAAAGACAAGTTGTCCGTCCCACGCTTTAGGTTAAGTAAGTGTAATAAAAGCTTTATAGGTAATAGTATTCGGTTTTATAATAAGACCCCAAGTAACATTACCGATTTACCTGACAATAAGTTCAAGTATTATGTCAAGCAAGTTTTAATCTCAAAAGGTTATTACAGGGTGGATCATTACGTGAACGATAGTGATGTCTGGAATTAACCCACATCTCTGTGCTTCCGCTAACATTATTAAGACTATGATTTGTATAGTTTTTTATATGACAAAAAAATGATATATATTATATTTATAAAAAAAAAGAACCAGATCGAGTTTTCTTGCCGGCTCTTCTCGACTGGGTTGTTTTCCGAACCGGTGAAAGTGTTTTTTAGAGGTTCATAAGCGCCTTCTTAGGGCCTAAATTGAATAAATCAATTTTGATTTTGATTTTGATTATGATTACATATTTAAAACAAAAAAAATCTATGCAAAGAAAATAATTCTGTTTTGATGAATGAGTAATATGCAAATTTACGCCTAGTTTTTTCGTTTCTTAAACGATGAACGGGATCACGGCTTAGAATCTCACGGGTAATATTACCTGGGAGAAACTTGTACGGGGTGAACTTGTTTTGATAAAAGGTTGTTGTAAACTAAGACAGGGGCGTGAGGGGTGAACGTGAAAATGGAAGGTCTCGGTTCAAATAAACTGTATATTTTGTAAATGGTTACATTCCCCTACTTAGTAATTATATTGCTTAAACTTTTCGCCTAAATTATAGATAGTGATAGATATATTTTTTCGATGTTAAGTGTTGTTATGTTGTTCACCTCACCTGATTTTAAGTGACGATGTGGTCCAAGATGGTAAAAGCACTAAGTCTATGGGTAGCGGTTCTCAAGTGATGCTGCCGGAACACACCTGTTGGTAATCGGCGACAGGTTTTCTAACTTGAGGGTGGTAGCTACCCAGGCAGGCATCATTTCTCGGTGGGAGAAAACTTATAGATTTGCGTTACCAATACTATGACGTCACCCGTCAACATACTACTGTATGTCAATCGTCAAGTATAAGTTAAAACATTTCCGTGAACAAATTAAACAATTTTAATTAATCGTGCCGCATGGTGCCGGCCAAGAATAGTACCTTCCCATATCTTCCCGCGGTTGTCATAAATGGCAACTAAGGGATAAAAACCAGAGAATGGGCAGCAGCATCCTCTGAGTATAACAAACACCTACTGCGACCGCCAACCCGCCTGCCAAGCGTGGCGATCATGGAAATCCCGCCTCACTGGGTGAGACCTATAACCAACAGTGGACGTCTTATGGGATGGAGTTTATCGTGCTATAATTTAAACAGTAAGAAAAAACAGCTGTTCCATGCCTGCCTAGATTTTTTTTTTACAATTGTCTCATTTCTACTTACCTTAAAAACGTTTTTCAGGTGATAACATTACAACTCGGCGATAAATCATAAATTGAAGTAGCCAGATGTTATATTTGAGTATCGTCTATACAGTTCTATGTTTTTGATATTACTTTAAAATAAAATAAATAGAAAACAAATGAAATCAGATAAAAATATGAAAACATTTAGCAATAATATTTAGCAAAGGCACATAGTTTCCAACGTTCAAGTAATGAGAATTAGCCCTTCAATAACTGAATTAAGTATGATCTCGCAAATTACTGATGGCCTCGCACCGGGAAATGTTCAACAGTGAAGCTAAAGTAAACGAACTCGGCTTCATAATTTCTCCTGCAAGATTTTTATTCAATTATTCAAACTCTTTGCATTCTGTTGACTGTAAGTTAATATTTCATGCCGTTTTTGACACTTCGTGCCGGTTAAGATTTTATAAGAGGTTTATTTTACAGATAATATTCTGTTTTGAAAGTTTTTTTACCAACAACGAACGAAGAATTTAAAATCTTGTTAAGTTAAAAGTGTAATCAAAAATTAGAATGTGAGTTCACATGCGGTAGAAGTGACACTTTGTTCTCGATCAATCTATACTAATAAAAAAAAAATTGAAACGTAGACTGTTTCGAAATATTATTATATGTATAACTAGGTGTGTGCCCGCGGTTGAGCTCGCTTTTCATATATTCTTCACTGCATTTAATTTTTTTATACCGAACCCTAATTTTCGTTTAGTCCTAATATAAAATAAACATGTTTCTCATAAATTCAAGCACTTGCCCGTAAAACCGTGCACCAAATCGGATTTTATTTAATATTTATGTGCTTTATTTTTTTTTATGCGAAATTATTTTCGAAAATTAAAAGTACCCTACCCGGAGTAACTTTAGCGATCTACCAAAAAAAGTCCCTTCAATATCCTTCCAGCCGTTCTGGGCATTAACCGAAATAAACAGACAGACATAAATTTTAAAAATTGCGTTTTTGATTTAGTTATATCGTATATCTACTTAGTAAAAAAAATATTTTGACATTACAGACAGACACTTCAATTTTATTCAGTATAGATGGAAGATAATAAAAACAACGCGCGATGCACAATCGTTTAAAAAAAAATTGTTGTGATTGACATATAAAATTGAAATGTCTGTTTTTTTACTAAATACATGTGTACGAAATCTATAACAAAAAACCATTCCTACATTTTTTGTCTGTCTGTCTGAGTGTTCAGGCTAATCTCAGAAACGGCTAGACTAATTTGGACGGGACTTTTTTGTTAAATAGCTGAAGCCGCGTAACTTAGGCTACTTTATTTTTTCGAAAATATTAAAAAAAAATTAAAAACTATTACGCAGTGAAAATAGATGAAACGCAAGCGCATTCGCAGGCACAGAGCTTGTATGTATATTTATAAGGAAAATGGGGTCCGTATGAGGTACCATCACCTCAAAACTACTAAATCGGAGTGGGATCGAAATCGGGATGGGACTACTACTATTTTTGAATTTTTCGTAGATGGTTATAGTGTATTTATTTTTGGATTCCATCGCCCCTTTCTCAATTTTTTTAAATCTACTTTTATGTCAATTTTTTCCACTAAATTTTTCTTTATTCAACTTTTTTAGGTTAGGTATAAATGAAATGTTATATACACTTTTTCACTCACACCTAAGGACCGTATGAAAAACGGGCGGTGCCGCAGGCCCCAGGTAGTATGAAATATATAGCATGTAATTGGAACTAGTCTCCATAGTATGCAGGGTCCGTGTACTGGTCACTATACCACGATAGAGTAGTGGGGACGCTACGAAACATAGCATGAAGAGGAGACGAAGGATAAGGAAGCTATATAGAAACGCGTTGTATCTCTTTCACAACCTAAGCCCTATAAATACGTCTATAGTTGTCTCTTTTCCCTACAATTTTTCGTTTCATAAAATTTAACTTACGCTGAGCCAAAAGAAGTTCATTCATTTCAAAATGTTAGCATACTCGATATTCATAGATGAGAAGTTGAAAATACGCTTCAATTGTATTTTATGGCACATTTTTAATATGATGTAAAATTATGGAAGGCACAGTAATGAGCCAATACACCTATTTGTGTTTAGAGACAGGTTGTCAAACTTAAGGATAGTAGCTACCCAAGCGGCCAAAATTATAAAATTATATGATTTTCCTTCGCTGATAGCTGTGGCTTATTAAAAAGCTGAATTAGAACCTGCATACATCTTTACATTGCATATAAACTACAAATTTACTATTTAAGTTGTAAAATTAATTCAATTGCTGCAAATATAAAATTATAGTAAATACGACAAAGTTTTGTAAACACTAGCCAACTAGCTAAATGAAGAACTTTACGGATCAAATAAAACTTCACGTGAATAGTAAAAGCAGTGATATATATAGAGGAAAGTTAAAAAACACAGAAAATTTTTATTTATAAATAAATAGCTTTAGATAGAGGTGCATTTGGCAAAATAGTAACAAATTAATCTGAACAAACTGCGACGTGTACTGTTTCCCTTGGAAAACGGCCAGTTTACCGCCGCAATGTATTATTAAAGTGGAGAAACTGCCGCAGAATCCTTTAAGTGGATAGCATTCGAATAATTCCTTTCTCTGAAAGCAGTTTTGTTTTAATTTAAAAATATAATATATTGCGACTTAAGCATTTATTTAATTTAAAAAAAGGGGTGCGTCTCGGTACGCCGTATGCGTGAGAGAAAGGGAAACCTGATAGATTGGCGTTGTAACGCGTTACGTAACGAAGCGGTTTACCCTCTCGTAAGAAGTTATTCAAAACGTGAACATTATGAAGTTACGAATGCAGAGTGTTTTGAAGTGAGACTTCTTTGCGCACGATAACAGTAAAATTTCAACAAGCAACAATTTTGAATATTTTAACAAGCATTTATACCACGCTTCAAATTAGATTGACTTGTATGTAACGGAATCTTCAAACACAATTTTAATTTCCATTAAAACGTCCACACTTACCAAGGACCAATACAATAATTTAATAAGCCCCAATATCCTGACGAGATCTAATTTCGTTATACAAAAAAAATAGGACAAGTATCAAAATGAAAATAAGTGTAATAAATTTGTAGACGTTTTTCATTACTTTTTCATATTTTATGAATCAGTCAATATTTTGTTATACATTAAGGTTGCAAAGAACACTGCACAGATATCAATTTTAAATGCTAACGGTTAAAAGGACGCAAGGCAAGTTAATAATTGTTAAAAAACGTACTGAGTTTAACCAGCTATTAAAGTGTTTTTTTTTACATTCTTAAGCCATACATTTTGAATAAGTCATGCAAGTTTGAAAAGGGATTCTACAAAATAGTTCCACACACAAATGATCCTAATTTGCTTATAACGACTTCAATTCTCATCGATATTGTCTACAAGAAAACGTGTTCAGATCGTCGATTACTCTAGTTTCGAATCCTACCATTAACACCAAACCTGGGGTGAAGAAAAATGTGATGCAATAATTTTATATGTTATGGTATTTTAGTATCAATTTGGCTAGCAACCGAACTAAATAAATTGAAAATCCGCCATTTAAAAATGATATAGTCACTTGAGCATAAAATAAAAAAATAAAAGAAATTTTAAAATATGCTGAAGCCTTCTATTTAAATATAAAATAATGCTTTCAAATAAAATATGGTAAATCTGCAATCAATGTTAAGAAATTAGATAAACAAATAGCCGTGAGGACACAAAGGCTTACTAATAATTTAGTACGTGTACATAACCTTGTAGTAAATGATAAATAAATAAAGTCTTTGATTATAATAGCAAATGATTTTGGATCGCCAATTAAAACAATTTTAAACTTTACGTTCATAAATTATTGTTTAAATTTTAAAGAATAAAAAATTTAATTGCAAGGTGTACAATTTCAAGACTGAATGCTGGTGAAGATAAAAGAAAAGCTTTTTGAAATAAGTCTTATTCGACAACTATCAACCTTAAGAATGTTGCAACAGTTTTTCCACTTATAAATTTCTATAATGAGACTATCTGTAATATAGACATAACTTTTTTGTATAACACATTTTTTAAATTGAATTAATAGATTTATTAGTTCCTTGTTCCATAATAAAATAATTGCCTCTTTTCTCGAATTAACTTTACCCGTTAGTATTTAATTGGGACTTAATTAAATTCTCTAGGATACGTATCACAAGCTTGCGACTTATAGGAGCAAATAATTGCTTCAGAGACGAGCTTATAATCTAGCTCCGTAGTGGATTCACACGTCCGTTTAGAACGTTTCCTATCTGAACTAATCTTCTCCACATAATCGAAGTTGATTATTGATTGGTACTAAATATTTCGAGCTTATAAAATTAATCTGGTCTTCTTCTTCCGTCTCTGATCCCACTATTTGCGGACGAGTCTCCCCACAATTTTGCGCCATTTTGATTTTTCTTGAGTCTCGTTTAATATTTGACCATCAGGTCGATGGCGGACGGCATATAATTAATCTGGTAATTATATTTAATGGTATTACAGACAGATTTATTATCGAATACCAGATACCACTTACAGGTGCATGAATATATAAAATAAGCGTAGACAAACAGCACAAAATGCCCTATCTAAATATTTGTTAACAGTAAAATACTCTGACTGGTTTACTTCAACATAGAGATTATTAGAATAAATTTTTCACCTTAAAAATTGACTATATCCTGTGTTTTCTAAGTAAGCTTTAAGAAATGTTTTAATAAAGCCTACGCAACTTATTTTACCATGACCATGTATACTCACAAGACCAGAGAGAAAAGAATTTTGAAGTAGAATTTCTACTGTACGCAATGAAGTCCAAAAGACATGATGAGAAATAATGTAAGACAGTAATAAACACTAAATGGACGAAAACAATTTTAGATTGTGAATTATTGATGATATCAAAGTGTATATCCTCTTTTAATGAGATTGACACGGTGTCGTTTGGGAACGCAAATAGAGATGTAATTTCCGTTGAATAAGTAATTGAAATCGCCTCGTTAAATGGTAGAGTTGATTCTGTGGAATGGATGAAATAAATACAATGAATATTGTTTCTTCATTGTTCTTCAATATTGTTACTGCCTCGGTGGCGCAGTTGTATTACGGTGCGACTGCCGTTCTGAGGTCTCGAGTTTGATCCCCGGGTCGGGTCAAGTGGTATTGGGTTTTTCTACTTAGTATCATCCCGGAGTTTGGAATTTGTGCTCGATATGGCGACAGGCTCGCCCCCTGTCACATCTGGGACGAAACTAAGCTCGGCGAAATATGGGTGGAGTAGTTCGCTATTTCACCTCTGCCTATCCCTCCGGGGATACTAGGCTTGAGCTTATGTTATGTTAATATTGCTACTTATAACGTCCAATTTTTTTAATTAAGCTACATTATCATTATAATAAGCATTAAGCATGTCTCCAAATGTCTTACAATAGCATCCTTGATGGATGTCATTTGTCTTTGTGGATGAATAAGTCAATTTAAGACCCACAGTCGCGACCACTCCACTTGGAGAAGAATTCGAGTTATAAACACGTCTGTTGCATTTTTAAGGCAGTGCCTTCCAACAAGTATTGGCATAAACTATGAAATGTGTATGTTTAGGCTAAAAAAATGGTTGGCATAACGGCAACCCCATCCTCGCCCTGTCCTCTCCCCGCCCCTTTTTTCTTAACGCACTTGTTATCGTGTCGTGCACAAGACCGGCCAAAAAAGGAACTTGCGCTTAATCATACTATAAGAAACTCAATTAGTTAATAAAGGTGAAAATTAGTGAATTTGGTACATCAGAGGAAGAAGAGGAGGCCTCCTACACGCACCGTATTCAGCATTACGGTGAGTCCTGTTTTTCCTTCCGTTCATTGTCGTTGTGCAGCCATAATTGAATTTGGGGTAAAAATAATAATTACAATACTAAAGAGAATTAAGTCTAAACCAGGGTCAGCGCGATAACAGTGTATGTATCTTACATCTTACTCCATCCACTTACTACGATCCTGATACATGTGTTTCGCTTCTTATACTTTTAAAGGTGATTTCAGACGTGCTCTTCTGTTACGGGTACTTTTAACCAGGCGTATCGTTCTTAATATTTATTTCTCCTCTACTTTCACACTGACTCCAGCAGGTAAATGGGTTCAATAAGGGAAATTGAGCATATTTCGAGTAATGTATGTTGCAGGTAGCAGCCCAAGCCGAGGTCCATAACACTTTGGTGCCCTTGCACAAACTACCACTTTTAAAAGCTGAGCGCTTAAAGCGCTCTGCTCAAAAGCTTGGAGAAGCTGTCAAGGCCCTTCCGTTTACCAGTTGTTCGAGTTAGTCACGACTGTAATCAAACGAATCGCGCTGGGCCCTAGTCTAAACGATTCGGGGTCGTGATTAACCCTGGCCGACTTGCGATTCGCAGTAGACTAAAGTAATGTCTTATAGATCGACACTTACCTCTCGAGTAACGCCGGTGTCCTGCTTCACCTTCTGTAGCCCGTGTGTAATAACCAGTGTATAGTGTGAATGTGTGAACTGAGTAATAGCTAGGAAGGCTTAATAATCAACAAACAATCAATTTAACGTTTAACGCTAATCACAAACAACTTTCATCTATAACAACGTGTATGCTCGCGTCAAGTTAATACCAAACTGAACCCTGCGACAATTCTCGCGGGTAATACGATAGAATTCAAGTGCCCCTTTTTTCAGTTATGATCAATAATTAACACCAGTATTTAGTCGATTCGAAAAAATATACCTCTTGATAATTGCTAAATAAAATAGTTTAAGTATATCTAAATTACTATATTACCGGATTTCGAGATTTATTACAGGAGCCACAGCTTCATAGTAATTTCCATCCAGGCACGAACGAGAGATTTCGAATCGTCATACCTTTGCCGTACTGTAAAGTTGTAGAACGTTTCTCCGGCCTCCCTATAACATCACGTCCTTCCAACGTAGCATGAAGAGATATCTGCAGGCCGACATCACAGAGGCGAGTGACGATAGACATCCGGTCTCTTAACGGTGGCCACTGTTTTCAGACTGCATTGCGCTTACAATCAGCCACAGTGCCGTCAATTTGCCGAGCTCTTATTAAAATAACTTTCATTCTAGATGAGCATCTATTCTCATTACTATCATATCATTTGGTTTTCAAATACTTATCAAAGTTCTATCTCATTTCGTTGTTTATTTACCTCAGTGATTTGTATAAACAAAACTAAATAATATATTTCGTAGTTTCTTCAAATTTAACCTTGTATGTATCCTTCGGGAAGCGGCCTGTGTACGCATTTTTTTTGTTACATATGTATCGTATATTAAAGTCACGTACGCATCAGAAAAGGAAACATTCAGCAGAACCAGCGAAGGGGTATAAATTCTTATAACTCGACTAACCTTGCTTATTTACTTTCCAATTTCGAAGGATTTTCTTTCTGTCTTCGTTGTCTGTCTAGCGTTTGTATTTATATATCAAGTAATATGTACTCTAGTATTTTGTATACCACGAAGGTTGCTAATAAGTACACGGTTTGCCTGATGGTAAGTGGTTTGGAAGATTCCCATGCTGTACTCCCGTGAGAATACTGCAGTAAGGAGCTCATTTCACATGTGAAACGTTCACGGGAGGAATATTTTCTGGAATCAAACTGTACGTAACCAATTCATTTACAAGATATGAGGTTGAACTCCTTGCAAATGCTGAGTCGAGCCTACGATAGTAGTAAATTTACTATTAGAATTTTTATTAAGTTAAGTAAATAAATCAGTAGGTAATAAATATTTTAGTACAAAACTAGTTGTTCTAAGTTGAAAAATTAAATACACTCTCAATTTAATTTTAAAATCTATCTCAGATTTTACTTATTTATTTATATATTTTTTTTTCAATCTAAAATTCCCAGAGAGAATTATTAATATGAAATTTAATAGCGAACTCATTATTTTGGTCTCTCTTAGTATATCGCGTTGGAATTATGTTTTTCGTAACACAGAGATCATCTTTATTGTATTACAAAGAGTAAAAGCGATTATTTTCTACTTTAAATAAAAAGAAATAAATCTGATAACATTCGTATGACATCTCAGCCTTTTTTATTTATATTTATAAATTTACCACTTGACTTCAATCTTATCTGATTTTAGCTGTGTGCCTAATATGGTTTTTAATTTTTTAATACAGAACCCTAATTATTTTCCAAAAAAAATTTTGGTCCTATCATTAAGCATAGATATTTCTCTCAAATTCCAATACCTGCCAGTAAAACTGTGCATGACCACAGGTCCAATTTTATTTTTAAAAATTGAAGATGGCATAATTTGTTTTCTGTATTTCCAGTGTCTATTGCACTGATGGAATACGTTTGAGCGTGAAGAAGTAACAAACATATAAACTCACAACTTTTTTTTATATATAGTAAAATGACGGCATTGTGCCTGATGGTAAGCACAATGCAATCCTGAAACAGTAGCAACTGGCGAGAGATCATTCAGTCGTCCCTGTCATGACGGTCTGTTCAGATATCTCTTCACGCTACGTTGGAAGGACATAATGTTATAAGAAGGAGAGAATACATCGGCCGGAAGAGTGTTCCAGTTTCAGAGTACGGCAAAGAGAAGACGAATCGAAATGTTTCGTTTCGTGCCTGGACAGACGTTAAAATTTCGCTCATATAAGTAAGGTTAGTTGCTGAACTTAATTCTGTTAGTATACCATGAAACAAACTTATTATACACAGTCCCAGAGCCAAAAAACTAAACAGTTTCGACCTTTATAATTTCTGTCTCATTCAACAAATTTCGATCATCTCGGACTTTTACCATATACTTCGTAAGAATAAAATCTCAACAATTGTTCTGCGACTACTTTATTCCAAATAGAGCTTAGTATAATTAATGTACTTCATTTGATGTTAAGTAATACACAGTTTAAGAACGATGGGAATGAGATGAGAATTTAGCGACAGTCACCATCGACGTCGACCATGGTAAAATCTTCTATATAGGTTTAGATTAACATTTGAAGTTTCCAGAACGCTTAAACGTATCCCTATCATGGGGCTTTCGCACGATTAAATGTGTCACTGTTGCGGACTTTTCACCATGTGCATGGTGGTCGCAACCCAGAAGGGGTCGAAAGCCTACCATGTCGATGGTCCCGCATTTTCCATATAGTCTCTAGGAGTATAGTCCAATTTTCGGTAACTCAATTCATTGATCCAAAACGTGAATTAATAACATCCGAGTTCTAAACCAATGCGTTCTGTGCAAATCGAACACCACAAATATAACTGTTTTATTTTTTATATTTCATAGAAGTACATACGTATCTTTAAAATAAAAGTAAACGAAAATATATTAAAAAAAAATAATTCAAAACAACGTTCTATCTCTAAACTAATAAACTTATTAGTCTACTGTAATAAAATTAAACTCAATTGCGAGCTTAAATAAAATATTATATTATGCGTTTATTTCTCTATTCAACGGTTTTATTAATAAAAAAATACGCTACCAGAATATTTTATTGTAATGAATCGGACAATAAGATTATCCGTACTTTGACTTTCATGTTATTTTTTTAGTTTTATGTATTACATATTAAATAGCCCGTTTGTGTAATAAAAATATTAAAAGAAGCACTTTTGATTATCATAAAAATTAGAAAAATATTTAACTTATCGTAAACTCACAAATTTCTTTACATTTATAAAACAAAGAAACAATTTGTATGATTTTTTTGCATCTTAGCATAGCAGAATATTTATTAGAATATTGGAAAAAAATCATTATTTGATACATTTCGTATGGAACGTATATATATACATGACGTGGTTCTAATATGAAGTACGCCGAATCATTTAGTATATATATAAATAGACAAACATAAAAATACTTGAATAGCTTATTCTCAATTTGTCAATCGATTTTCTCTATCTTGTTTGTAAAACTATTATAGCCTATACCTTTAGTGTTACTTCTTAAAGAAAAAGTTGAAAACTAGTTTTCCATCCATCCATTCAACCGAAAAACGTCCACTGCTGGTCATAGGTCTCCTCCAAAGATCTGCACGACGACCGGTCTTGTGCTACCCGCATCCAGCGGATTTCTACCACCTTCACCAGAAAACAGTTTTAAAAAATGATTACAGCTGAGTTGATATGATCCAATTTATATGACTCTTTTTATGTCATAAATATATACTCTGGTTTTAATTTATATTTTGTTGTTTCCATATACATAAGGATGAGTGTAAAAGTAATGTTCACCATCGTGTCCTCCTCAATGCCTATTATTATTAATATTATTTAAGATATACACATAAATAAAGTATATAATTATTAATAATGAGAAAAGTGATAATTATGTATGAGCGAAGTCACGGTGTATTCTAGTTTTTATAAAAAAATAATATATACAGTCGTAATTGTTTCCTTGTTATCCGGACAAAATCTTTAAAGCCGCTCCATCAGTTATGATCAATTTTCTGTTATGTTTATTACAATATTGCGAAAGACACATGGTAGTTTTTTTTTTATTATTTTGCATATAAAAACTTATAAAATTAAAATTAGTACCCATAGTCTATAATTTTGAAAAAATCCGAAATAATACTTTTCTCAATTTTTACATTCATGTAACTCAGCCACCAACACGTCTCATAATTATCTCGTATGCAACGCACCACATAATAATTTTTTTTATAGACACATCAACTCACACGCTCCTATGAAAGTGTTAACATGTTGTTTACGAACTCATCTGAGATATTGACCGTAAATTTATATTACGGTATGTACTTAAGCTGTGACTTCGTGTAAATTATTCAGGCGTCCCCGCGTCCCGAGATGGGACGTCCCGCGGTAGGACGGCGTGGGACGAATAGGTAATTCGCTAAGGAACCGGATTATACCGGATTCCGAATGGAATTATCGTATAAATGCGCCAGTCGCATGGGAGATTTAATTAATTATACGAAACCTATCATCGTTGGAGCGGCGAGGACGCAATAAATTGAAATGTTAACAGACAAAACCTTATAAATTTTGGTATTAAATCAGTAAATGGGAGTCATATAATCGTTCGAAATGTACTTAATTTTTTTTGTTTTTTATCCTTTTTTAAGGATTACGAATATCATGTGATGATATGGTGGAAGATGGATAACATGTTAAGTATAGATGAGGTCTAGCGTTCTTAAGTGAAACTATATTAAATAAAACATATTTACGTTGGCTCAGATTAGCTACTCAAAGACTGCGGTAACTCGAAGTTTGGCTTGAGGCCAATTTCCAACGTTTGAGGAATCCTCCGCTCAATGCACCGAGGGATATCGTAGAGCAGCTGTAATCTGGGCTTCGTTAGGAACACGATTTTCCTTTAAATACCAGTATTTATTGGCCTCTTTTTAAGATAATTTAATTCTTTTAAGAAAGGCACTGTATACTAAATTGTTTTTCGTTCAGAATTATTTCATTGTAATTTTTTTTTTAGTAATTGTATATACGTTAAGGATAAATCGAGATTATAAATTAATTTTATAAAAAAGTCTCTTATTTTATTTAGTTTAATGTACAAAAGTAATTTACGTTACTTCTAATTTTAATAAGTTTGCTAAAACCATTATCTTTTGAGAATGTTTATGCCATATTTTTATAATATTTGCAATATTAATCTGTCGATTCCGCTTTCAATTATTGACATTTGAAAGTTTCCAAATTTCATAAGCTGGAAATCACTTGAAGCCAAATTAGCAAAGTTATTAATCCTGAATTATTATTATCTCTATTATTAATCCTTTTATTTTTATTTTCCATAAATAAGTTAGAAAAAAGATGCATTATACTTTATGGGAAAATAATACTTTTTTGTAAGTTTTTAAATAAAATTAATCGTAAATAGTATTACCTTCCAAAATAACGTGATACTTATTTAGATAGCACAACAACAATAAAAATTGTCACATAAAAAGCTGCCAAGGATTCTTGTTGCCTTCGAGAACGAAGGGAAGATTTACGAAAAATTAAATTTGAAAAAAAAACATTAGATATGTAGCTACAAGGGGTTTTTAATAAACGATCAAAATCGATTTAAAAAACCATCTCAATTTAACATTAACAATTATTTTTTATACCTTTCATAATTGCATATTAAAGTTGAAATTAATATATCCACTAAAAAGGCAAACTCTGTAAAAAAAATTAAAGAAAATTACACGAACATAACGTGATTCAAGATAATTTCCAATTAAATTGTTAAATAAACGGAGCCCATCATACATTCTTGTTAAAAGTCTTGAAAGGCGCTCCGCGTTGCAATTACACGCCTTATTGCTCATGTAACATTGCTCGCTAAACTAGAAACGACGTTTTTGTATATAAATGCATATTAGTAAAGTTTAATATGGACCAAGTGAGTTGTTATTATAATATAACTACTTTTAATGAAACACAAAAAATGTATAATATAAAATTTGTAATAGACATTTCTTTATCTTTATTATTATAGTCGAGCATGCATTTTACTTCGTCTTTATTTAAGTTACAATTTTTTTTATTAATTTATACTAATAAATAAAATTGAAGTGTCTGTTTGTAATGTCAAAATTAATTTCCTTTACTAAATAAATATCAATGTATATGCGGATACCTATACTAAAAATACAATTTTTAAAATTTTTGTCGGTCTGTCTGCTTATTCCAGGTAATCTCCGGAACGGTTGGACGGATTTTGACGGGACTTTTTTAGTAGGTAGTTGAAGTTATTCCGCGTGACTTTGAAAATAATTACCGTTCCGTGTAAAAAAAAATAGAAAGTAATAAAAAATGTAATAAAATCCGATTCAGTGTCCAGTTTTACGGGCAAAAGTTTGAATTTTTAAGGAATATTTTTTATTTTATCTTAATAACAAAAAAATTATGGGAAAATAATTAAGGTTCCGTATAAAAAAATTGAGGCCTTGAAGAATATATGAAACGCGAAGGCAGCCGCGGGTGCACAGCTAGTCCTTAATAAATTGGAAAGTACTTTAAATGAACAAATAAACAGAAAACACATCGTATACGATTACCTGAAGTCATAAAAAAACATATATTGTTGCAACAAATGCAAGAGACACTTCATTGACTGTGTGATCGAATTCTGCGTCGATGGCTTTAGAGTCCTTTATTATATTCTCACCGAAATTTCGGGTATGTGCATCAATGTGTCGGCTTTATGACATGATGGTAACTACTTCTGGTAATGTAAATTTTTAAGTTTTCGCGTTCCATATTTAAAATCAGTTAATTTTAACGGGTTTTTACGCGTTACCTTTGGTTTTTTCTTCCTATCCCGACGTTTCGGCTGTGTTAAAGGTAACGCGTAAAAACCTGTTAAAATTAACTGATTTTACTTCTGGTAACTCAGCCTTATTATATTGGTATGTAAGACAATAATAATAATGTAACAAATGACAAACAATTTGCAAAGTATCGTACTGATTTATTGTACGCATGCAAATTATTGATTAAAATAAGCAATAAATATATTAAAATGTAAAAGAAAAAGGCATTAGAAAATAAAAATTAAAGAGACAATACTTTTTCGCAAGTCTTTAAAATTTTTTACGCCGTAACAACATTTACATGTCTACCTGTAAGAACGAAGTCTATACGTCATTTTTGTAAAACTAAAATCTCTAAAATAATCTTACACCAATATTCGTAATACAAAATTCATCTACAAACTATGTTACTGGTTTTGCAATTCGCAGTAAGTTTAAGGCAATTCCCAACTTCGCATCATATAACAATAGGCTGTTTAAGCTGTAGAAGTTGTTACGGATATAAATCTACTAGAACAACTGCGGTTGTAAATGCAGTTCCTTTATAAACCGCTTTCCGTTTGTTCGGATATTTATTTGTTTTGTAACCGAATGGAAAATTCTTACCACGTTCTGTTCAATTTCTCAGCTTTAAGTGCATAAGTTAAAAATTATTTATTTTATCTAACTCACTAATGTTTCTAAGGTGTAGATTGATTAACTGTATAATTATAAGCATTTATTTTGCTCCGTTAAAATATGACAGTCATATAGAATGGAACACGTAGATAGTGACATGATTTGGTCAAATTATGTACATGGTCGATGGGCCATTGCACGACGAGGCCTGGTGGGTTCGCTGCAGGGGGCGACGCGGTGGCATGCTGTGCAATCCCGTATCGCCCCCATCCCAAATGCAGCGGACGGCCCCGGGGGGTTTTAGTGGGTATTTCCGGGCGAATCTCGCCCGGGTGAGTCCCACACTGGCACGGAGCTCGTCACTCCGTGCCCCCTTATCTATTGTATTCGGGGGACTCTGATCCCCCTGAAAAAAAAAAAAAAAAAAAAAAAAAAAAAAAAAAGGTACATGGTCGATAAAATTTTGTAATGACATAATTTACGTAAAATAGCAAATTTTCGGAGCTAGTATATCAGTTTAAAAAACAACATCTGCAGAGTTTACAAGTTACATTACAGTGACAGAGTACCAACTAATCAGAATACAGAACAAGACAAGTCACTGAGCTCCCGTCGTATTTGATTATGGGAGATTAATAGCCCTAATAGGAGTGGCGGTTACTTGTTATGATTCGACAACAAGTGAATTTTATTGTTTAAATGTAAGTTTATTTAGTGAACCAGTTTATTGGTTTTAAATTTGATTTAATTTATTTATTTTGATTATAATTTTGATTTAATTTAAATTGATTGTAATTAGATTTTTATTATTATGTCGATTACCCATAAAAATGAGATAATAGAAAGACAATATGAAAACAACGGAAAGCTGGCGTAAACGCCGGGTTGGTGCTCAAGGGGTTATTATTATTGACATTGAAGTTGACAATTAAAAACTTAATAAGAGAATTTTATAAAATTTATAAAGAGATAATTTTTGACCCATAATCCAATGTAATAGAATAAGCAATTGAATAATTTTTAAGTAATGAAAATAGAAGTAAATTGTAGTAGACATAAGATATAAACAACAGCAAAAGAATGCACTAAATTAAAATATAAAGAAAAAGGCACATACTGAAAAACTTTATTGAAATAAAAAGATCCCTGATATCGTTAGGGGTGTCACTGGGACATACAAAAAAAAACAACCAGTGAAAATAATTGATACAATCTTGGTAAAATCATAGATGGGGTTTTTTAAATTTTATAAACATCATCATCATCATAACATGAAAAAATAACTGACGAATTAAATGAAAATTTAATTAATTTGATTAGATTGGTAATTAAATATAGGAACTGATCCATATATAAATCTAACGGTCAACGAAACTGACGTAATCGATGCGGTGGTGAAACCTTGTGAAGATATAACATCTGTCACTAGTCATAGTGCCTTGATTCTAAAAATTGAAGCGATTGCAAATCTAATTATACTTTTACGTCAATTTGAAACGAAAAAATGAAATAATTCAATAAAATACTAACTTCATATCATATCTAGGTGACGTTAACTCTAAAGTCTGGTTAACCGATTTGTAAAGTTTAAAGGGGTTCTCGAGATTCCTGCAATGTGTCCCTGCAGTCAATAGACTTCAAACTTTTCCTGTTATCGGTTCCCTCGTTCTTTGCACGATGTTAGCTGTAAAGTTGAGAATTTATAACATTCTCACTGTTTTAACCATTTAAAAGAAACGTTAGAATTTAAAAGTTTTTTATGGCATCCTTTTTTGTCGAAGTTTAAGTAAATGTATATAACTGCAGAAACATTAATAATGACGATATTTCCGCTACCGAAAATAGATACTAAGGAAATCGAGCAGAATAACAATAATGTCACCAAAACTGAATTTCACGTGAACAGGATTTGTAGCAAAAACTTTTAGATTAAGCAAATGCTTAATCAACAAGTAATGATGATTAAAAAGTAATTAAAAATTATTCTCTATTGACAATAAAGCTGTAGATAATATTTAAAAAACAGGTACATTTTAAAATTGTAGTGTGTTAACAATATTTTCGCCACACATCCGGCGGAACCTTAAGATATTATCCGCCTACATCCAGTGGGACCGTTTCTCATCTGCCACATGTCAGATCGCATGGAATGACTATAGAAGGCTCTGTAGAGCCAACACAGGCACACTTGAGTTCTATTTGCTAAAGTGAACGTTCCTGATATCGCAATATGCGCAATATAACTATGCGGACACGGACCTAGTTCTGCTTGGCTTGTTACGACCGTTAATAAAAATAAAAAAAAATGTAATAATTATGTAATTAATAATAACAAAATAAGTGTTTACAAAATAATTTAATATATAGATATAAAAAATTTAATAGAAGTAGATTTAAGCTCACATATGCGAAAGAAGATTACTAACTGCATAGCTGCTTGAATTGCTATTATAGGCAATTTTTTCCGACGCAAGTCGATTTAAATCTCCAATCTAAAAAAAGGTCCGGACCCAGAGTCTGCAGATAGTTTAATTTAAATAATAATAAAAAAAAAAAAAAAAAAAGATATCGCAATATAATAAAGTGGTGACGTGGCAATAATACATAGTGAGACTGTTTAATAATAATATAGCGACAGTGTTTTAACAAGTGGTAAATATTAGGCTGAAGGTAAAATAAGGTGTTGTAAGTAATAATAAATAAGTAGGTGTAAATTGAGAGATAGACGAGTCTGTTACCTAAAAACTTCACAACCCCCGTCATCTAACATATATTAAGTATTTACATACATTAACAAATGATACACGTGAACTCACGGAACGAGACCGTTCCACGAACCTGTGTAGTTCTTCCAAGAAAAAGAACGATTACATGTCCAATGCGCGCCCGGATAAGTTTTGTGCCAGACTAATTTACTATTATTTAAGAATTTATTTACTAATACAATAAGCAACATATTTTTAATGTAATTCAATATATTTGCTATTAGTAAATGCTTGTAAGAAGTAGCAATTGTTAATACAAACGCTAAATATTAACATGAATTATTTTTGTAATACGTACAATAACCATTTACAAGGTTACTAAGATACATAACTACATTTTTCTTTATCAAACAGAAGCTAAATTATTTGTTTTTTTTTTCGTACAAACCACAAGCATTGATATATTTATTATATAACCAGCTTTGAGCCCGCGGCTGCGCCCGTGTTTCATATATTCTTCACTGAGTTTTGCAGCACTTTCTGCTAAAACCGTGCATTAAATCGGATTAGGTTAAAATTTTTATGACTTTTAATTTTCTTTAACGCGGAACCCTAATTATTTTCGAAAATTATCCTAAGTTACGGGGAGTAACTTCAGCTATCTAGTATCTACCAAAAAAAAAGTCGCATCAAAATCCTTTCAGCCGGAGGCAAAAAGCCGAAACAAACAGACAAAAATTTGAAAATTGTTTTCTTGGTATATATTTATTGTATATACATTCATATCTATTTAGTATAAAAAATTGACATTACAAATAGACACTTCAATTTTATTTATTAGGATAAATGATTTTAAATTACAGGCCCAACATTTCATTTCCACTCCAGTTATTGATTTAGTAATAAATACTTAGGTATTAAGTTCTATTAGAGTAGTCTCTACTATTGAGCAAGCAACCTTGTCCGTCCTAGTTAGCCTGGAAGCGTTACACGGGATGCAATGCACCGTGATATTGCTGCGGAATTGCTTTTAAACTGTTTCTACTCGGACGCATGCTTAATGTATTTTTCTTCTCAGAATGCTTATATAGCAACTGACTTATATGTCCAATACATATCACAAATTTAATCCTAATATACTTATAATTCTTCTTTATTAAAAATTGAAGATTTAAGGTACGAATTAAATTTGTTTGGTTAAATAATCCAATCGTTTAAAATTTACTGCAATTTTTGTTCATTAGCTTCTTGCGTTAGCGTTTTTATTTTATCTATGTCATCCTAAAGGCTTTAGTTTATAAATTGGATGAACTTTTTGTAATTAATTGTATCTTAATTTTTCTTAGTGTATGTATCAAGCGATGATTGCGCAGCGGGTAGTGCGGCCGGATTCCACGTCAATGGACGCGAGTTAGAGCTCATCTCTCCGAGCTTCTAATGATGCCCGCCTGGGTAGCTACCACCCACAAGTTTGAAAACCTGTCTCCAAATACCAATAGATGTGTTCCTGCAGCATCATTTGGGAACTAGTACCTGTAGGATTTGCGTATTTACCATCCTGGACCACATCGTCACTTAACATCAGGTGAAATTGTGGTCAAAGTAAATAACGTGTAAAATAAAATGAAACTTCATCACAGTAATAGACTTAGTGTATATACTACTAATATTAATTTAATACAAAAACTAACCATATAAAATATGGATCTAGTCTGAAATAACAAAAAAAAACAAAATATTATCAATTACTGACTCCGCGAATTTCACGCTATAAAATGATCGCAAGTACTGGAAATTTGATTATTAACATATATGACCAGCCGCCATTTTATCATCTTTATCAGCTACTATTTCTAAAATACCGCATATAAAATTTCTAAACTCCTCTAACAAAATATTATTTGAGAACCAGCCAATGAAAGTTAATTACAGAGGTAAGTTTGGCTACCCGATACCGTTGCTCTTCCCGTATGTTTCGAAGCGCCGAGCTTGTTTGAAATTGGCGATAAGCCAAACGTCTGAATAAAGACACCGCAGTATTTAAGTGCCTACAGTTTACTTATTGAACCTCCGTATAATGTATATTACAAGGGTATATTGTGAAATAGAGATTTTTTATATTTAAAAAGATAGACTGCAATAAATATAGTTTTGCTAACCTACATTTTGCGATTTGAAACTGTTTTAAAAGCAAGACAAGCAGAAGAAGCAGTGGAACGGAAACCTCTATACTAGTTACTTTTAGGATACAAACTCATTTGTATAAACTTCCCTGATCGTCATTACTTAAATTAAAATTTCTCAATTTATTAATCAAAACGCTTTTAAACGCTTAATTTAATCGACTAATCCTAATACACTATTTTTACAGTTAATTTCCTACAACTCTATGAATTGCGCATTTCATAATATATTTTTGTTAACAGGTTATAAAATTCATAAGCAAAAAAGAAATCTTTGTCTTAAAATAATCAAACTTCAACCTCTAACATCTTTAAACAGGGAGGTTTATGAAAAAAAAATCATAAGAGAGCTTTTTTTGTAGAGCGTTCAATTTCCTACAATTATACGAGAACAAATATTTTAATGCATAGTTGGTAGAGAAACATTTTGTTTTTTTTTTCTAATACTGAAGAAAAAATGGAAAGATGTAAGGCGGAGCGCACCTTCTTATTAAAATTAAAAGATCATATTTGGAGATTTTTTTCTACAGATGTCTAGTACATAGTTTTGAGAGTACAAATAAAAAAAAAGCGATAATTTTATCCCCTCCCCCCCCCCCCCGACCCTTATTTTTATAAGTGGTTAAATACGTAATGAAATCTACGTAAATATTATACAAAAGATATTAAAACGTTAATATCACCAATTAAATTAAACATATTATGCAATTGATTATAATCGTCTATATAAGTTATTTTCTGTATCCTCGTAAAAGAATTTGGATAGCCATTTTAAAGTACATAGGTACATTTGCTTCCCAAAATTCGAGGTTCATTGTCTTCGTATCTTTATTCGCTTGCCTGTATATGAAAGAGGTCATGAATTCACAAAACATTGTGCAAGAACGGTGTTGACTTTGGGTATTTTTATTTTGAATCTAACGTCATGCGCATTATTCAGATCTATTCGATGCTTCCTGATATATGTATGTTACATACAATCTATGAAATTTAATTTTATAATTCTTGTTAATGAAATACGTATCTTATTTCTATTTATTTGAAAATCCAACAGCATACATTCTTATGTTAACTAATTCACAATAATTAAAACTAATAAAGCTAAAACAGGATTACACAATTATAAAATAAAGCCGTATATATAATATTATTATCTACTTATATGTTAAGAAGAGAGAGAAAAAAATGCTTACTGTCTTGTAGATGAATAAGTTTTTGTGCGTGTGTCTGTTTGTTTGCGTTTGTGTGTCTATATTTATATGTATGCATTCGTGTTTGTTTTCTAGAGTTATTTTAATATTTTACCTTGTCTTAATTTTATAATTTCCTGTCTTTTTTGCATGCCGAAATATGTCTATAATGTCATATAAGTTATTATAGGTGCAAGTAAGGTGACATACAACCAAATTTTTGCCACGATTGGTTTTAATATATGATACAGCGAGAAGTGGTGTTTTACGTGAATAATCTGCTGTTACTCGTAGTGACTTTGTTGCTCAATCTTGGGACAATCGATATATCCTGATAGTGTGGAGTGTAAAAAGACTATCACGTGTTGTCGACATCATACCTCTAAGAGATCTATGTAGAAATAACTGCATAACTCAAAGTAGTTTGTAAATTCTTTGTAAGCCTTATGACATAAAGATTAAATAATTTTATTTTGAATAGCTTCTATACTATCTACACACTTATTAAATTGAGGCATATTCTAGAATACATTTGATGTAAAATTTTACAACTCAAAGATTAGTTTCATTAGATATTTAAACTGTCGTATGCACGAGTCGGAACATGTATGAATTTACATTATCACTCTAATAATATTATTAGCATTGTTCTAATCGGCTTATGCGCTCTTATCTCACTAACTGATTATCATGTACAATGGTATGATTATTTACATAGTCGGTCGAACTACCTTCATAGATACGACATTATTTGGAACATAGATAATAAACCAAATTAATATAAGTATTACTAACAACATGTTACGCACATTATCATTTGCAGCTGATATAATTTCACTGAAGAGGATTTTCTAGGAGATTCTACTAAGGTTTTTAATTCTACTAAGCTTGTTTCAAACTCCATCATACTAGAAAGCAATGAAATCTTATTAAATACCGCATTACTGCACTTCGACCGTGTGCCGAAATGCAGTATTCCTGTATTATCTGCGTCATTTGGGTACTTTCTTGACTCATGTGTTAGTAGCCATGTTGTATCTATTTTTTCATCTGATCGTCGAATTGATTTAGAATCAGATTACAGTAACTTGGAAAATAATAATAAAAATAATACTAAGCCACCAAAATATACAAAAAAGGAAGACAGTAGAATCAGACAGTGATTAAGAATTAGAAAAAGAATGGGAAGAACGTAATATCAAACCAACGTCAATATTACAGTGCAATTGGCAAGTATAGATCTTGCTGATGAAATATTTGGTAAGAAGAGGTATTTTACGATAAAATTTAGAATGGAAAAAAAAAAAGTTTTATTTTCTGACTGCATAAAATATGTTCTACCTAGCTGCCAGAAAATAAAACATAATACAAGAAATTTAGTTCGTGTGGTGCCGGTTACTAATATTACCACCCCATGTCTTCCCGAGGGTGTCGTAAACGGTAACTAAGACATATAAACCAGGAGATGGGCAGAAGCATCCTCTGAGGATCAGAAACATCTACTGCGATCTCCAACCAGCCTGCCAAGCGTGGCGATTAAGGCAATCCCCCGCTTTAGAACAACACAATTCGTTATGGAGATCTTTGGGGAAGACCTGTCTAGCAGTGAAGGTCTTTCGATTAAATGGATGGATGGATGGACAAGAAATTTCTTCTGGATGCTAGAAAATGTATAACTTTGGATTTCAAAGAATGTAGTTCTGACACGTTTTTCTTCGAACGGAGTAAATGCTGTTGACTGAAAGAGATTTGATAGTTTTACAGAGGTTTTGATGTGAGCGATTAGATCTATCAGCCAGGAGAGTGGTAGCTAGCACAATGGCACCAAAGTGGTACGAACGTTTTTTTTTTTTTTTCTTCGAGGGGAATGCATTTAAGCACTTGCTGTCCAGCCAGACCTAAAAGGAACGTACCCTTTCAGGTCTGGCTGAAGCGACTGATGATGTGTGACAGTTTCTCGCACGTACGTGCAAGGGGCTGTCACACAGGATTAGTGTGGGACTCGCGGCGAGAAGCGCCGTTGACCACTACCCACTAAACCCCCCGGTACCTCCCGCCACCTAATTGGAGCAACACGGGATCGAACAATGCATGCACCGCGAAAAGTGGTACCGGTTTATGCTGCTACCAGAGTCGTAAATTCCGCAGAATGTGTCCTAATTAAACCCTCCTTAGCGATTGTGGTCTACGGAAAAGCCTTCGATTTGATCGAAATCCGGTCCGTATTGCGAATTTTCTAGCGGTTACTAAGTAGAGTACAAATAAAAGCATATTTATACAAATATTTATTTATTATATATTTATAAGAATATGTCTTTTATTAATTGTCCTTTCTGAATATTCAAAGGTAAGAGTGCATTTAAAATTATTGTGATATGTACAGAAGTCAAATTAAAACACATCTTTAGCCTACTTCACTGTTATCAGCTTATCAAGCATATATACCTGTATATTATTGTGTATATATATATGTGTGTGTGTGTGTGCGTTATTCATTTAGTGATTTAATGTAAAATGTATAACCTATTATTATATTTAATCTTTTTTAATGTGGCTGTTGCGCAAGATGATTTATTCGCATTGAATATTTTGCATTATAATGATTTTCATGCTAGGTGAGTTTTTATTAATTTTATAATTATTCGTGTATTTAAGTTAGTTTTCTGGACTTTATATGTGTACCCATCTCGGGCCATATTTATCGTGCGGCGTTTAACACGTCTGTTTTACCCTTTTAAACCTCATTAACATAGTAAATTAACTTTTTTTTTATCACTGGATTAGAAATATAAAAACCAATTTTATATTGACTATTCGCTAAATGGGATGAATTTAATAAATCTCTATTATAATAGTTAATTTACATTTTCGTACATTAAATTTATATAAGTACATACAAACTAAACCCAGTAGAGCTTGTTCATAAGTGATGCTAGCGGGATTTACATTTAGTCAAATAAATATGATTAATATGTCGATTACCCATAAAAATGAGACAATAGGAAGACAATAAGAAAACAATGGAAAGCTGGCGTAAACGCTGGGTTAGAGCTCAAGGGGTTAAATAAAACTTACTATTCCCAATAATATAATCATTTTGTAATAATTTTTTATTGTAATTTTTTTTTCATGTGGTAATTTAAACTAACATTGGACAGGTGAATATAATAGTCTGACGTCTCAAACGTGGTCTCATTTTCACAGATAAGATAGGCTATATCAGTTATTTCTGACAAGGTCAGTCCGAGATCTTCAAAATTGTTAATCGATTAAGTGAATTGGTATTAGTATAATAAATTAAATACATAACCATACTGAAAAGTATATAAAAAAATAACTTAGCAAAATGTTAGTAACTTGATTTTTAATTCTTAAATCATGAATTAAAATGTATATTGTACATTTTTTTCCTTTCATTAATTATTTATATATTTATAGAAATAATAAAAAAAAACTGTAATTTAATATCCTAAATTTATTAGGTTGTCTATTTCTACATCTTTTTACGTTACATTATCTATATTGTACTTGTATAATTTAAGTGAATTATCAATACAATATCCATCCATCCATTCATCCATTCAATCGAATGACGTCCACTGCTGGACATAGGTCTCCCCCAAAGATCTCCACGATGACCGGACGGATTCCCGCGACCTTCACCAGGTCATACAATACAACATATTTACAATCAATATTTCAAGTTGTAAACTATTTTTTTTAATACTGTATTGTCTCAGTGCTTTGACCACGATCTCACCTAATCTTAAGTGATGATTTAGTCCAGAATGGTAAACACACTAAGTCTAGAGGTACTGGTACTTAAGTTATGCAGCCGGAGCTCACCTATTGGTATTTGGCGATAAGTTTTTAAACATGAAGAGGGTAGCTACCCAGACGGGCATTATTAGAAAATGCCCTTCCACCATGCTATGGTTTCCAGGCGATGTTTTCCTTCACCGAAAGCTCAAGCTAACTTTAGAGTTAGGATAGGTGGCCTCGAGCCCGCGTCTTAGACGCAGAATCCGGCCGCACTACCAACTGCGCCTTCATCTCTTCATATCAAAAGATACTTTCCAAGTAAATTTTTTAGTTAGATTTTTTTTTTCACTTTAGAAAAACACTATACTGCTATTGTGATAAACTGCGAACTCTTTTAGCATCTGGATATATATTGACCAAAACCAAATCTCGACAAGTTGAGACGAACTTCTATAACGGGTGTAGCATCTGATATATGCGAACCAACGCATTATAAATAATGCAAACGTTACTAAACACAATCCCGCTTCAATTGTGTAGGGGCATTAAGTCGCTAAGCGTGTTCTACAGTTCATATTATGCCGAGTGCTTTAAAGATCTGTTCAACCTAATCCTCTCCTCTTCTTCCCACTCACCACATTATCTGGGCTTCGGAGTCACAATTATTATAGGGAAATTATCATTCCGGAAAAAATCGAATCATCCTACTTTTACTGTACTGTAAAGAATAGTCTACCTGCCTTTGTGTTCCTCCCTTCCTATAACAGCGCGACTTTCAAATGTAAGAGATATCTGTGCAGACTGGCTTGACCAGAGCGACCGACGATGAATAACTGATCTCTTGACGGGTACCTTTATTTGCTTATCATCATGCACAGTATCGTCATTTTGCCGTGAAACTATTCAAAAAGAGTCCTCATAATTATATAAATCGAACGCTCAAATAACATAAAAAAAGAAGGAAAAAATATTTTAAATTATAATTTGCCATAGATTCGTAGAAACCAGCCCGGCCGGTGGAGTGTGCAACCCAACAGTAGCGCCATGTATCGGGGGATTCGCTCGTCTCGCAACGTTAACGAGGCAGCGGCTAGCCAGCGAGCCCGACTCACTATTTTTAAACGCAGGCGACAGTTTCCAAGGCACTATATGGTACAATATCTTGAGATGGAACGTTACGCAGGAGTTTATGAATATGTTGCCGCATGATGCTCACGTGAGTGTATTTTTTTTGAACATTTGGTTAATCATATTAAATTAACAGTCAAAAGAATTATATATATAATATCTTACGTATATGATTTTGCATAAGATACCCACCTCTACAGAGCAGAGAAAAGTGGGTTATGACTAAACTCCACGGTTTTTTTCCATCACCTATTTCGCCAGGGAGTATTGACTGCTCTCGCATTGTATCTACTAACCGGCAGATGCGCGCTTTCATGATGTAGCCCTTCTTCTGGGGTTTGAGAGGTCCAGTGTTCAGGACCCCTTCGATGAACCGATGAGAAGATGCATCGAACAGTAACGTACATCAACCTACCTTTGCATTAATGATTGTAATACCAACAGCGCTCTTTATCTCGACTATCGGTAGGACGACTAAATTAGAAGAAGGATCGATTCAGCTAAGATCACTGAAATTTATTTTTTGTATTCGAGCTAGATTATAATGACTGAGTTTTATGTGATGAAGTACAGTCCAGTCCAAGAATAATGATGAGCGTCGATAGTTGATAATTAATTTACAGTCGCCATCATCATCCCTACCTCTACTACGATTAAAGTATCTATATAGCTCTGAAAATAAACTGGCTGAGCAAGAAACACGAATCACCTTAAGATGTAACTACGACTTGTTCTACCTCTAAATAAAATGTAGACAAAAAGGCCTGAAAGAACAGACGTAAATTTGTAATGTATAAAAATTACAGGTTTTAGGAAACCATGAATTTGACAACGGTATAGAAGGGGTTGTGCCTTATTTAAAACATTTGAACTCGACAATGCTTGCTGCTAATATAATTGACGATGAAGAGGAGACCATCCAAGGTTTATATCAACCAAGTGTTATAGTAGAGAGAGGCGGAAGAAAAATCGGTATCATTGGTGTAATTATTGCTATCACTGATGTAAGTAATATTCGCGATATAACAGTCGATAGTTAAGGTAATTCTCTGATAAAATATTAATGCAGTCCAAAAGAATGACGTATTGGTCAATTAGTGTCAGTTTGAGATAGAGAACTGATATCTATTTATATATTATATTATCATATAAATAGGAAAGTATTTTCTATCATGAATTTGAGATGTCGTAATTACATAAAATCAAAGTATAATAACAAAAAAAACCCCGTTAGGAACTGATTGTTAATTCCAGCTATTCCCTTTACAAAAAATACCTGCTTTTTCTTAAATTTTTAAATATGTTTGAATTTTAATAATTTCAGTTTTGTTATTAATATTTTATAGCAATTAGCAACTACAGGGAAATTAAAATTTACTGATGAAGTAGAAGCAGTTAGAGCTGAAGCTGAAAAACTACATGCGCAAGGTGTTAATATTATTATAGTTCTGTCTCACTGCGGCCTCGATATAGACAGGTATGTTTATGAACAGGACTAATTTAATTGCAATTCCGTTAACTTTTAACGCCGTAGAATAACATATAAAATAGAACTTCTGTTCCATATATTATATAATAATTAGATTCTTATAAATTCTTCTCGGTGTGTGAATATCTCATTTATGATATAAATGATAAATGTAGATAATATTTCACAATTATTGTAACATATCAAGTCAGGATTCGAAGAATGATTCTAATTATCATTTTCCGGTTCAGTGATTTAAGCTGTTGCCACAAAGCCGGGTAAAGATTTCAAGGTCAAGAGCGTTAATCTGATGAAAAATCACGTTACTATGTTCCAGAATTTAAAACAATTTATCTCCATATTTGCAGAGAAATAGCTCTTCATGGAGGACCTCACATAGATATAGTCGTTGGTGGTCATAGTCACACGCTTCTTTTCAATGGTGAACCTCCGGAAAATAGTGGATTTATACCCCAAGGACCATATCCCGTTGTCGTGCAACAAGGATCAAGACCTGTACGTTTTTATGGAATTAAATATCTTCCCTCTTTATTCGAAAATTTACAGTTCTTATATAGATTTTTTTTTTCTAAATTACATATGAAATAATAATATATCCAGTGCATATTTCCAAACAAGTAATATCGAATAAATTGGATTTAATTATTTTTACTGAACTTAACAGTTTAAGAAAACGTTGAGTCATCAACACATAATGCTTCTATTTTTAGGTCTTAATAGTTCAAGCTGCAGCTCATACTCAATATTTGGGTGAAATTAAATTGTTCTTCGACGAAGCTGGCAATCTGTTGAATTGGGAGGGTCATCCACATTACGTAGGAAATGAGATTGAACAAGGTACCGTTTTAGTTGTAATAAACTCCCACAGAGTTAAACAGTTTCATTTAAAAAAAAAAACATCAAAATTCGATTGCCTAATAAACTTCATATATTTCACGTACATAATTAAAGCTTGAAGAAGACGAATTTTACAATGATAGATAAAAGGCATTTAGCTACCAAGATAACACCAAGTTATATGATCTCGTAGAATAGGGTTGCGAAAAAAAAGGCAAACTAGAATCCCTAGAAACTAGTTCCCAAAATAAGTTGAAGATAAAAATCCCCGATAAAATAAAGGAGTTATTAGACAAAAATAATATTATACAAATATTGATTACATACAAAATATATTAAATTATTTCAGCTCCCGATGTGTTGGCCAAAGTTAATGTATATTTGCCTATTATTGAAGAACAGTCTCTGGTCGAGATAGGAACATCTCTTGTGTACATGTCGTCGCGGTGTACGTGTGCCGAGTGCAACCTTGGTAGTTTTATATGCGATGCTTTCATGCATTCCGTGAGTATTTTATAACAGACTGACCCTTATTGAAATCAAACCATTGATTTGAATCTGTAAAGCTTTTATATTTACTGCAGTTTTAGCAATGTTTGTCAAGATATTGGTCTCCCTGAAAAGTCCATTATAGTCGTCGATGACGGACGAGTCGATTATTGGAATGAACCATGTCTTAATGATTATGTTTAAAGGGTGTTAAATGAGTGGGTATATCTATGAATATTCATGTTACTTTTATCAGGTTACCAGACATTTGTTGACCTGCTGTTCAATAATAATTGGGCCTTACAACCTGTAGTTATATTATAACTAAGGGGTATAAAAGTTAACCCATTATTATCCATTTTTTACACATAGATAGTTATCAAAGATAATACCAATTGTTAGATCTTGATAAAAGCTTCACTATAGCAGTTGGTTTACAGTAGTACATTCTTACAAAAACAGTTTGAAAACTACATTTAAGTACAAAAACTGTTCCGAAACTGTTTAGAGTAATAAACCTATAACTTCCTTTTATTAATTGGATTTTAGAAAAATATTATTTAAAGACATAAATTATTTCGTACGATTAGATATAAAAAAAATGCAACAATGAATAATAAACCTTATTAATAAAGAACACGAAGAGCAACTGAATATCATTCGATTTACGCATTTCAACACCTTGGAAATTGGGACCTTTGCTATTTACCTCTCATTACTGATAGAAACTTCTTTATTTATTCAGGTGAAGAACAGAGCTGTAGGAAACAACTGGCATTACGCTCACTTTTGTGTCATTAACCAAGGTGGAATTAGAGTAGACATAGCTGATGGAGGTAAGTGTCAATAATATCTCAGATCGGTGTTTAATTTATTGAAAATAGACCAAATGAATGATATAATTACAACAATACATTTACTTACAGTAAATATTTTAATAGGGCTAACATAATTCTAATAAATAAGTGGTTATTGGTGGGGAAAAAGCGATGATGTTCAAACACTTTTTCAGAAAAAGATTGTTATTTTTAGAACTTGTACGAACTATTTAATGTGTAAAGGTAAGGTTTAGAATAATCAATAATAAAATCTCTAGAATACAATTAAAATCCCAATGAGTTACCTATAATCAGATTTTAATTTTATTTTAAACGGTTTGTCTACCGATGAACCAGTTTAAAATAATTAGTCAACATCTGTAATGATTTTGTGTTAAACGCCAAATAATATATATTTATAAAAGTAAAATTGCAATCTGATCTGTATGTATTGTCAAAATAAATCTAATGGCAGAATAATATCAAACATGGATAGGTTGTTTCCCATATCCATTGAAACCACTGGTTTATTGATTTTAATTACTGTGCTCATTAATATCGTATAGTAAAATATTTAAGTGGTTTTTTTACAGTGATAACATTTGAGTCTGTTATAGTCTCAACACCTTTTGAGAATAACGTTGAAGTTTTTGAATTAAGAGGCGACCACATTCTGGAGATGCTGGAATATTCTGTTGCCAATGTTCCGTATGCAGGCGCTAGAATGCTACAAGTTTCTGGTAAGTCTGAAATCTTAAATTTGTGAGGTGGTAATTAGTCACTTAATGAGGCCATAAAAACCATTAATTTAGATACCTTTTCATGTGCACGATGGTTCATTTACATAGACACCGGTTGCTTCCAGTTTCCATTAGCAGCTTTTATACGACTTAAATGCCATAATATACTAAATTTATCCACGCTTTATATTACATACGCTATATATTCAATACTTACTGTTTTATAAATTAGTGTTAATATAAAATGAATATTAGTTCTTATTTATTTTAAAATGTTATTGCATGCTTTTTGATTGTGTTATTTTAGCAACGTATTATAATTTATGTGTATTATATTCTTATAAGTTACCTTACCTCTAATCACTACATACAATTTTTCAATTCTTTAATATACAAATTTTCGTAAGCGTAACATTATGAAATTTCAAAAAAAAACTATTTTCGACTTTCACAAAGGACATTCCAATGATATTTCATAAATCTTATCAAAAGCAAGCAATATCGATTGAATGCTTATGTTGCTACTAGCAGTGTCCTATACCTTTGTGATATGAGAACAAAGCATGAACACGGAAGGGGACAAATTGAAAGGATTCCCGACGACAGAAGCGTTAGATTAAAAATTCCTTTAACAAAATGGCTTCCAATTAAACGCAGGACTGCATGCGGTGTACGACGGCGCTAACCCTGTAAACGAGAGGGTGCTGAACGTTACTGTGCGATGCATCGAATGCGATGTCCCCAGATACGAACCGTTGCAGCTTGATAAATATTACAGAGTCGTCTCACAGAATTTTATTGGGGAGGGTGGAGATGGATTCACAGTGAGTTTTCGACCTCCATAATATACATACCAATAAGGATATCTGCATATAGAATAATCTGTATATAAAAAAAAACATACTTAGAAAATTTAATCCTCCTCCTTAAACACCAATTGAAAATGAGTATATTATTAAATCGTAAATACTATTATTTATTAACTATAATATTTTTAGATCATCTGCACTTTTTTTATTACGTTATCGTCAGTCTTTTAACTTAGTTGATCTAGTATATCAGAATTAAGACTATTTAGACTTACTACAGTATCTTTCAACGTCATCTTATCAATAATCAATATGTCAGATATATCAGAAACATAGCTACCGCCATATCAGATATATCAATGGCATGGGGCCCTCAGTCTACAGGGGCTGCGCTGTGTGCCTCCATTTGAGCTTTTGTGCACCGCGACAAATTTTGGCACAAGTCCTGTTAAGAACAAACAAAGCCACTGAGAGAAATAGAACGCAAGATGCGGTTCATATTCAACTGAATTTTAAACCTTTGGTGCTATAAAATTCACAATAATCATTTAAGACATATTCGATGGGAAAAATGAAACAATAGGATCAAATAGTCGTGTCTAACTGGATAATAAAATAAAAACATTACTGTATATTTCCCGTTCGAAATCGCCAATATGGCGTCTTATGATTAAATCCGTAGATTCCCTCGAGCGAAGATATCTTTTTGTTTAATAACGATACCAGTTTCTGTTATTACCTTATAAGAAGGACCAAACGCTATTATTATACCGCACGAAAAGGAAATTACTTGAAGAATATCGTATAACATCTTACTCAAATTAATTTAAAAAATATTATTCTATATAATTTATACTAGCTAGCCCGCAGCTCCGCCGGCATTTGATATTTGCTTCACTGCGCGTATATGATATAGTTTTTAAATAATCATTGGATATATTGATTCTGCTGTCCATTGAATCGTTTTTTCGTGGATCCGTAATTATTAAAAAAAAGTTACGCGGAGTAACTTCAGCTATCTGCCAAAAAAGATCAGCCAAAATCTGTCCGGCTCTTCTTGAGATTAGATGGAACAAACAGAAAGATAGACATAAATTTAAAAAATTGTGTAAAAACAGCAAAAAAATTTCATTTTGATATTACAAACAGACACTTCAATTTTATTTATTAGCATGAATCATTTTAATATAAAATTACTAGTGTGTGTTACCGATATTTTTAAATCCCACATGACTGGGTTTCGTTCACGCTATCATAGACATTAATGGGATCAACGTTACATTGTTTATTTAACAAAGTATATATTATAATATACCCAATAAATGTAAAATATATGCAAGATTAAAAGGCTCATATTAAGAATACAGTTCATTACCGTCAAGTTGATATTATCAGTGAATGATAAATAAAAAAATTGGACTCACTAAGGGATAATCATGGTCCGAATGCTAATTTCATCGACGTGACTTCGAATCCTATCCCACAAAAGACAGCATTTTTGATGAAAAAAAAAACATTGTAATGAAATTACTGCGTAATGGCAGAGCGTTTTATGGTTGGTTAACGCTTTCTCTCCAGCTGTAAATCTGTCATCAGACAACTGTACGTTATTTTTTATTCAACCTCTGCCGATTGTGGCCGTAACCATGCTTCCTTACGTCTACTATGACTAAACCCTCTAGGTTGGTTTGTAGCCTTCAATAAGTTTAGCTGTTACGGTCTTAAGGTACATTATAGGGATGTATACCAAAATATCGATATTTTTAGATATATCAAGTGCTCCACTGAAGTCGACCGGCAACCACACCCAAACCCGTCATAATTTTTTTACAATTATCTTTTATTAAAATATAACGTTATTATCGATATTTTATTGAATGTCAGACTCCTATCATCATCGCTAAACCAATATAGAGCAAATAGAGCACCTTATCTATTAAAATATCAATGGATGAAATCAAATAGTTCAACAGTTTGTTTCTAGAGTTGTATTTAATCAAATGCACTAGAGAAATCATGTTTGTTACATCATTCATATTTCAACGATAAGAAATATTAATTGCAGGCATACATACAGTTTTTGATGGGTCCCAACCTGTGGGAAACCGGTTAGTCAATGCAACAGTGCGTTGTGTTGAATGTAGCATACCGATATACGAGCCACTGATACCAGAGAAATATTATAAAGTCGTTTCTATTCTACCAGTTTTTTGGGTAACGGAGGTGGAGCGTATTATGTAAGTTGTATAAATATGTAGTACTAGCTATGTACCCGCGGCTGCGCCCGCGTTTCATATAATTTTCACTACTTAATTACCCTAATTATTTTCCATATATTTTTTTAATAGGATTGTATTCACAATTTCATGATTATTAATTGTTTTACGTGGAACCTCAATTATTTCCGAAAATCAAAAGCACTCTAAGTTACGCGGAGTAACTTCAGCTATCTATAAAAAAAAGTCCCGTCAAAATCGACCCAACCGTTCCAAAGATTACCCGGATCAAAAAGACAGACGAAAATTTCAGAAAGTATATTTTTCGTATAGGTAACGTACAGTCACTTCTCTTTAGTAAAAAAAAAACAAATTGACATTACAAACAGACACTTCTATTTTATTTATTAGTGTAGATGATGTTACTTTTTTATTATCATCATTCTCATGCCTTTTCCCAACTCACTTGCGGTCGGTGCAGTATGTTTTCTTCTTCCATGCGTCCCTATCAGACGTCATCTCTTCATTTACTCCTAGTTTCTTTCATACCATTTCTCACGCACTCCATCCACACTTTCTTTAGCCTTCCTCTACTTTTCCATCCTTCTATATTCATATGTATTAATATTTTACCCACATTCCTCTCTTCTCATAATATGTCCGTACCACGACAAACGGGAACCTTTCAACTTTTCTACCACTGGCGCAACATTTAAATGTAAACAATCAGTTGATTTTCAATCATCTTCAAAGACAATAAAATGATTTATTTTTTCATTTATGAATGAACTAAAAGCAACTTTAGCGGCTGAAATGAAGTTAGCAGCATAAACTGCAAACTGTAAAGAAATATATTTGAAAGCTATACGTGTAGGTATAGGCATTCTAAATATTTTTATTTTTCGGTCATTATACTTATTGGTAATTATAATGAATGCAGTTGATTTAGTTGTAGAACATTTTCTGGATATCTACCACTGTCAAGTTTCGGATGCATCACTAGCGAGTCGAACACTCTAGACCAGTGATCGTCAAACTGCGGCCCGCGCGAGAATTCGTGCTTGGCAGCTTATAAAAATATGTCAAGTAACAGATTGTATCAACTATCTAATATATAAAAGTGCGACCCGAAGTGCTACCTCACATTGATTTATGTGACCCTTGACCAGAAAAGTGTGATGACCACCGACCTAAACTGTTGATCTGGATAGTACAAAAAAAAATCTCCTACCACAAATAATTCTTACATGATTTCGAATTCTTAATAAGTTTTATCACAGTACATGTGCTGCATTTGTTACCGGTTAATACTGTGGATCGTGTATATTTTGGTCTAGAGATAAATACGCATTTCAGTTTACACTGTATTAATTAAACGAAATAAAAATATGGGCAATATATCAGGCTTACAAAAATCTCCGGGCTTTTCTTTAAATAAAAAAAAAACCCTCATTTGAATTATTATGAAGCGAGTAATAGACTTGATGAAGATTTATTAGCGGAGGACTATGAAAATGTAAAAGAAAATGTTTTAAAGTATTAGATATACCAACAGTGTTTTTTTTTTTTGCGATTTTATTTACTTACATAAATCTTTTGAAATTGCCTTATCTTTTCAATTAAATTTCTTATGGCTATACGAAGTATTTAGGAAAGAATTATTGTTTTCAAGTGTGGAACATATGCTATAGTTACTGTAAAATTGTAAGAAACAAAGAGAATAACGATTTCAGAGTATATTTATTTACTCATTTAAGGGTTGAGCCTATATCTATATTAATTAATAAAATTGGAGTGTCCGTTTGTAATGTCAAAAATTTTTTTTTACTAAATAGATATGAATGCCAAAAATACAATTTTTAAAATTATTGTCTGTCTGTCTGGTTATTTGTTCTGGGTTATCTCCGGAACGGCTGGACGGATTTTGACGGGAATTTTTTTCGGTAGATAGCTGAAGTTACTCCGGGTAACTTAAGGTACTTTTAATTTTAGAAAATAATTAGGGGTTCACGTAAAAAAAATTAAAACTCACAAAAAATTAAATAAAGTCCGTCTCAATGCACGGTTTTACTGGCAAGTTCTTGAATTTATGAGAAAATTTTTTACTTTAAGTTAGTATTAAAAAAAATTGGGTCCGTTTAAAAAAAAACGAAGTTAAGGATATATGAAACGCGGGCGCAGCTATGGACGCACTGCTAGTACAGTATAAAAGTCTACCTCCTATACTTTTTTGATAATTTTTGCGGCAATGCAATATGTAAAAAAATCTCATGAATTGTTTAATTCTTAAATAATGTATATATTAAAATACATTCAATATGCAGATATCCTTACGTACAGAAATCATTTACCTGGTTTTCCACCATTTTATTGTTATAAAATATTAATAATTTCACTTGAGGATTATCTGTTGTCGTTCGTTATTTTTTTGAAGTGATAACTTCTTTAGAGGTGTTGAGTGATTCTCAGTAGAGGGATAACTTATAGATTCACGTTACCAATGCTATGACGTCAGCCGTCAACATGCTACAGTATGTCAAGTATAAGAGGGCGTTTAAGTGCTGGAGCTCAGAGATAAATAATAAAATGTATACTTACGCAGCCTATCGTAATTTTTTGGTTATGAATAAACTATATGGAAACTTAATTATTGCTCGGAGCGCTAATAGATGTAAAAACCAGACAAATGTTATATCTTAATTTTTAGGTAATGTCATTTTTTTTGTGTGTATTTCCGGACGCTTCACGTCCTGGCGAGTCCCACACTGGCACGGAGTCGTCCCTCCGTGCCCCCTTACCTATTGCATTGGGGGACTCCGGTCTCACTAATGCAATAGGTAAGGGTAGTGCGTAAATGCATGGTCATGTCAATAATTATAAAAAAACAATTTATAAAATTTAATTTGACTGATACCATAATTTAAACATTTTCTTAACCCCTCGAGCACTTACCTGGCGTTTACGCCAGCTTTCCATTGTTTTTCTATTGTCTTCCTATTGTCTTATTTTATGGGCGGGTACTCTACTCTACGCATTAAAAGAGTTGACAACGCGCACGTGATACCTCAGATGTTGCAGGCGTCCATAGGCTACGATGACCGCTTACCATCAGGCGGATCGTATGCCTGTTTGCCACTTTATGTTGTATAAAAAAATAAACTCGGCAGTCGCCGTGGCTGCCTAGTTTTGCATTTAATGTTATTCGATTCGATTTCTTCGCAGATGCTTTCAGAGAATCGTATTAACGTGGAAGTTGTTGGCGTAGACTACGATATTCTGATCCAATACATCAGGCAGCAGTCACCGGTGTTCATCGATGTCAACGGACGAATCCAGATAGACAACCCTTGTCTAGTTTGAATCCAGATTAAAAAGAAATATATTATTTTACTAAATATCTAGAACGAATGTTTATCTAAACGACAAATAACCAAACCATTTTTGTTCAAGCCCAAAAATCCCACAAACTCTTTTTATGCATAAAACGCAGAAAGTGTTCGTCATCTAAATTCGCCTCATTGTTAACCGCAGTTGGACATGACTTTTACAACAGACAACATACTCGCTTGGTGGCTCGATCACGACTTCAATTTCATCGTTCCGATCGCAATTTTATAAATACATTCAAAACCGAACTACCCACTATTAGTAGTACATATTACAGTTTCCATTGTAAACCACAAGTTTTAGTACTGTTGACTGGTCAATGATGAACGTATCTAAATAATGAAAAAAATTTAAATTTATTTGTACAGCAACATAAATCCCAATGTGAGTTAGGGTTTTTTTTAGTTCCAATATCTCCTCTGACGTAATCGTAAACGTAATGAGACCTTTTTACTGCTAAATATATATATATATATATATTTTTTTTTTTTTTTTTTCAGTTTGTGTGTGCTTTTTTGGTAATTTTATTTCAGCGCAGTCTTTTGCTGTTATCTTAATATATAGCTCATAATTTATACAATGTCTTATTATAGTCCATATTTACATTTGTCCAATTCTTAACTCTAAAACATTCGTCGTTTACTAAACAATTACTTGAATGTAACACTATACAATTTAGAATATAATAAATCAGGTTTCAAAAAGAAAAGAAGAATTATACGAAGCTTACAAGCTATTGAAAAATTCCCTCCAGCTTACTACCTTAGATTACTTAGCGTTCAAGTTAAATTAAGTTATAATTTATTATTATAGTTATTGTGTTTCATATTGCTGATTCCTTTTTAATATTGAAAGTCCTGAAAGCGCTATTTCCTTACTTTATCTATCATTCCATATTTCATATATCAGTATATCATTCCATATATCATAGCCATATGTCCATATATCAGTCCATATTTACATTTTTTATTTGTGGTCCACATGCCATGAATGCCATACATTCCACAGGCGCAGTTTTTAATACTTATTTATCCTAACAAATTTTTACAAATAATTATTTTTGCATTGTCCAAGAGAATTATTTCGAAACTCTTTAATTTTACGAAAAAGATATTTGACAAAATAAACTATCCAGAAGAAGGATCAAACCTCACACGAGCGTGCCTTATGGCAAATCTGTTGTAAGTCACGCCTGTGAAGTCCATTATCTATCGCTTTAAAATGTTACATTATTACGTAGAATATGATGTTCTTAAAACGCTCTCAATTTTTTTTTATTATGGTTATGTCTTTGGCTCTGTGATAATTATTCTTAATATCCTACACGATAATAGAAGATGATTTAAATATGCAATAATAATGGGCTCGGAAGACTCTGAGATCAAACATACTTCATAACAAGACTAAGTAAATATTTTGTCACCTTCGGCCGTATGACATAAATGATGTTACTGACAAAGAATTACTCTCTAATACAATATACATACGACAACATTAAGACGATATACATATATATACTAGCCTATTCGCTGATCGTAAAAGACTGAGCATTCAACTGATTCATTATATAAATGATGCACTCAAAACTGTGAAAAGACCGTTACTAACAAATAGTTCCGAAACTTGGATTTTACGTCTTAAAAACGAAAGTAAATTCATGGTTGGTCAAATAGTTTGATGACAGCTAGCTGACCTTAATAAATAAACAGTAGTAAACTTGACAAAATATTAGATTTATACTATGCACGTGGTAAAAGCAAATGGTATATGCCGATTGTATAATTTTACCATGAGCCCTTCCCGGTGAGGTCACTAGTATACACTTTCACACTGCTTCAGTTAAAACTCCATAGTACTTTTTGTAGTATTTATTTCCCATACATTAGAACAATATACAAATTGATGTCATATTTTTGGCGTACGTCTTGACACCGCGTGATAAAAAATTCAAATTTATTACAGCGCGCCATCTATCTTTAAGAATCTTAAACACCGATTGTATAACGTAAGAATAAATAGAGATAATTCTAAGGTTAACAAAACTTGTGTATGTTCTATGGGTTGAACTCGATATTCCCGCAGTGATGCGATACATAAAGACCTTCCCGCGTTATAAGTCATTGTTTGGAGAGGTTCCTCACCTGATTAAAACAAATGACAGCTTTCGTCTCGAAGGCTGTTACTACTAACTCCTTGAGGCAATAGTGTAGGTTTTTTTACACAGTATAGGCTCAGTGCTTTGACCTAATGTTATGTGACGATCTGGTCTAGGATGGTAAACACACTAAGCTTAGAAGTACTGATTCTCAAGTGATGCCGCTGGAAATACACCTATTGGTATTAGATCACAGGTTTTCAAATTTGAGGGTGGTAGCTACCCAGGTGGGCATTATTAGAAAACCCTTACCACCACGTTATGGCTTCCTCACGATGCTTTTCTTAACCGGAAGCTCAACCTGATTTTTTAGTATTGGATAAGTAGGCTCAAACTCACGTCCATTGACCGCGGCCCGACTATCATTTGCGCAATCATCGCAAAAGTAATCACTACTGAATATCCGACATTATCATCAATCTAAAATCATCTAGATCTAGTGAATGATCGTCATAATTTTAATATTAGAAGTAAAGACAAGTTGGCCGTCCCACACTTTAGGTTAAGTAAGTGTAATAAAAGCTTTATAGGTAATAGTATTCGGTTTTACAATAAGATCCCAAGTAACATTACCGATTTACCTGACAATAAGTTCAAGTATTATGTCAAGCAAGTTTTAATCTCAAAAGGTTATTACAGGGTGGATCATTACGTGAACGATAGTGATGTCTGGAATTAACCCACATCTATGTGCTTCCACTAACATTATTAAGACTACGATTTTTATAGTTTTAAATATGACAAAAAAAAAAGATTTATAAAAAAAAAAAGAACCAGATCGAGTTTCTTGCCGGCTCTTCTCGACTGGGTTGTTTTCCGAACCGGTGGTAGTGTTTTAGACGTTCATAAGCGCCTAAATTGAATAAATAAATTTTGATTTTGAATGTTATAAACACATGTCAATTATCTTTTATCAGTCAAAAATACGTACGTAACGCTACAGTCATTCTAACTACAAAATGTTTATTGACTTTCCTAATTAAACCAAAAAAACAAAGGCAAATTAAAATCCACTATCGTTTTATTCAAATATATGAGCGAACCAGTTCAAACACGTCGGTTTTAATTAAGCCACTGCTTACCCGCAAATTTTGTGACCGAAAAGCGGCCGCTTGCTATGCAAACTACACTACCACGTTGCGCTATTGACAAACCCGGTATTCAACGGTATACTAGTTAATGAGGTCGTCAGTTAGTTTACGGGATAAGTGACGAAGCGCTGATGAATGCAATGAGTGGCTTAGGATACGTAAAGGCTCGGACCGAGGTAATAATAGTAAGGGCGAATAAAGTCACATATATGTCGGAACATACAACACATCTGTGTATTAAAACTGTGCTCAATTGTCAGGGAAGCGTAATTTTAGAACATTGTAATTCATTATATTATTTGGAACAATCAAAAGGGTAAGAGATGAACTTCTTTTGGCGAGGAGGTTAACGCCGAGCGACGCCCGGGACTTGTGACCCAGGTGTAGTTTAAGGGATCCTTTTCTGTCAAGACAAGACTCGCCTGCACTGTTCGAGTTTCTCTCCATGCCCAGCCTAACTTGACAAGTAATAAAAAACTAAGTGAATGTTACAAATTCGCACGAAGTGTCTCAAATCCAGTACTGAATGACCGCCTGGCCGGATAGTCTGGATTGACTATCAGTAATAACGCTTAGTTATGAGCAACTTGAGAACTCCGATCCGCATCCGACTACGGTCTGCACAACACTGATTCTTGATGCTTTTTTTTCCGACCTAGCTAATCCTGTTGACCGGAAGGGCCTTTATAGCTTGAACAAACTTTGTTGGTGAGTGCTGAAGGCTCTCAGCCGCAAAAGGTAACTAGCACAAGGGATACCAAAGTGGTACGAACCTTGGCTTGGCCGTTACCTGTGAAATTTTGATTCTAAGCCCTACTTTTTTTTTTACTTTATTTAATATAAAAGATTCCTTACAGGACCTATGAATACCTGCGTGCTGTAAGCAGGAGTGTGTGTGCAGTGTTGTGCGTGTGATGCTCATTGCATGGGCAGTGATAGTGTATCGTGCTGGCGATGACGTCAAGAGCCTCCCCAGTTTGGGAACGAGACACATCTTGGGGTCTCCGCCGGAGGGGGACTTGGAGTGTGTGCGGGAGCAAAATTAGCCTCCTATCCCCGGGCAGCGGGGGTGGCGGTTTCGCGGACATGGGCCGCATATTTTGTCGGTTGATGGGGAAAGATCCTACTTGCGGCAGTGATTTTATCATTGGGGTCGGTGAGGATCTTTCGTTGCCTCCGAAGCGGTTTCGGAGCTAACGGATCGATAAAGTACGTTACGGTTTTAACTATGAGTGGGTTCGGGTGTGTCTGTGCGCGATCAAAGAAGGTGCGATAATGGGACTTGATTTTGGAATGAATGGAGGGCAGGTTCAGATCTCTATGATTCTCGATGGCAAGTGCAGTGTGCTTTATATGGACGTCGTTAGAAAGGAGAGTTGTTAACACGACTCCGTCCACGTGCCTCCTTTTAAATAACAAATGAGATCACTATCCCGATAATTTTCGCTTGTTACGACATATAAATAATTGTGGAATCGTAAGGTATTGTAACTGTCACTACCTTTTTGTGTGGAGCTTGCCATAGCCTGCATTACTTAGGATATCTGGAGAAATACAAAAGTGTACCCCGACCCTTCCTTTTTACTTTTTTTTAACGAAGGAGACATTTTGTTTTGTAAGATTGCCAATTCTTTTCTCTCTAAACTGAATCAAGTTGGACCAGTCCAAGTAACTAAATCTCTTTCACAATCTACCAAACTTCCACTCTTCTTTTTCCAGTGGTAGAACTGCTATTCTACACTTTACCAGTATCAGTAAAATTTTAGTACTGTGAAGAAACGTAATCAATATTTGTTTTATATATAGTTTATTTTTTATCTTATGTACTGTATACAGATACTTTCTTCCACCAGATAACCACTGGAATTCATATAAAACTCAATTTATTTTTAAATAATTGTGACATATAACCTATATTGTTATACCTATATTGTTAATATTAGTTATTGAGTAACATTTTTTTTCTTCCGAAAAGTTACCACTTTTTTCAACCATATCTTTGAAGTTTAAAAACTAGTCCAAAAAAACATAACTTATTCTTATATATCAAAATCAAAAATCATTAATATAATAATAAAACATGAAACCAACACGTATAGAGATTTAAAAAATGGTAATAAATTTAATCCTGCCTCGTTAGCCGTGTAAAATGGATTTTTTTTTTGTTTTCACCGCATTTGAACGACACGAAAAGGGTTTTCAGCGTTACCGGATCGTGTATTTTCTCTCTAAGCGTTCTATTAAGTATTATTAAGGTTATTGTTTGAGCACACGTTGTGTAAATTCACACTGTAACATTAAACCTTAATGTCCTAAATACACATCATTTGAGTTAAAGTGTTTTCAAAGTTTAGACGTCGCACTTTAAAAACTTTGTATGTGACGATTTTAACGTTTATTCGACCTGAATTTGTACATGAATGTTCTAGATCTTTACATACTTGTGTAAAGAGTATGAAAATATAAATGGCGGATTAATAACTGCCTCAATGGCGCAGTTATATTAGGGTACGAATTCGTTCTGAGGTCTCGGGTTCGATCCCCGGGTCGGGTCAAGTGATATTGGGTTTTTCTACTCTGTATCATCCCGGAGTCTTGAATTTGTGCCCGATATGGCGACAGGCTCGTCCCCTGTCACATCTGGGATGGAACTAAGCTCGGCGAAATGTGGGTGGTTTAGTTCGCTATTTCACCTCTGCCTAACCCTTCGGGGATAACAGGTGTGAGCTTAAGTTATGTTATGTATTAATAGCTGCGCTTTTCTAACGTGACGTCGAGTTCTATATTAACCCCTTAAGCACCTACCTGACGTTTACGCCAGTTTTCCATTATTTTCCTATTGCCTTTCTATTGTCTTATTTTTACGTGTACTCAACACATTAAGAGATAAATTTTGTAATGAAACATGGTAAAAAAAATTCTGATAATTATGCCACAGTGTACTAATAATATTGTCGAAGTAATTCCAGTTAACATTCAAGTTCTTTAAATAATTCATTTTTTAATCCAGATATAAATTCGATCATAATACACATTATTGGAAAATTTAAAAATAAATATTTGTTTTTTTCACACTATTCATTACACACTCTCCACACTTTCTTTGGCTTACCTCTAATTTTCCATCTTTCCAATTTCATATTCACTACTATTTTATCCATATGCATTTCCTCTCTTTTCATAATACGGCCATATTACGACAAACTTTTCCACCACTGGCGCAACCTTCAGACTCCCTGTTATATATTCGATCCCGACTTTGTCTATTTTTGTGACACCACACATCCATCTCAACATTCGCGTCTCAGCTAAATGCTATTGTTTCTAATACATCTTCTAACTAGCGCAGCATTCCGATCAATACAATACGATGATAGACTTATATATTCAGCCCTTTAATTTAAGGAGCATCCTTGAGTCAATAATCATATCAGATACCTAAAGCCGCTTATATTAATGAAGTCAGCAAAAAAAATGTTACCAAGATATACTCTTTAGGTTTTTAAAATGATGAATAAAGCTTGACAACTAAATTTCCATAGAGCAACGTATAGAGCAATGGCGAACAGCTAATTTATGCGAAGTTAAAAGATGTCTGGTAAACTGATAGCGCATTGTTATAGAATCTCCAGTTATAGAAACATCCTGGAAACACCTGGCCGTGCCATTACACGTGTAGTTATAATACGAAGTAGGTAATGCGTCCGACGGACACGTGGGGTTATAACGACCCCCCCACGTACGTGCCAATGTTGGCTAAACTCCAGTTCGTGCGCTACGTGAACCGGTTTTTTATACATGATTTTACTATTACATTTTTATGTTTCCCTATTACTCAGTCTACGTTTTTACGATTTTTATCCGGGTTTTTGTTAATATTACCTGAGATTGGTAATGATAATATTATCAGAATACAAAGATTACCTGTGTGTCGGAAGAGGAAATTGTCTAACCACAATAAATATTACTTAAGTTCGAAAACTGGTCGTCATGCACCAATATATCTGTTCCGGCAGTGTCACTTGAGAGCCTATACCTCTAGAATTAATATGTTTACCATACAGGCCAAAGCGCCAAAGGCCAAAGCCTACATAATATTCAAACAACTAAATTGCCCATGGAAGAACTCCTTACACATTTTTAAATAGCTTATTAATTTAAGGAAATTGATAATAGAAACGTATTCAGTTAAAGTATAATAATTAACACAGTGTAAATACCTTTTATATCTATAAACAGTTCTGTTAAGTAATATCAATATTACATTTCACTTAAGCATGCGTATGAAAAGACAGGTAGAGAGAGACATTGCACGTGGAGTATGCTAACTTGATCCCACGTCGACACGGCGGCAGACGAAATCGTGGGATTTTAGTTGATACTCCCACCATTTATCGTCAGACGAACCCCACATACCTTGTTACTTATGAGAGCGATCCTTTAATAGATTCCCCTATCTAAGAAAAAAAAAAAAAACAAACAAAGATAAAGATTAGCAGATACACTTCTAATATAAAATCTTTCCAGCGTACAATTAACTCGTTAATTAATAAATTACGGTATCCCTAAGACCATTTACAAGGGCTCTTTATAAAACCATTAAGCCATTGATGTAACCACCTGTCTGGATTACTGGAGAGGACTTTGTTTTTTAAAACTTTTTCTTGAGGTGTTACCATGATTTTATTATAGTTAGCTCAATTATCTCGAACAAGAAAAATATCTCTTACAAAACATGACATAGCAAGTGCTATTGAATTTAGTTCTTGATTACACTTATGAACTATAGTTATAATGCTACATAACCAGTTGCATAAAAAGTATAATATAGATAGGCACTATAAATTGCTAACAATCTATATCTATACCAATAAATAAAATTTAAATGTTTGTTTGTAGTGTCAAAATAATTTTATTTTACTGCATAGATATGAATATACGATACCTATACCAAACATACAATTTAAAAAAAATGTTTGTCTATTTGTTCCATGTAATCTGTGGAATGACTGGACGGGACTCTTTTTGGTAGATAGCTGAAGGTACTCCGCGAAACTTTGGGTACTTTTAATTTTCGAAAATAATTAGGGTTCCGCGTAAAAAATTAAAAATTAAAACTCATAAAATTGTGAATAAAATTCTATTCAATGGACAGCACCATCAAAACATTGTTTTCTATTGATAATATATATATATATATATATATATATATATATATATATATATATATATATATATATATATACATATAAAATTACACACTGAAGAATATTTGAAACGCTGGCTAAGTCGCAGGAACACAGCTAGTAGTTAACTATCAATCATTCTAATATATCTTTAACAGCTAGCAACCCCTATTTGCATCCACTTTTACACAGACATAGGTCATTATACTTAAAAATATATATACGTCATGGACGTATATTGTGAATATAACAAAGTAATAGCTGTTTAAATCTGGCTGCGAAAAGATTCTTTACATGAAGCAGAATAGAATTTTATTCTAAAAACTAAGTAAAAGATTTTTTTTCCTAAAAATCAATTAATGACCAACTATCTCAGGAAAAATATACTCCCCCGTTTATGATTTTATTGTACTAGTTATGGCGACTTACAAACTTCTTATCACCTCAGAATCGGATGATACTCCGATACACCAAAACCCACGACGTTTATCTCCATTAGAATTGGAAGTAGTAGCCAAACAAGTAAAAGGATGGCTTGAAGAAGGAATAATTAAACCAAGTCAATCGGACTTTGCCAGTCCCATTGTGTTGGGCGAAAACGAAGAATGGTAAATATCGACTATGCGTCAAATACCAAAAATTAAACACTAAGATCATAAAAGAGCGATTCCCTCTACCACTCATAGAAGATCAGATTGATCCATTGAAAGACGCAATGATGTTTACGTCGCTTGATTTACAGAACGAAAGTGTTATTAGCTGAATTAAATTTAGTATTTCTGCCAATTTCCGACAAAACTTCTCGAGCCCAAAAGACGAACAAAAAAAAGATTCGTTAAAATGTATAAAAAGTGCAGGTAAAATCGTATCGACTTTCAATAGTAAGGGCCAGAAACTGTAAATTACATTAATAGGTGGCGACGAAGTTGGCCTCATTTCAAAACTTTTCCTGTTATAGGATTGTTGAATGGATCCATTATCTGTGGAATGGTGAGTAACAGATGTCCTCCTCCCATATACTTTTGTATTGTTTGACTTAAGTTATATTGTCACATTTCATTTGATAATTTTATTTTAAAGTATTTCTTATGCTTCTTCTTCAGGTCTAACTACCGGTCGTGGAGATTCGATGGATGCGAGTGCCGTAAGACCGGTCTTAATGGAGATCTTTAGAGGAGACCTATGTCCAGTGGATGTTTTTCGATTGGCATAATGGTTATTATGCTTCTTCTGTAAGTCTACACAACTGTTATTTATCAGAAATACTGTTTCTGCACAACTAAGTTTTCAGTTAAGAAATCAAAGGAGAAAAGGAAATAAATCAATAAAATACATTGTATGGGTGTAAGAGCCCTACACCATCTCACCATTTTAGTTTAAAAATATATTTTATAGGATCAGAGCTTAGACCACAATCCCTCCTAATATTAACTGAAAATGTCATCAAGGATGGTAAACACACTGAACCTAGAGGTAACGGCTCTTAACGGATGCTGCCAGAATACCTATTAGTGTTTGTTGATAGGATTTTAAGCTTGACGATGGTATCTTTTTTTCTCTAACCTAGCTAATGCTGTTGACCGGAAGGGCCTTTACAGCTTCACCGTGACTTTGAGGACAAGTGCTGAAGGCACTCAGCCACAAAAAGGTAACTAGCACAAGGGTTACCAAAATGGTACGAATCTTGCTTTGGCCGTTACCTGAGTGTGAAAACTCTCTCGCGAATTTGATCTTAACTAAACCCTACATTTTTTTATTTAACAAAAAGGTTCCTTATAAGACCTATGTACTTGCGTGTTATGTGCAGGAGTGTGTATGCAGTGTTGTGCGTATAATGATTTATGCATGGGCAGTGTCACTGTATAGCGCTGGCGACTACGTCAAGAGCCTCCCCAGTTGGGGAACGAGGAACGTCTTGGGTCGCCGCCTGAGGGGGACCCGGAGAGTGTGCGGGAGCGGTGGTTACGCGGGCGTGGGCTCTTGCATGCATACTGAATCGTTGAAAGGGAAAGATCCCATTTACGTACGTAATTTTATCATCGGAATTGGAGGTCGGAGAAGTACGCGACGGCTTACGCTATGAGCGGATTCGGGTGTGTCTCTGCGCGGTCGAAAAAGGCGCCACACTGCGACTTGATAACGGAATGGATGGATGATAGGTTGAGGTCTCTGTTGACGATGGTAGCTATCGAGGTGGCCGTTATCAAAAATTGCCCTACAACTATGCTATAGTTCCCTTACGGTGTTTTCCTTCACCGAAAGCTTAAACTCATTATAAAGTTTGATAGACCTTACAACTTAACAACAGCCTTATTATATTTACTTAGCTTGTTCAATAGACAAATAAAATTTTGAGTGTGAGTGTGTGTGTTTTTGCATATTTTCCTTCTAATCTTTATTTTTTAAGATTGAGATTAAGCACGTAATAAGGACACACAATATTAATCAGAGAAGCAGGAATACCGAACGCCTTAGCTTCTAGATGACTGACCTACTTTTTATTTTAAACTATAAAATCACGTCTTGGGAATCTACCTGTGCGACCATTAAATGAGTTGTCGAGCGGTAACCAGCCACTTCGAGCTTCTGAAACATTAAAGTCGCAATTTAATCGGAATTAAGGACTCAACTGTGCTTTTAGGAAAACTTACGTAGTTATCATTACTTTCAGTGATTTATCGCTTTGACCTGTTCTAAGAAAGACTACGTTAGGTTAATCGTGAGCTTAATTGTCACTTGAAGGAATTAAATTAAAGTGTTACTACTAGACCATGGTAAATTAGGCTGCTAATATTTTTATACACAGAATAGGCTCAGTGCTTTGACCAAAATTTTTCCTGATGTTAAGTGACAATGGGATCCGGGATAGTAAAACACACAAAGCACTGCACTGGTTCTCAGATGATCCTCCCGGAACACACCTGTGGTATTTGACACCAGGTTTTCAATTTGAGGATGAGGGTGGCATTATTAGAAAATACTCTACCACCATGCTAATGTTGCTAAGATTTCCTCACCATGATTTCCTTAACCGAAAGCTGAGGCTAATTTTAGAGTTAGGTGGGTTTGAACCCGTGTCCATTGACGGGAAATCCGACCGCACTACCAACTCAGCCATCATCATTTTAAGTAAGGACAAAAACGATTCACTATACTTACCCAAATAGAGCGTAGTGATTTAAGATATATGAAACACAAAAATTGTTTGATTTTCCTATACGACTTCCGCCTGAAACTGATTGAAAGCTGGCATTGCCTCCCTTAAATCATATCGTACAGAGGTTATATAGGAAAAAAATAAAGATTATTGACTAAATATTTTTTTAATATTATTAAGCGGTGAAAAAGTGAGTTTTTTACACCCGATAGTTTCTTCCACAGCATGGTAGATTTATTTATTTATTTACATTAAAATTCACAGCTCGTATAAAATATACATATAAACTAAACTGATACATAAAATAAAGAGCCAAAAATGGATTAATCACTATTTAAAACTATAACTATAAACTATTTAACATATTGCCAATAACTTGTTTTAAACAGCGTTGGTGGTTATGGCTACACGGCCCAGCGAAGGTCATGTTATTAAGGAATAAAGAAAAGGAAACTAGGATAAACGGTCTCCTGAACTGGCTTCTTTATTCCTTATTCTCTCAATATCCATACGCATGTATATACTATATACGCGGTTCGATGTCTCTGGAAGATTTACATTACCCTTTTAGGCCGTCTTTGCAAATTCTCGAATAAACACATAAGAAACCAACAACTACTAAAAATATAGATAACATAATAAACCTTTACAAGTTCTGAAAGAATTAGGAAACCAAAAGGTTGTATATATTTTTGTTGCCTTAATGAAATAATCCATTCTCTATGAACAACGAAGTGACTGCAAAAAACAACGGATAAATGGAGGAATACCATAAATTATCTGAAACTGTCACATGCGAATGCGAATTTATTAAATAATGTGTGGTATAATCTGTATCCATGTAATTCAAAGACGGTTATAACATCGCGCTTACAAAATAATTTGAAGTAATACACGACAACGTGTGTGTTCACACTACATAAAGCCTTTAATCTAAAACCCTCCGGTAAATTGCTGAGCAACGCGTTAATTTGTTAGTCTCCCCAATAGACACACGGCCATTACATTTAAGCAGCATTTTTAGAAATTTTAATTTTTATGCTTTATAGGTCAGTGCTTTGCTCATAATCTAACCCTACGTTAAATGACAATATGGATCTTGAATTAATTTTGATTAGGTACGTGTTTAGAACTTTTTATGATCGAACTTCTTATCACTGATTTTTTTAATGTTAAAATCGTCTCTATCATCATCTCCCTATTTTTTTTTTTTTTTTTGACGGGGGGAAATGCATTTACGCACTATCCTTACCTATTGTATTAGTGAGACCGAAGCCCCAATACAATAGGTAAGGGGGCACGGAGTGACGAGTTCCATGCCAGTGTGGGACTCACCCGGGCGTGAAGCGCCCGGAAATACCCACTAAAACCCCCCGGGGCCGTCCGCTGCATTTGGGATGGGGGCGACACGGGGTGGCTTTCGCAAGCACCGCGTCGCCCCCTGCAGCGAACCCACCGGGCCTCGTCGTGTAACGGCCCAGCGGGGATGGGGGAGTATACACACTTCTCAACCCCACCTCTTCGCCCACCTCCCGTAGGAGGTATGACCTAGGATGGTCTGCAATCCGAGGGGCGAGATGTAATCCTCGCCCCCCAATCATCATCTCCCTGCCCTTATCCCATTTTCATTTGAACTCGGCGCAATATGTCTTTCTCTTACATTCCTTTCTATTTGCAGTCATCTCCGCATTCACTCCCTTCCTAAACATATCATCACACAATTCATCCATCTGTTATTTGATCTTCCTCTTCCCATATAAACGGCCCACATTCATAATTTGTACCTTTCTCTCTACATCTTCTTCCTCCCTGCGCATCACTTGTCCATACCAGGACAGCCGACTGGTCCTTAACTTCAGCTCTATCGTATATATTATGATGTATTGGCAAAACGCTTTCACAACTATCCCAACTGATGTTAACTGACCCTCAGGCATGACGATAAATAGCCTTATCTAGAACAATTGTTTTTCAAGTGATCCTGTCGGGATACATTATCAAAACATGAAGGTGATAGCTAACCACAGGGAGCGACGCGGTGCTTGCGAAAGCCACCCCGTGTCGCCCTCATCCCAAATGCAGCGGACGGCCCCGGGGGGTTTTAGTGGGTATTTCCGGGCGACTCTCACCCGGGTGAGTCCCACACTGACACGAAGCTCGTCACTCCGTGCCCCCTTATCTATTGTATTGGGGGACTCTGATCCCACAAATACAATAGATAAGGGTAGTGCGTAAATGCATTTCCCCCCGTCAAAAAAAAAAAAAAAGGTGATAGCTAACCAGATAGACTTTATCAAATACCCTACCATCATACTATGGCTTCATTATGATTAATCTATATAAATAAACTATTATTTTGTGTTGATAAAACTCAAAGATTTTCAATTTTCTATTCATACTTACAACGAGAATAGAGACTTAAAAGTCGACACAATGAACCCTACAATAAACGTAAGTTTTCGATAGTATATTTGTAAGGGATTTTGTGATACCCGCCTGCTGAGTTAAGTTCCCTCAGTTTAAAATCTATCACGTAGCATTTACAGGCGTATTCTAGAAGCGTCATTTTATTGACAACATCAGATAAAATTGTGTTTAAATGTTAAACTTACACACAGTATAAAAAGCCTACATTTCAACCAGGAGTATATTACAGATTTAAAATGTATTTGAAAATCTACATTTGCTTTACAAACTTATTGACAGTGTGTGGTGTTGATGTAAACCACTACTAACGTCGACTATCGAAAGCTTAGTGCATCGATTTACCAGCCGATTGCACCCATAGTCGATGCTTTAATGACCATTAATAGCGATGTTACTTTGCTAAGAGACAGAAATAAAGCTTCGTGTGTTTTCAGGTATTTTAGTCGAACGATCTTTCTAAGATCATCACAATAATCAGTTCTATATTTTTCACATCTACCCACTTTTTTTACTACGTCTTACCTTTATCTTAATTTAACTGCTGCGAACTAGATTTTGTAAGAAGGATTAAAATATTAGTATAACGTCGATACATTCTCAATCGTCATCCTTCTTGGAATGTACTTTATTTAACTTCATTATTGAGTGCAACCATTTTAGCGCACTCGAATATAAAAGTAATACATTCTGAATATCATATAATCTATCTAATACAGATTGCATTATCCGTAAGAATGCTATTTTTTGTCCTTGTTTTTTTTCCAACCCTACTTGTTATTCGTGCAATGGGCGCAATGTGGCCGTGACTCAATTATATTGAAGCAGATTTACTGTTATTATTGGTTCGAGCGAGGCTTTTATAATATTATTTTCCAAGATTATTGCACTAAATTGTATTATTATTATAAAACATAACATTCAGTAAATCCGTTGTATAAGGTATCACCAAATATAAAAAAAGCTAGCTGAAGTTTCTTCTTCAAGGTCCCTCACTCTTGTTGTTACAAGACGAGAGAGAGGAGAGGGACCTTACTTCGGTTGGCAGACAATTCTGGATGGAGGCTCAGGAGGATGGAATCTGTGTGTCCGGCTATATCCCTCTTCCATCCCCGGACGTGCAATTTCCAAAATGTGAGAATTTGGGTGAAAGATGGGGGGGTGTGAGAGCCTGTGGGTCAGACAGCTACTCCCTCCACCCCAACTGGGCGAGATGAGAGGAAGAGGACCAGTTGGGCCTACCGCAGGGGGCGACGCGGTGCTTGCGTCTCCGATCCCGCATCGCCCCTAAAATGTGGTGGGTGGCCCCGGGGGGTTTAGTGGGTATTTCCGGCACCCTCAGCACCGGGCGAGTCCCACATACCCCTCCATCGACCCCATCGGGGAGACGCTACTCTCCGGTCAGAGAACAAACCAAACAAACCGGTCTCCGGTTTGGCCGGTCAGAGCGAATATCCAATAGATTTATGGAAATATAATATAAATATAAATTTGGCATATTTTCATTGATTTAAATAGTCTTGCAGTAGCTCCCAAGATTAATGACATATAATAGGCGTACCTAGAATATTTTTAAGTTCACTTTCAACTTAATTAAAATTTTATTATTTTTCACTAAACTTTATTAAACCAGGGCATAAGGATAAAGGATAATACAATTATTAACTTGTTTAATAATTCGTTAATTCTCCATTAACTTGTTGAAATCTCACTGATTTATTTACTATGAAGTACATAAATTCCAATAATCCTTTCATTAGCACTTTACTTATGTAATCCTTTATCTTATTATATTAGCGAAAATGAATAATTATGTACTTTGCTAACAATACATTATTATTCAAGACTTTGACATTTCATTGATGTGACATTGATATTGAACGCGGTGAAGAATGTGTGAAACGCGGACGGAGGCGCGGGCAGATAGCTAGTGTAAGCTGAAGTATAGTTTCATCACAAGTGTTGCCACTACCAATGGTCCATTATCACTTACTGTACCAGTGGATTACCTTCAGCACTCCGTCTAAGATCCTGAATGTAGCTCGTCCGTTCTCATCAGCCATTATATTACCAAGGTCTCCGGCGTGTCTGCTCTCCTGAGGATCATCAGGACATTGACATTTCAAGACATTTCAACAACATTTTATTACTATAATGTTACATCGCGCATTGTACGATATATTGTCATGTATGAATTTAATAAAGAATACTTAAACTTCTATATTTTCACATATAATGTTATGTTAGGATTGACATTTGTTAAACAACACAATTCCACACATTTACCAATAGCTGGCGCCATCGATTCGAACATCAAATAGGTTAAACTTTAGATTATCGACGTGGGCGATAACGCCCGCTTGTGGAAGTTGAAAACCCATAGACGTAGAGAGTGTGGTCAGATTAAAAATATAGCCTAAAAATGCAAAAAAAAGTAAGATGAGAGACTTTAAAAAGAAACGTATCCTCAAAGTGAGTGTTAAACCAAATAAGGTGTAGTGTAGTAACTGTGTGCTAAACAGACGGATAGGTTTTACGAAATGTTATATTATAAAAACCTTCTAAAGTTCCAGAGAATTGAATTTGAAATTACCCCTTGAGCTACTTACCTGGCGTTTACGCCAGCTTTCCATTGTTTTCCTATTGTCTTATTTTTATGGGTACTCGACACATTAATAGTGTTTAAAAACGATCATTAACGCAATCAAGTATAACGATAGCAGAAACATTACAAAAAGTAAGCAAACTCAGTTGATAGATAAGAATCAATGAAGGGCTGGGACATGATGGGTGGCAGATGGAGAGGGGAGTATAAAATATGTGTGTGAAAAAGCGTGGGAGAAAAAAAAATATGCCACATTATTATACACACTCAAGTTCACCCGAAAATCCCTCCCTTCCTCCCTCGCCAGCGATCTAAAACGTGCTCTGATCTCCAACTGAGCCAAAACAGCCTTAAAATGTATAAATCTAACTACTTACGGAAGTGATAATAATGTTATATATTATTTAAAGCCTAAAATTAATGTAAGTTTATTCCACTTTTAATTTGGAGTCGTTTTTTTTTTTTTTTTTTGAGTAATTTAAACTTTATCAATTCTAATATTCAACAGATTTATTTGTTCTTTTGTGTCTTTTTGGTTTGCACAAGCTTGTTCTCAATATATAATTCAACGTAATCACTTATAATTAAGGTTGCATTTATCACGTGTCCTCAAATTGTTCATTGTACATATCTAAATCAAAATGTAAATCTTGTTAGTGTTCAAATAAATAAATAAATAAACTGGAGAAGTTCTTGTAGCCATTGCTTGTAGCATACTACCAACATGATATAACACCACATCCCTATCACACACTGCATAATACATACTTAAGCATTACAAGTAAGCTAAATAGGTTATGTAATGAATTGTTGTTTATTTTATTATTAATTACATAATTAATTTAATTAGGTATGAAATTAGTGTGTAAATATATTTAAAAAACTTTACAAATCTTAGTCACTATCATTTTAGCGGATGCATCAAAAAGATGTATGTCACTTCCAGATGACATTAAGATTCATACGATGACCCACTGTTTGGAATTAATACTTGCTTGACATAGTGTTTGAATACTTTCTAAAGTCTATGATATTAATTGCATCAGCTCCCTCAAAAATCAATTAACAAACTAAAACAGCTTTTTAACGCCCTACACCTAATTCCAAAGACTTAATTAACGAAAGCGTTTACCAGCCTTGCACCAACATGGTCTAATTTACACATGCGCCGTGGACATCGCACCACCAACGAAATTAGTTTGCCGAAACACTGATTGTGCGTCCGTTGTACATTTGTTCCCTCACAAACGTAATTAGTAAGTTACAAAACAAAATTAACAATACGACATGCGTGTTGTTAATAATATTAACGCAATTTGAACCTTTACAGAGTAAGGGAAATTAGTCGGTTCAGGGTGTTTGATAGAATTTATTGTTATAAAATCAAAGAAATCCAAAAATATAACTTTTTCCAGACGTGTAAGTTTAATCAATGCCAACTAGACCTTCTACAATAACACTATTAGTAAGGTAAGCCACGTGAAAGATCTGGGGGTATTACATGACCATAAGTTTTTATTTGATAAACATATTGACTATATAATTACAAAATCGTCCAAAGCTTTGGGTTTCATTATGAGATCGACAGCTAACTTTCGGTCGTTAAAACCTATAAAAATTTTGTATTGTTCCTTCGTACGTAGCCACCTAGAATATGCGTCACAAGTTTGGAACCCTCAATACAAATGTTACATATCTAGAATTGAGCAAATACAGAAAAAAATTCTAAAATATTTGGATTATAGGGCACAACAATTGTCGCATAACTATTATGATCGCTGTATTAAATATCATTTCTTGTCACTAGAAAATAGGCGCAAAATTGGTGATATTTGTTTTCTATTAAAGTTAGCAAAGAGTATGATTGAAAGTTCTGAGTTGTTATCTAAAATCAAGCTTCGTACTGATGGTCTTAGACAACGTTCACTGCTACAAATTCCATTTGCACGTTCAAACTACAGAAAAAATGCATTTATTGCACGAAGTTCCAGGAGTTGGAGTAAACTACCTCCTAACTTAAACATAGACATATTCTGCACCAGCTTGAACACTGTAAAACGTTTATTAACACAGGAGTTTTGTAACATATAGCGGCACATATTCGTTATTATAATTATTAATGCATTTATATTATTATATAAAGGTGGAGGCTTATAATTAGCAATTGTAACACTTTCATAATTTCTTCTACCTATATTCAACATTTGACTGTAAGCCTACCCAAAAACTAGAAGAAAAATCATTAAAGTAAAAAAGGGGAGTTGTCATTTGGGAAAAAGTAAAAGTTTTTTACCATACGACATAACGAGACTTATCGAGTTATTATGATTAAATTATATAAACTTACGAATAAGTATCCTAAAAGACTCAGGAGATTGTAACTGACAATGTGGTCCAGGAAGCCTCAAAGTACTCTTGCTTTCAATTGATGTTGCCAGCGAAAGTTTTTAAACTTGAGTGTAGTAGCTACATGTCTGCATTATTAGGAAATGCCCTACCACTATGGTTTCCTCACGATGTTTTCCTTCGCCAAATGCTCAGGCTGATTTTAGAGTTGTATAGGTGAATTTGAACCTGCGTCCATTGACGCGAAACCCGACCGCGCCGCCAACTAAGCCATCATCGCTAAAAATACATTCATACGTGTTTAGTAAACAGTTGTTCTTTTCATAATACAAACAGACACTTTAATTTTATTTATTGATATATCAAACGAATGAAACGTAAATATTATAAGTAGTTAATAATTTAAACATCACTTCTTCGTTCAGTATAGATATATACAGATAAGTAACAGTTTCAAGAAAATATTCTAAAACATTATTACATTTCCGAGACGAGACAAAACGGTGCAGATCTCGCAACAGCAGAATAAAGCAAAACGAGATTTCTCCGTATATATCTTGTTTTTTTTTATTCACCATTGTACCTCGAGATAAAGGCTTAAGTTCTGAAAGTGTTTTGCATAGAAACCGAGAACATGGAAGAATGCATTTCTCTCCGGGAAGGAAGGACGTCTTATTCCGCCAGATTCTTTTAAATGATACTTCAAACTTTGTACTAACATACTATTTAAGACATCTGTATATATAAATAGTTTATCTAATCGTTAGTCGGTTTATAACTCGAAAACGACTTAATTTATTTACGTGGTTTTTGTAATCATACATAGCCCTGGTAAGGTTGTTGTCCAATTAAGATACTACCAACATCAGAGGACATGCGGACGGCGACAGATTTTAAAAGTAGGTATAGAAATCTATTACTATCGCGTTGTACCCCTAAGAAAGAGTTATAAAACACGAAAGGAACAACTGCACCTCGGGCTGATTATACCGTATGCAAAATAGACGAAAACATCACTTAGTAGTATCCTGTTTCTTCCTTCAAAACTGAACCCATTTTTAATTGTCTTATAGCTGTAGAATCAAAAAGACTTTGGCTATGCCTCTACGTTAAATTTTTTTCATCAAATTTGTTTCACGAAGGTCTGAAAATTACGTTAAAAATCGAGCATTTTTTTTCTGTTTCAAAGGCTCCTAGTTTCTACAATAACTAATTTATGGACAAAATCAATAATATACGGGCATGTCGGTATGTATTGTTTGGCATAAAAATGTTTACCATAGTACTATTATCCAGGGAGAAAACAGGAGACTACGTTTGTATGGAATAAATGCCGCTAGAAAGTCCTCTTAAGGAATGACTGCTATTCCCACTGGAAGGAATATATTGATGAACGCTCGAGAACTAAAGGAATATGGTACAAAACGATTCAACCACATCGCTTAAAGTCGGCTTAGACAGATAACTCTGTCATTTATCTCCAGGAAGCTGTAACTGGTATGAGACTACGTTCAGGACACGTTCAATTAAAAAGTTTGCCCATATGATAGGTGAATCGCCATCCCTAAATTGCCTATCGTGCGGTCAGATCGGCGATGTGCACCACATTTTGGTGGGATGGGTTCGAAGTAATATAATTAGTGTTAAACTTAATGCATCTGGACAGTTTCAGATTGGTTTAATTATTTCTATATTAGCTGACTCTATGTCTTCTTTTTGCAAAGATCTATACAAAATTAAGAGAAGTGAATTATGAAAATAAACTTAAGTTATATTAGGGAGTTATATTTAAGGATAAAATTACAATGGCGTCATAGTTGTTCTTAAGAATAAGCATAAAATATAGAAAGAAAAAATCTTTTATAATTGATAAAATATTGATAAATAATTCAACGAGGAAACTACGTTGAAATTTTGACAGAAATAATTGTACTGGGCTTCAGCTGAAAATCAGCGCTGAGTATCTCTTGGTACTTCAGCATATCCTGAGCTGGAGACCCTTTGATCTAATGAGATGCGTTGGTGGGTGACACACAGTTACCCTATTATGTGATTTTTTTTTTTGGGTAAAATTTTTTCATTGTTATTATTATTTTTCTATTTTTTTCCGTAAGTGTATTATAACTCATTTGTGAATAAAGATTATCTTTCTGTCTTTCTTTCTATAGAAAAGAAATTGTATAATTATAAAAATATGTGTGACTTTCATAACCTTTTTTTAAAATATACATACATGTATTTCTTGGTAAGATTTTAGTTAAACAGATAAGTAAAAAAATAATAGTGTTAATTCAACAAAAAGAATACTTTGAAATTCTGAGATAAATAATTGTAAAGTATAGAAATAGGATTATATAAAAAAAAACAGCATTATGGTATATCACGCTTGCGAAACGAATCCCATTAAATTATTTCACAGTTTGTAAGATGTGTAGATATATAGGTACGTCTGCTTGAAATGAATGATTTCGCTCCAAAAAATTGTAGATATCATATGTGATATGGGCGTAACCTTATCTGATTACATCTGTGTAAATAATGACGTGATTTATCATTGTCACCTTTAATCATCCTCAATCCTCAATCCATCTTCTCAGTCCAAATGAATTATTCCGTCGACACTTTTCTGATTCTTTTTTTTTTTTTTTTTTGAAGTAGGTAGGTACGTTCCTTCAGCGTACAGGCATTTGAAGAATTCAAATTATATACTCGTCGTAATAATGCCTGTAAATAGTGACTCAATAGGGTATTTTGAAAATTATCCGGCTAATTCCGAGATATTTTTGAAGAATGAGATGTTAGTAGAATTCGTGTGACACAGTACTGTGACGTCACTTCGAAGTATAGTCGCTCTCCTTCTAACATGAAAATTAAAATGCTTATACATTTCTTATTTTTGATAAGATTTTATTTTTATTAATTTTCAAGTCTATATTTATGGTATATTTTGATGAGTCACTAAAAAAATATTAGACAACTTCCCTGTTAAGTGTATTTTATTTCTAATGTAATATAAAAATAATAATAATAAATCGAACAGTAAACAAATGGTAGATGTTAAAATAACTATTAAAAAAAAAACAATTCAACATACGTATAAAATATTTAAAAACAAACAAACGAATAATCAAATTTAGCGAAGCCCATTCGACTGGGACGTTTACTCAATGAACACAAATAAAAAAACTTGGAAACCCATAAAATAGGATTTTTTTCTTTCTTTTTTTTTAAATCAACCGATAACATAATAAAAGCATTTGTTCATTGTTTTGACTCAAATATAATGTTCCGGTTTTTAAACATTTTTTTTATCTAATGCGATAAAGCGATTATGGCGCATGGATAGAGCGGTCAGATTCCGCGTCAAAAGAGCCGGATTCGAGGCTCATCTGTCCAACTCTAAAACACAGCCTGAGCCTTCGGTAATAGACAACAACGTGAGGAAACTATAGCCTGGTAGTGGGTTATATTTTCTTATAATTCCCGCCTGGGTAGCTACCACCCATAAGTTTGAAAACCTGCCGCCAAATACCAATATGCTGTATTCTGGCATTATCACTTGAGAACCAGTACCTCTAGGCTTACTGTGTTTACGTAACATCCTGGACCACATAGTCATTTACCATCAGGTGAGATTGTGGTCAAAGCAATGAGCCTATATCGTGTATAAAAAATACATTACGGTAGAGGTTTTCTTAGATCTATCTATCTATTAACCTGAGCTTTATTTAAGGGCCAGTACTTATATGCTTAGCGTGTTTACCTTTCTGGACTCACATCGTCACATAAACTTAGGTGAAATGAATATGATCAAAGCGCTTTGAGAATACAGTACAAAAAAGTGCGTATAAAAGAAATTACAGAGGCCATTTTGGAATTTAAAAACCTGAGAAAACAAGTTTGAAGTTTAAAAAGTCATTAAAATTAAGGAATGCATAGATTCTTCACCCACGTTAATAGTTACGTAGATAGTACTTCAATTTATAAATACTATAATAAATATAAATAATTTATAAATAAACTTTTTTATAAATTCCCCACAACATCAAGTTTGTAATGCGAAATAATAACAGGAAACTTGAAAGTCAAAAATATATCAACCCAAATAAGAAATCACCGAATTAATATAAGTATTAATTGTTTCTATTATTTATATTGCCAGTGATTTTAATGGTTAAAGTTTCATCAATCACGAGCAATGCTCCTTCAACAGCTATTGGTTGTTTCGTTGACTTCACAAAATATGTGAATCCTACTTTGTATGGACATTGAATAACTTCAGTTGATAATTTTCAAGTTGTACTTTCGTCATAGTAAAGGTGAAAGATAACAGACTTATTAATTTACATCAGTTGATGTCGGGGGTGTAACTCAGTGGTAGAGTGTCTGCTTCGCATGCTGAAAGTCCTGGGTTCATCAAATCCCAGCACCTCCAAAATATGCTTTTTTAGTTAATGTATTTTTTAGATTGTCTTACTAATATTATTAAGGAAATAAGAAATCTGATATTATGTTTGAATATAAACCCAGAAAAATATTTTAAACTATCGGATGCCCGTGACTTTTTTGAAAACAAAACCGACTTCAATGGAATAAAAAATTAAAATGCACTAAAAAGTCAATAAAAAATTTCTTTATTAATCTGCTTCGTTAATTTTGAAATGGGTGCCATTGTTCCATTGTATTTAGCTTATATGGAATTGTGATAAAGTTTAGGCAGTTATTTCCATTTGTTAATGAGTACATTGGTTATCTCTAGCTTTCACCGACTTCAAAACTAACGAAGCAGTTTAATAAAGAAATTATTAATTGACTTTTTAATGCATTTTTACAGTTTAGTCTTTTGAAGTCCATTTTGTTTTTACTTAAAAAAGTTTTTTTTTTTTAACTTAACGTTGTACTTTTAGGTATAGCTGTGAAGTCTACTAGGAAACGAATATACGACACACGTGTAAGTGTCTATAATATTCGAGGCTTTTTTCTCAATCCTCTGAGTTCCACTTATCAAATCTTGGTTTGGTGGAAACGGGACCACCTTGGAAGTGTACTCCTTTGATTAAAAAAAATATTTGAAAACCCGTCCACAAATGACGGAAATCGAGTAACAAACATACAAAAAAAAAAAAAACATACAGAAGAATTGATAACCTCATCCTTTTTGAAGTCAGTTAAAAATACATATAATGTAACTAAACTCTAGTGTAATAACTTGTAAAGTGTATATACCGAATACTTATCTATATAGAATTTTGATAAAGTCGAGCTTTACATGTGTTGCACGAATTTGGCTAACTTTCCCTAAGTCACGTATTCTGAATCTGTCTCGATACGTAGGTATCCATAGTTACCCTGTTCGGTATACTGCAGTGGTTTAATTCCTATAAATCTTCAGATTTAATAATTAGGAATATATAAGAGTTAAGACAAGACAAGAAATTAAGATAACGAATAATAATAATTAATGTGGTTTTTATAAATTCGCCACAACATCATGTTTGTAATGCGAAATAATAACAGGAAACTTTAAAGTCAAAAATACATATATCGACCCAAATAAGAAATCACCGAATTAAACTAAATATTAATTGTATATTTGTAATTTTTATGCGTATATTAACACAGATTTATCTCTTTGTTTATACAGAATTATAATTTTTTTGTTATAATCCTTTGTCAGTATCACTTATTCATTTCCAACCATTGCTGCACATAGGTCTCAATTAGGATCTTCTTGATAACATTCTTAGTGGGGGATCAACGCCAAAGCCAAATAATAACTGTCTTCCAGCAAAAAAATAAATAGTTACGTCTGTTATCATAGCACTAAATCAATGTGAGATACAATTAATCAAACGATCTGGTGTACAACAAACGAGTAAGCGTGTCACCTGATGGTAAGTGATCAACGCCGTCCATGGACACCCACAACGCCAGAGAAATCGCAGATGCGTTACCGGCCTTAAATTTATTTACCATTTATTTATTATTTTTCCTGACAGTGACACTACCGACGCGAAATCCGACAACGGTACTAATGAGTTTCCTTCACTTCTAAGGACTTAATAATTCAGTAATAGAATTAGCTGATTATTAAGCGCCCGCACGTACTCTCGCTGATGGGACAATGTATTCGTTTTCTATTCTCAAAATTTTAGGTTATCAAAAAGTCATCGGATGACATAATAACTAAAAACCCATGTTCCTTCAAATCTTCTGTTGACAATATGGGGGCTCCCAATATGGGGGGGGGGGGGGGGGGGGGTATTCGCTCCAATGTTTTATTATATTCAGCATAAGAATTTTGTATATTCTCATCAGTGAATGTGACGACATAATAAGCGAGTTAATAAGGGATTTCATTATATTTTATGAGGCGACACGACCCGGGGGTTAATGTGTGGGGTACGACTTATTATTTCTTTATAAACACTTTTATTAGCATCCGACAGTGTGTCACGAAGGATTTTGTGCTTTCAAACGGGTTATTCACGTATTAAATATACGTATTAAATACTTTACTGTTAGTATTGGCATTTTACAGATAAAAAGCTAAGCGTTTTTGAGTTGAAGCAGTCGATAGGTTGATGTGTTTTAAAAACAATGATGAATATTATGGGATTTTGGTAAAATGAACACGGGGGGTGTGACTCAGTGGTACAGTACCTGCTTCGCATTCTGAAAGTCCTGGGTTCAAATCCCAGTACCTCCATTAATAATTGTTTTTAATCTTAATAATTAACTAGATGTAGGCTCGCAGTTGCGCCCGCGTTTTTTATATTCTTTACTGCGTTTTAATTTTTTTTATACCCAACCCTGTTTTTTTGCAGTATTAAGATAAAGTAAATATATATCTCATAAATTCGGATTTTATTAAATTTTTATGAGTTTTATATGTTTACACGGAACTCTATTTTTTTCGGAAATAAAAAGTTACCCGAAGTAACTACAGCTATCTACCAAAAAACGTCCCGTCAAAATCCGTCCAGTCGTTCCGGAGATTACCCGGAACAAACAGATATATAGACAGACAACAATTTTAAAAATTGCATTTTTGGTATAGGTATCGTATATAGATTCAAATTTATTTAGTAAAAATAATTATTTTTTACATTACAAACAGACACTTCAATTGTATTTAATAGTATAGACGTACTAAATGAAACAAAAACTGGAGCATTTTTGTTTTCGATGAGGAAATGCTATAGCAAGTGTAAAGTGTACATGACTTTAAGTGGTTACTACAGTTTATGTTTGCCTATAATTAGTCTCGAACATGATTGCAGTAATAATGAAAAACATTCAATGATAGGGCCTGAAAGATCAATCTAAATTAAAAGTGGACCGTAAGGTAATGAAATACGGATTACTGTCTCACCATCCTATGCGTTATACAGAGCTTTGGAAGAATGCGAAAGAGTACCCTTTCCTACTGAGCTTAGTCAATCGGCTCTTTTCCAAGTCTGTTTGAATGTTAACATCGTTCCTCGCACCTGATTTAGGGAACTCTGTTTGCATATTGTTTACGTTAAAAAGGTTGCTACTTTGAAGAGCTACGTAACATAAGATCAAAGATAGTTGCTAAATAAGAATTCATAGTGGTATGAATTCTGAAAGTTTTTAAATCAAAATAAGTTACGATCACCAAAACACCATTTTTATTTTGGTCTCGGTCTTGCTTTTGGTTTAATCTAGGGTTAAGTCTTCAGTGACACGGTGCTTGCGAAAGCCACCCCGTGTCGCCCCCATCCCAAATGCGGCGGACGGCCCTGAGGGGTTTTAGAGGGTATTTCCGGACGCTTCACGTCCGAGTGAGTCCTACGCTGGCACGGAGTCGTCCCTCCGTGCCCCCTCATTGCATTGGGGGACTTCGGTCTCACTAATACAATGGGTAAAGGTAGTACGTAAATGCATTTCCCTCCGTTAAAAAAAAAAGGTTAAGTCTGCAATCGGATCTTCGTCTTGGATGAGGTTTTGCGTTCGGTCTTGATTTTAGGTTAGGTTAGGTTGGGTTTGGTCTTGGATTTGTTCTATACCTGCGAAACGCTAATCAATAAACTTACAAAACGAAACTATTACAACGTATATTCAGAAAATTAACAGATGTAACCATTATATCCTCAGGCAGGCACAGCAATTAAAAGTTTAGCATAAAAAACGGCGGTGATTGATGGTGTGTCTTCATTGCTATTGTATGTAGACATTATTACCATCAAGTTCTATACAATTTACTGTGCATTTAGAAACAAATATCAACCACATATTTATTTAGGTGACTCAATCTTCTTAATGAACACATTATACCCTATTTTATTAATAAATTATATCGCGACCAACCCTCACAATATTATCTGATTATAACAGTCGTCACCGTGTCGTTACCGCTAATATTTAGGACGCGTTTGCCACCTCATAGATTTATTTTATTTTCAACAGCTCAATTCACTAGTGCAAGCGAGATAATGTACTAAATAATTTAAAGTTTGTGAGTACACATGTGTTACCTGTTACCTCACGAAACGCACGAGTGAGATGCGTAATTCGATTTGCTTATGAGAGTGAAAGAGAGAACCTTTAGCGGTGCGATGAGCGATGATATCCAAACTAGGTAGTGGAACATTTATAGTTTGTAGCCATCATTTTATACAACTGTTTTTAGTGGAATATGTTAGATTTTATTACATACCTACGTACAAAATGTCATAGTTTGTAAGAGTTTATTTGATGAATTTTCAAATCTTGATTTAACTGTATCTTCATATATACGGTACTTATTTTTAAACTGACAGAACAAAAATTAGCTGAAAGTATTATAATAAATTTCCTATTTGTAATGAATGAAAATCCAATTCAATGTAATTATGTTAAAAGCTCATTTACTTTGTATGTTCTTTCACCACAAACACACCTCGGCAAATAGTAGTTTTTACATCGTCAGCTTTAAAAACCTTTGACATTGTTCAGATAATATAATTTAGGATATAATTTCCAATGCCTAAATTTCAATTACAAACATAATATTAACTTCATTAATATCTTCATCTATGTACTTCATTTAGCTCTTACACAAATGTATTTGTGGCACCCAGAATGGTATCTCGACAGCTCATCTATTTTAATTTTCAACCGTACAGAATACAAACTCGAGCGATTAATAAATTGTACCGAACTATGCAAAAAGTATAAACTAATAACTTTGTAACATTTATATAACCAAGCAATTTATATTTACTGCTACTGTTTATTGTTATTATAAATTATATAATTTTAATAACTAAAAAAAAAAAACAGATTGAGTTTCTTGCCGGTTCTTCTTGACTGGTTTGTTTTCCGAACCGGTGGTAGTTTTTTGACGTTCATAAGCAGCTTTTCAGGGCCCAAATTGAATAAAGAATTTTTTGATTTGATTTGATTATTTGCAACGATTTACACTTTAACTTCCGTCTTTAATAATAACATAATATTAGCTATGACTAAAATATATTCCCGTCTTTTTAGAGAACTAAAAATGTAATAGCCAAAATAACCAAAAACTAGCGACCAGCATACTTAAAGTAGTCAATTAAAGTATAAATCAAATTCATCTATGCATTTCTAAACTGTAAATAAACTAGTAAGATAATCTGCGTACCTTCGAGAAGGTTTTTGATACAACAATAATATTTCTATGGCGTCGCAACTCAAGCCAGGCATAGCTTCATACATAATAATAGCGATATTCATACATCATATACAGTTTAAACAATTAACAGAAGTTTAGTTTATTTCTCGTAAATGTTATTGATATAACCAACTCGAAGGTATGCGTGAGCTAAATTTCTTTACCTTGATTTCTAGTTTCTCGAAAACTACTACACGAACTCTTTCAAATTAAGGTCAAGTTACTTAGATGAAAGCTGCCAGCGAAGCAAATTTAACGAAAACTTACAAGCGCTCAAGCATCTGAATTTAAATAATTTATGCGTATTCGAAGCGTTTAGGGTCAAAACTTTAGATTAGGGTCCTCTGTCGATTGCACACTCTTTGTATAAAGACACTCAGAAAATTAGCATTTTCATATAACGTTGTAACTCTGATATTATTGCTATCATATTGGGTACATTCCTTAAAGAACCTGATTGAGTCATTGGCAAGAGAGTGTCCAATCTGAAGAATCGATTTGATTCCTTGGTTCACTTTTATGTTGAAAATAATTGGATAATAGATTGAAGGATTCTGTAGTTATTAGTGTATTGATTTAATTGACATTTGTTTATTTATTTATTTACATTAAAATTCACAGCTCGTATAAAGTAGATATTTAAACTAAACCGATATATAAAATTAAGAGTCAAAAATGAATTTATCAGTATTTAAAAACTAATTATAAGATAATGTTTACATGTGTGTGTGTGTGCGCGCGTGTTGTAATGTGTATATGTGGATAAATTTTGTGTTATTTGTTTACTAAAGAGATTTTCATATGATTTCTAAAACTGTTTTTAGATATGTTTTCGTTATGAAGTTTGATGTTAAATAGGTCTGTATCACTGAATTGTTTATTATAAGTACGCGGACTTCTGCTCGTCAAGTTATTGAACCCATAGTTTGTTCGATGCTTGGTAATATGAAATAATTGTGTGTGTCGAGTATGTGTGCTTGGCGCATGTAGTCGCAACATTTTGTTGATGAGTGTAGAACAATCGAGCCCGCCTTAACCTTAACATTAACCTTCGATTATGTTTAGATCAATATTTCGATTTCATTTATCAAGTACAATATCAAGTATCAATAATATAATTAAGACAAATAACAATAATGTAAACATCACGACGTCTGTGAATCGTACCGTTTCCACATAACCACTACATTCAGGTGTGGAATTGAGACAGTATAAACTGACTGAGATTGGATGCGGTCAATCCGACCGATTGTAATTAAACAAAGCCTTAATAAATTGACACCCCATCATCGTAATGATGATTTAAAAATTATAACACTTTCCAATGCATTATTTTAAACAGGTTTTTATCCTTATATGTTTTGCACACCACAATTGCAGCTAATGCACCCTTTTTTTTACAAAAAATTATACATCACACACGCAAAAGTGAACTTGTGATATCAATAAGAATCCTTCAAAAGAAAAACGGGGAAACGCAATCTTCAAAACGGATTAATTAATCCGTCCATCCGCCTTAAAAGTTAATTATTTTTTAGGTCACCGTTACAGAAGACCCTCGTTTTTCTTACAAAGTTTTGTTAATTACGCCATTGACGCCGCCGGCTAATTGTTTTTTATTTAGATCTCAAGGGGCATTTTCAAAGGATTTTTTCTTGTCTGCATATACTGCAAGTTAACAGGAATTAAATTTAAAAGATGTTCTGACGTAATGTGTTAAAAATTATAATGTTAGGATAGATTTTATTGATAAGTTTAAGTTAAAGAAATTAGATATAGGAATGTTCCATAGTATTTTAGAAAATCCTACTAAGGATATTGCTAAAATGCTATGTGAATTGATTGAAAGATGATGTATGTAATGAAATAAACCTTTAAAATTAGTAATATTAGGTTATGATGGGGCTGATATGACTTATGTCAAAAGCCCCTAAAAAAAACTTAAATTAAAAATAAAATGATGTAGGTTATGATTATATTTTTTTTTATAATAGCTCGTCGAATTGACCCGCATTGTGCCTTATGGTATATCACGTCGTAACAAGACGTGCATAATGCCTACGTTGCGTAAATCTGCATACAAAGTTATAAATACTTGAATTGCATTTAATGAATTGAATACCGTTTATAGTTAGTTTATTTAATTTATCCATTTGTGAACCTCTTCCTCGGAAAATATATATAGAGTAAAATATTCAAATTTGTTTGCGCAGAACAACCAATTGGATGTACATGATTGGGCATGTACTTAGAAGCTAGTTTATTCATATATACGTGCTAAAGTTTTAAGTGTAGAGTTTAACACGAATAAATACAAAGCTAATATCTAGATATTAATTTGAATAGCATGAACTTCAGCAGTTGGCATAACAAACCTTTTATTAAAATAATAGATTCCGACGTTGCAACTTTCCTAATGTATCCCAACTTGAGAGTTTTACTTTTCATAAACTTTCCTTGTTATAACTTACCTCATTTCGAACTCTTAGGCTATAATTCTTGGTTAGTTATACCTACATACAAATAATATTAAAACACATAAGATATAATTGTTCATTCAAACTTACCAATGTTGATTTTATATTTTCCGTAATTACTTTACTGCTTTATTGAAGAGCTATTGTACTTCCTAGCTATTTGTTATCTTCTGTTTTTATTTTTATTGTTTATTTATTAAGAAGTAGTTTTATAAAATTATATCTACGTTTAGAGCCCATGCAGCTCACAGCCACAGCGTAATGTATCCAGAATGCTAGCTGCATTACCACGTTATATATGGGAATGCTTATTCGCTGCCACGGAAAGACCTCTGGTTGCTTGGAGTGTTGACTAGACTGCTTGCGAGTTTCATGAAATGACTGTGAGCACTCGGACCCTAAGACACTTATATTATTGCCACAGAAAAAACCAGTGATGAACGTAGCAAGAACTTATGAAAAAAGTTTTGGTGAACGCTGTTTAAGTCATTCTGGCATCGACCTAATTTGTAACTTATTTGGTATCATTTCCTGTATCAGGCTGGCAAAATTTTGTGCATACGACATAATACTTAACTTTGGACGTCTTGCAATTTAATTTACAAAATTTTGATTCTAACAATGGCTCCTTTGATATATTTAATGCGAATACCAATAAATCGTCCACAAATGAGAATACAGTTTATTTTAGAACAGAACTCCTTTAATTACTGGATCTTGTTTTATTAATTTAAAAAAGGAAAAAAGTGAATGTTTATATAGGAACAAATTTATAAGCAAATGCATAGATTTCAACATATTGTACATATATTTATGCATCAAGTAATATCGAGAAGTTGCAATATATTACATTCATATCAATAATGCTAGTACATTAATCACAATTTATTTCTAATGCATTAACGCTATGATACCTAATATGGTTTTCCTTATTATGTCGATCACCTATAAAAATTAGACAATAGGAAAACAATGGAAAGCTGGCGTAAACGCCAGGTTAGTGCTCAAGGGGTTCAATCATTTGTATAAGGCTGATCTTGATTAACTTAATACTTGTTTGGAATAATTAATTGAGTTGAAGATATATATGTAAAAAGATAACGGACTGAAAGAATTGTTTAATCGAAATTTATATAAATCTATATAAATAAAATTCAATGTGTGTTTGTCCTCTATGCATCCTATTATTATTAATGTTTGTTGAGTTGTTCTGCATACACCTCCGAAGATTCCTGGCGAAAACTCTTTCCTTGGGATTGGTTCTTTTTTCTAACCTAGCTAATGCTGTTGACCGGAAAGGCCTTTACAGCTTCACCGTAACTTTGGGGGCGAGTACTGAAGGCGCTCGCCGCAAAAGGTAAGCGTGGCACTGGCACAGCTATTGGAAATATAAATAAGACTCTAAATGAGAGTTTTAGGGGGAATCTCAGTCTGTGATGTAGCAGTTATTGTCTTTAATTCATTAACTTGTTTAGTTATCCCAATATTGGTTTGGTTATTGTGCACAGGTGAAGTGTATTGAAAATAATCACGTGAAACGTTTATTCTGAGGTGCCGTGAAAACTCCATGATCTAGCAAGATGAGTCATCCGTTTTGCTGAACCATGGAAACGTTGACGCAAGATTGAAAACCTAACTTATCACATGACGCTGATAGGATTGTGTGTATTGTGTTCATGGCGTAGTGGATATGATGCGATGACGGCGCGGCCGGATTCCGCGTCAGTGGACGCGGGTTCAAATCCTCCCATCCATCTCTAAGCTTTCGGTGAAGGAAAACTTCATGAGGAAACCATAGCATGGTTGTAGGGTATTTCCTAATAATGCTCGCCTGGGTAGCTACCACCACCAAGTTCGAAAACCTATCGCTAAATACCAATAGGTGTGTTCCGGCAGCATCACTTGAGAACCAGTACCTCTAGGCTTAGTGTGTTTTACCATTATGGACCACATCTTCACTTAACATCTTATAAAATTGAGGTTAAAGGACTGAGCCTATATAAAAAAAAAGATTGCAATTAACCAAGAAAAATACTTAATACTTACTTCGCTTTAAAACTACAAATGGAGTCTTAGAAAACATTTAAAACTTCTCTTGTTTAAAAATAACCTATCTAGTACGGAGTCCATCTATTCAAACGAAAGACGTCCACTGCTGGACATAAATCTCCCCCAAAGATCTCCACGACGACCGGTCTTGCGCCACACGCATCCAGCGGAGTACGGAGTGTCTTTAATAAATTCAGATTGAAAACTCGTAAAACACGATTATGATTTCACTCGTCACGTGACAACTAATCGTGAGCGCTTCGCTATTAAAAATCGATAATACTAAACGGTACTTAAGATTACAGTAAATATTTACGAGTCACCTATATTAGAACGAAGTTATTTTTACAGAAATCTTACTTTTAAATCCCTATATGGTACATATTAAGTACGTAATGTACTGTAAAATACAAAATAGTGTCTACTTTAGACCTAGATTTTAACGATTAACAATATAATTTCTAAATTTATAAGTGACACAAATGACAGCCTGTGATTTAGTTTGAACGGCAATTCTAAAACAAAAATAAGAACATTAAATCTAATATTGTATGTAAGAAGTGATCTGCATTTAAGATTTAATACTAGCTGAGATCGCGACTCCGTCCGCGGGAATTCCTTCCATGGAAAGTAACGATTTCAATAGAATATTTATATATATTTATAGCCTTAATATTAAACTAAGTATGTATATGATTATTTTCATGCACAAATTTGCATCCCCTTTGCGACACTCTTTCTTGGCGAGTTTTTTTATTTGTTATTCCGCGAAATATAGACTGCTTTCGTACAGAATTTCATCAAAATCCGTGAAACACGCACATACAGACAAATATTTCAAAAATCATAGAAATGTATTCTGTCATTAATTTTTTAAGTGTATCAAATATTTTTTTCTCATATATACTCAATGTAAATACGTGCGTTTCGTCTCCTCTGAAAACATGATCAGAATAAAACAAACGATTCCCTTTCAGCTTTCTATTACTAATGCTACTTTGGAACTCCCTCTAATATACTGCTTTCTGATCCTGTCTATTCTTGCACACGTCACACATTCATCTAAACAGTCGCGTCTCTGCTGCATTCATTCGTTTTTCACTCAGCATCTAACTAGCCCAACAACCCAGTCCATACAACACAACAGATCGTATAACGGACTTACTCCGTATCGTATATAATTTGCCCGTCAATAATGTATTTAATATGGACATTAAATTAAATAAAACACATAAAAGGCAGGAACTTTTAAATGAAAACTGTTTATTAAAAGCACCGGAATCTGTTCATAGAACGCAGGTAGAAAATCCGGGAATTTCGTACGATACTCGGCAATAGTTCGTGACCAGAATTCCACAGAAGTTTGCCAATAAAGTAATTACCGAATTACCAGGTTTCTGATTACGTTAAAGTGTTCAAATTTACATTACACGGTTATAATTATTTGGATTCGGTTTACATTTAGAACTTTCTTGTTTCATTTTGGAAATTTCACATTTTCCATAGTTTATTAATCTATCTTTTTACTATCTATAATTTTGTATGTTACGTGTTTTACAGGTGCACGTAAGAATATCATTTTTGATGCTAATAAATACATTATTGTGAGTGTAAAGAAAATGATAAATAAAAAATCCAGATATATTTTCTGGTACCAAGAGACCATGAACGCCGGAGAGCGTAAATGTATCGCACCGTTTGTCCGGACCACATGTTCCACCCAATGCACCAGTTCTACTCCCGGAGGTACCGGTCGGTCACGGTATATCAACGATAACTCTTGTACCCTTTCCCTGTATCTATAAATAAAAGTTAAATATTTTAAATTATGCGGATTTCTTGAATAACTTTCTTTCATACCACAAATGTGTCAAACAGCATGTGCAACCAGAGATCAAAGAATCCCATACAGTATACTTACTAGGTTAAACTACATCAGAATCGTTCAGAATTCAGAAACTCCCTTGAAACCGCAATGTATATGACCATTATTTAGTGCGGTCGGATTTCGCTTCGATGGATGCACGTTCGAACATACTTTTCTAACTCTATAATGAACCCGGTGTTTGGTGAAGAAATCATAGGCAAGGTGGTAAGGCATTTTTGAGCAATACCTTCCTGGGCAGCTACCACCCTCAGGTTTGAAAACCAATCAATAAACGTATTCACTTAATTTTGAAAACACAAAATGATCTACATCTCATTTGACGCTTAATTATAGACAGTCTTATAATGATAGCGACAGACGATAGATGAGAGTCTATTAATAATCGCCACCGACACACCGGCCTATATCTACCACGGCTATAACCTCAGGTAGACCTGATTATACAGTTGCTTATCCCGGGCCACGACGTGACTTAACCTATTACTATGTTGGAATTTTCAAAATGTGTTATGGGTTTTCATGAAAGACGTAGGTCTTACCTGGTAAATTTATGACTAATAGATCAAAAATAGATTAATCTATATCTACACTCTATAATATAAAAAAATTAAGTGTCTGTATGTTATGTAAAAATATCATTTCTTTAATAAATACATATGAATGTACATACGGTACCTATACGAACAACAATATTTGTAACCTTTTTGTCTGTATATCTGTCTGTTTTTCCGGCTAATCTCCGGAACAACTGGACCGATTTTATTATATACTGAGTGATACTGATATATTATACTGAGTAGATAGCTGAAGTTATTTTGCGTAGCTTAGGTTACTTTAACTTTTCGAAAATAATTAGGGTTCCGCGTAAAAAGTTAAAAACCATAACAGATCATAATAGATCCGATTCCATCCACAGTTTTAGTGGCAGATGTTTGAATTTGTGAGAAGTACCTTTGTCCTTTTTTAGTACCAAAAATTATTTTTAGAGTTCCACATTAAAAAATTAAACATATAAAATTGTGCACAAAATACGACTCATCATGGGACAGCAACAACAAAATATCGTTTTCCAATAATTATTGAAAAAACTATACTAAGCAGTGAAGAACATATGAAACGCGGGCGAACCCGCAGGCACAAAGTTAGTGTGTAAAATAAGCTTCACACCATTACTTACTTATTTTATGTAATAATCGAAACATTGTTTATAAACCCAAAATGGTCTAACGGCGAGTTTAAATATCGAATCTTTAAAATTGTGATTGAGATGTATGACCAAAAATGTATCGTTTTTTTCACTCATCAATGACACTTAAAAGCAAAAAAGGATAGAAATTTCGGCAAAACACATTGAGATCACGTATTCAAACCGGACGTAAATAGCGATTAATACAGTTGAGAATTACTTTCACAATGAAAAAATTTTTGTTATTAGCTATATATTACTTACTTACTTTGTATTATTTCGCATATTCTCTATAGCATTCTTTAGGTCTTCAGGCAAATTCACTGTCAGTTTCACCTTGATAGCATTACCATTAGCGACAGCCTTATTGACATTCTTAAACTGATCCAAATAAATTGGTATCCCTATAGCAGGTACTCCGAAATGAACTGCCTCAATTAATGATAGGATACCACCGTGTGTGATAAATATTGAGCAGTTTGGATGAGCTGCAAATTAGAATTCAAATAACGATTTACAAGATTTTTTTTTTATAATATGACATATTTTTATATAAGTCTGTGGCATAACATGCCTTAATAATTATAATTATATTAAACCGCCGACGCTCGTAATCCTGGACCGGCGGTTAAGTTGTTCCACCCCCGCGCGATCGTTCTTCACTTGACGAAAGCCCGTGAAGTCTCCGAGGACATTCACGGACGGTATCTCATACACCGGTCCTCGCCTAGCTGAGTAGGTAGTTGAAGGAGGACCGAGACTATGACCCGTACAGATCGGGCGCATCTCACGGACCCCTCAGAGTCCGATCGATAGAAGGATTAGCTCCCAGGAAACTCAGAAGATTACTCCACGAGGGACACACCTTGTGTGCCTCACCCAGTAGACTTGTCCGTAGGCGCGGACAAAGGAGAGGTCACCGTCGAACGGAATAGCCCTGATGCGGTTTCCCCGTGTCCCCTATTTGTTCGTAAGTTTAGTAATAAGTAGCATGTAGTATCAACTGTATTTATTTTTAAGAACCATTGTAATGATTTTTGTAAATAAATGATGGTTAGGGAATCGCATGCTGCTCTGTTGCTAAGCTGTTCGGACTATACTGGGCTCACGAGAAGATTTGCTATTGATTCGCGGACGGACCACGGCGCGAATAACTTCTTATTTTTGTAATTAATTTTTGTTCTTTTTATTGTTGGTTTAAATTACATTATCTGTTTTATTTACTATTCGTTTTTTTCTTTCACACTTCATCTTATCACTGCAAATATATTTATCCTATTTCTTTCCGAAGATTTTATATATATGTGAGCGTAAGATAGTACCACAAAGCCTTCCCACAAGTCGAAAGACGTATGTTCGAATCTATTTATACCATAATGAGCCTGAGCTTATGTAAAGGTAAATGAAAGCAAGAATAGCTAGCTAACAAAGTTTTTAAGTTTGGAAATCTATCGCCAATGTACCTACCTATATGAATATTAGGGCAGGATAACTTTTAGAACTAATATACGTAGGCTTAGTGCGTTTACCAGCATGGGCCCTGGCCCACATAGTCAATTTACAGCAAGTATGATTTTGGTCAAAGTGCTGAGAGTGCACACTAAAAAAACAGATAATATGGACTAGATAATCGATACAAAACCGTGGAAAAAAAATGCTATAAAGCTATTAAAATGTATCGCTTATTTGTGTTCAAAATTTACGTATTTGAAAAATGTTATTTTTTTTACTAAATACATATAGCAATTTTTTTTTATATTTGTCTGTCTGTCACGGCTGAACCGATTTTGACGGTACTTTCTTTGTTAGATAGCGAAACCTAAAGTACTTTTATTTTCGAAAATAATTAGGGTTTAAAACATGCGAAACGTGGGTGCAGCCGCGAGCTCACAGCTATTCCAAAATAAAGTAGACATTAACGAAGCTTGAATTGGACTGCAATCAAACTATGCAACATAACGCTATCAAGCCTGCTTCTTATTCTTCTGACCTCTCTCTTTAATGAAAGTCAAAAGTAAATTAAAATACTAACCCAAAATACTCTGTTGTGGTGCCCATTTGAGTATGTGAACATTACTTGGTACGTTTGATAAATTATCCTCATATTTCCAGATGACTGTTTGCTTTAATTCACTGAACATTTTCAGCAGTCTTTCTGTTATTTCCTTAGGCATATCCTTACTTTGCCACGTTGAACCCATTGCGAAATATATAAAACCATCTTTGGCATTATCCATTATAGATTTCAAAGACTGAAAAGGTACAATTTTTACAATAGTTTACAATATATATTTTACCGTATTTTGTATGTATTTTTTACCGAGTTTAATGAAAGTGTCATATTATAAATAAAGAAATATATACATGCATATGTATTATACACACAAATTAAGATATTTTTTTTATAAAAATATTGTTTAACCATTTATTTATTTACAAAATAGATAATGGTATTCAAATTGTAAAAAAAAAAACAATATTTGTCAATTAAATATATTAACAAAAGACTCAGAAGGCTATAGAATCAATAGAAAAACAGATTCAATAATTTCTAAAATAATTATTGTCTGTCTCTCTGTGCGGAAATATTTCGACATGGAGTTTTAAAAAGCATCGCCTAGATGGATAAAAAAATTAAGATAAAAATACGAAAATGCCTTTATTAAACAGCATTTAATCTTGTGAATATTTTAACTAATAATCTAAGCAACATTGTTTTTAGTCTACTTAGTTTACCTACAAATTCATAACTTGTTTAACATGGAAAGAAAATTTATACCACAAACATAGATAACGAACATATTTATGATTTTAAATAATAATAATAATAATAGGTACTGTAGTTTTCGAGTTTAAAGCAAGAATAAGTTAAAAACAAACAGACGGACAAGTAAATTCTTGTACCATTTATTATATATAAATGTATTAACAAATTAAAACCAAAGAATATTAAGCCCCTTTTTTTTGACGAGCGGAATGCATTTACGCACTGTCCTTACACATTGCATTAGTGAGACCGAAGTCCCCCAATGCAATGGGTAAGGGCGTGCGGAGGAACGTCTCCGCACCAGTTTGGGACTCACCCGGACGTGAAGCGTCCGGAAATACCCACTAAATCCCCCGGAGCCGCCCGCCGTTTTTGCAATGGGGGCGATACAGGATTGCGATTGCATGCACCGCGTCGCCCCCTGCGGCAAAAATAATATTAAGCCCTAACTAAAATTCAGTTTAATATTTAATTTAAATGCCTCGGTGGCGCAGTTGTATTACGGTGCGACTGCAGTTCTGAGGTCTCGGGTTCGATCCCCGGGTCGGGTCATGTGGTATTGGGTTTTTCTACTCAGTATCATCCCGGAGTTTGGAATTTGTGCCCGATATGGCGACAGGCTCGCCCCCTGTCACATCTGGGACGGAACTAAGCTCGGCGAAATGTGGGTTGTGTAGTTCGCTATTTCACCTCTGCCTAAAACTTCGGAGATAACAGGTGTGAGCTTATGTTATGTTATATAATTTATGAGTACCTTTGATATGACGTTTTTAGACGTATTTATATGGAAGCCTCCTATAAACTTAACGTTTTGTGAGGTTGCCGGTACACCACCAATAGCTTGATGGTCATTAATTAAGAGCATAGAAGCATTGTAAACGATATCTTCATAGGTCGACAGCGTCCTGTTTCGTTTAAAAGAGCTCCGAATACTTTTTCATACAAAGATTTCTCTTTTGGGATTATAAAAAACCTGTTGTAAAATATTCGTATTATATAATTTATTTCACTTAAGGGGGGCGATACATGTAAGCGCCTTAATTTTTACCGTTTCTTAAGGACATTTTAAACTGGGAAGGAATAACTGAATCATTTTGAAATTTTATAGGGTTATTTATAATATATTAAAGTACAAGTAATTTTATTTTTTTCAAAATGGCCACCGTAAAAATGAATATGCCGAGACACTCTTGAAAAAAAAAACATCAATTTGCGGGAACTTTAAATTGAAATTTATAAACCTTCTGAATTAGATAACCAAAATTATACTAAAAAATAAAATTGAAGTCTGTTTGTAATGTCAAATTATGTTTACTAAATAGACATGAACGATAACTATACCAAAAATACAATTTTTAATTTTTTTGTATCTCTGTCTGTCTGTTTGTATCGGGTAATCTGCGGAACGGCTAAATCGATTTTTACGGGACTTTTTTGGTTGATACCTGAAGTTACGTCGGTTAACACAGGGTACTTTTTATTTTCGAAAATAATTAGGGTTCCGCGTAAAAAAATTAAAACTCATAAATATTCCAATCAAATCCGATTCAATTCAATTCAATTTTTACTTTAACCTTAGTACTTAACTTTTTTTTAGGAAAATAATTAGGGTTCCGTATAAAAAAAATAAAACGCAATGAAGAATATATGAAACGCGGGCGCATCGGCGGGCACACAATTACTAAATTAATAAATCTTCAAGCAATTATTAAAATTGAAAAATGAATTTGTAGTAGTAAGATGTATCGATTTTTTTAATAACATATGTTAAAAAGAAACCAATTGAATTCAAAATCGAAAACAAATATTACAGAAGCAGATTATCCAAAGAGAAAAAAGCAACAGAAACACTGGCCTTTTTATAAAATACGACTTTATTCGTATCCAAAGTTCCTGGAGTCGTTGCTTGAACGTATAAGGTGGGATATTTGATGAAAGGTAGTCATTAGAATATGCTGGGTTGGTGGTCTCATCCACTAACTGGAGACTATTCCAGTCGATTCCAATAGAATAACTCCATATGAGAGGGCAATTATATAAAGCAGCAAGTCTGTAATAGAAATGCATAAAATTCATATAGCTGTAACATTAAATGCTGTGTGTGGTGCCGGCTTAAAAATAATACCACCCCATATCTACCCGTAGGTGTCGTAAAAGGCGACTAAGGGATACACCAGGGGATGGGCAGCAGCATCTTCTTAGGACCACAAACACCTAATAAGATCCCAAGTAACATTACCGATTTACCTGACAATAAGTTCAAGTATTATGTCAAGCAAGTTTTAATCTCAAAAGGTTATTACAGGGTGGATCATTACGTGAACGATAGTGATGTCTGGAATTAACCCACATCTCTGTGCTTCCACTAACATTATTAAGACAACGATTGTATAGTTTTTTATATGACAAAAAAAATGTTATATTTATAAAAAAAAAAGAACCAGATCGAGTTTCTTGCCTGCGCTCTTCTCGACTGGGTTGTTTTCCGAACCGGTGGTAGTGTCTAGACGTTCATAAGCGCCTTCTTAGGTCCTAAATTGAATTAATAAATTTTGATTTTGATTTGATTTGATTTTATTGCCATCGCAAACCCGCCTGCCAAGCGTGGCGATTATGGCAATTCCCCCTTTATATTTGAGGGAGCCCAAGTACAGCAGTGGTCGTCTTTACGGTTGGATAGAATTAAATTTTCAAATAAAAAAAAAAACTCTGTTAATCGAAGGGACCACAAATAAATAAACAATGACATTTGTATTCTGTTATCGACTAAATCTAGCATTATTTGCTGGTTTTGTCGCTTATTAGTATGCAAGTAAAGACCTCCGTGTCACACTAGTCATTGCATTTATTATACGTTAATACATATTTACTTCTACTTGCACCGAATTGCTAAGGTATTATTGTCATACTTTAATCTACTGATACTATTATACAGAAGGTACAAATACCTAACAAAAGCTGCACATGTTTGAAAAAAACCCATCATATACTAGTATGAAAAAAATTCTACTAAGAAAATTACTAAGAAATACGAAGATTTATAGATTCATTTAATTTATATTGTGCATGTCAAAATTACAATCAATCCCAAATATTATAGGAGCATAGTATATATACACATAACTTTTAGTATATTCTTATTTAATCTATATTATTATGATTTAATTTCTAAATGTATTTTTATATTAATAAATTTGATAGATGCTGCCCTTTTTTTTTTTTTGTCGGGGGAAATGCATTTACGCACTACCCTTACCCATTGCAATGGGTAAGGGGGCACGGAGGGACGAACTCCGTGCCAGTGTGGGACTCACCCGGGCGAGAATCGCCCGGAAATACCCACTAAAACCCCCCGGGGCCGTCCGCCGCATTTAGGATGAGGACGATACGGGATTGCACTACATGCCACCGCGTCGCCCTCTGCGGCGAACCCACCGGGCCTCGTCCGTGCAATGGCCCAGTGGGGATGGGGGAGAAAACTTCTCCACCCCACCTCTTCGCCCGCCCCCCCGAAGGGAGGCATGACCCATCGGTCAACATTCCGGGGGGCAGGATATGATAGATGTGGCCCTAGATATCGATAAGTCGTAGGAGCCAATACAAATTAGGAATAATTTTTAATTAATAATATATTTTTGATACCTACACTAACTAATAAATAAAATTGAAGTATCTGTTTGTAATCTATACTGTACCTATACCAAAAACACAGTTTTCTTTTTAATGTTTGCCTTTCTGTCTTTCTATTTGTTCCGTCTAATCTCCGGAACGGCGGGACCGATTTTAACGGGACCTTCTCTGAGAGATAGCTAAAAATGCTCCGGGAAACTGATTTTATTGTTTGAATGTGCTTAGGGACCGCGTAAAAAAAATTAAATCTTATGAAATCATTAATTTCCAATTTTACGCACTGAAAAAAATATACGAAACGCGGGCGGAGCCGCGGACACATAACTAACAGTTGATATAAAGTGTCCTGAAAGACTTACCCTGCGTAAACCTCCGTTTGAAACCAGTCGACTATAACCGCATCAAACTTTTCAGCTCCTTCTAACAGCTCTTTAACCTCTGCATCTTCCAATGTTGATATTGCCGTTCTTATAGCTGCTTCATGAAAGTATTGAATATCATTCATATTAACTTCATTCTTCATTATGAAATTAACACTCAGCGTCGAATTCCGCTGATTTTTATCACCGAACCAACCTAATTTCACCTTTTCATTTCGACATTCTGAAATGTTTAACTTATTTGTTTTTTTTTTACAGTTATACAGTAATGCATTTGCTAGCTTAACATATATTAGGTATGAATATAAACGTAGTTAAGTTTTATATATACGATTAGAGAAGTTATTTGAGATACGGAACTTGTTCCGTTTTAATTTAGTTTTATTAATCTACCAATCGCACAAATTTGGCACTTAATTTTCTTTCGAGTAAGACAAGTGTAATAATTAATATAAATTGTTTTTCTTCCTAAAACTCCCCCTTCTATAAATTAGTCGATAGTATATACCTATTGGTATTTTTTAGCGATGTTGATCGCTTCTCGGTATAGGAAAACTTTTAGTTTCGCGTTACCAATGCTATGACGTCAATATGCTACAGTATGTCAAATATAAGATGGCGTTTAAGTGCTGGCCCTCATACATAAATAATAATATTTTTACTTATCTAGTCTTTAGTATGTTTTGATACAAATAAACTATATGAAAATGTAAATAATTATTGCTCGGAGCGCGGCCAGTTTTAAAAAAACAAAATAATGTTATGTTAAATTTTTTTTATGGCTACCCAGGCTAACATTATTAGCAAATTCCCTATCACCATGTAGTACTATTTTGTACTAAGTTTTTTTTATAATATTTTAACAATGTTATAATGTTCATGAACCATCAGCCAAACGATAAACGTCCACTGTTGGACATAGGTCTCCCTCAATAAGGGGGGAATTGCCATAATCGTCACGTTTAGCAAGTGGGTTGGCGATCGCTGTAGGTATTATTTATGGTACTCAAAGGGTGCTGATGCCCATCCTCTTAGCCGCCTTATACGAGACTCACAGAGAAGACATAGAGTGGTACTATTCTTGGCCGATTATATTAATAATTTCAATTAACAAATTATGATTAAAAAACAGTTTTTCCAAAGTTTCGAGTTGTTACTTCTGTCGGCAATACCCATAGCTGCTTAGTTTTTTTTTATATATATAAATTGTAACAGCCCACAATAATCTACAAGTTTAAACCATTAAATAAGGATGCAGTTATATCAGAGTCAGAGATATATTGTTACACTTTGCCATGGTGTGACTTGTACACAATTTCAGCTGTCATCAACGTTTTGTACTTTATTTTACAATATGTAATCAAGCAGACATAGTATATTGAATTATTAAAGCATTAGAGTAATACTCACTCGATAGGACGTCTATGTTTTGACTTACATCAATATATCGATAGTTTTCTTTCGGTGCTAATTTTAAGGGGAAAGGAGATATGTAGGTAACCTGAAAAAAATGGCATCTGTTTTTAATACTATATACGCAGATTTACCTATTTTTTGTCTGCCTATATTTAAATACATGGTCACTTACAATGACCTAAATAAGAAACCTTAAAGTTGTTTAAAAGGCAATGGAGAAGACTATGCTTGAAGTTTCACTCCTTGATCGAATTACGAATAAAGAGATCCGTAGAAGAACTAAAGTGACCCAAATTGCCCAAAGAATTCCTAAACTTAAGTGTGCTCAGACATTACTTGCAGAACCGATGCCCGATTGGGCCAACTAGTTCACAAATGGCTGTCACGCACCGGAAGACGCAGCGTGGGTAGGCCCTCCTCAAAATGGGGATTTTCCAAGCGATGATGGTGTAGTGGATAGTGTTCCCGGATTCCGCATCAACAGACGTGGGTTCGAGCCCACCTAACCAACTCTAAATGCATTCAGCATTCGGAGAAGGAAAACATTGTGAGGAAACCATAGCATGGTGGCATTTTCTAATAATGCTCGCCTGGGTAGCTACCACCATCAAGTTTAAAAACTTGTCGCCAAATACCAATAGGTGTATTCCGGCAGCATCGTTAAAGAACCAGAACTTCTAGGCTTACTTTGTTTTATCATCCTGGACCGCATCGTTACTTAACATCAGGTAGCATTGTGGTCAAAGCACTGAGCCTATATACCGTGTAAAAAATGGACCGACGACCTGGTGAAGGTGTGGCAAGACTAGTCGTTGTCAAGATATCTTTGGGAGAGACCTATTAAGTCTTTCGGATGAATGGATGGATGAGATATTAAGTTAGGCACTTGGTTTCAGCAGGGGGCGACGCGGTGCTTGCGAAAGCCACCCTGTCTCGCCCCCATCCCAAATGCGGCTGACGGCCCCGGGGGGTTTTAGTGGGTATTTCCGGGCGCTTCACGCCTAGGCGAGTCCCACACTGGCACGGAGTTCGTCCCTCCGTGCCCCCTTACCTATTGTATTGGGGGACTTCGGTCTCACTAATACAATAGGTAAGGGTAGTGCGTAAATGCATTTCCCCCCGTCAAAAAAAAAAAGGCACTTGGTTTCAACAAGGTCATATCAGTTTTATTTATAAATCAATTTATGACACAAATTTGGCACTGACATAAAATTTAATGTTTCCTTTCCATAAGCAATGACGGTTTTTTATTTCAAAAACACCGGTTTTTTTACACGTATTTTTACTAAAATTTATTTTATAAGTAACCGTCACATCAAAACAATATATTTATAATAAGCCTAATATTAATCATTATATTTATTATTGTTATGATTTTATAAGGAAAAAAATATTTGAATTCTTCTTACTATGTAATACTAATTTACTATTTTTTATCTGATGTTAAATGACGATGTGGTCTAGGATGGTAAAACACTACGCGTGATGCTCCTAGAACTGGTTTTTGGTGACTTTTCAAACTTGAGGGTAGGAGTTACCATTATTACTAGCATTATTTTATTAAAATGCCTATCAACGTATATTAATATTTTGTATTGTTTATTTTATAAAGCAAAAATGAATTTTAAAGATACATAAAGTTACAGATCTCTCAATGTACTTTTTTAATAGATTAAGAAAACTGAATGTTTTCATAAAAACACACACCTACTAATGAGTAATATATACGAAAAACAATTAATTAAATATATCAAATTTTACTTATATTTTTGTAAATATAAATATACCTTTATAACATCTCTAAAGAGAACTCGTATAATACACAACTCGACAATATAACGCAGAGAATAAACATATCATATTTATAACCAATTAATAATCACTTAACAAATGATACACATTATTAAATAAATAGTTCTTAGATAAAAAAAATAACCTCATGACCAGCATTAGTTAGCAAATTGACGTATCCTTCCCCTAGCATATTCAAACTCTTCACCGCATAAGGGAACACTATTAAAAATTTAAACGCTTCCGAAACAAACAGTAAATTAAAAAAATAAAAACAGCGTAATGTTTAACACGAGCATTTCGAAACAAACAATCTACACTAATAATTAACAACTCGAAATAAAGTAAACTCGATTTTGATGTGTTCACAACATATGAATTAAAAACAAAAACGTTCACACTGACTGGTATATTTCCGTGGAATGTGGAAAACCATGAATGATCATTCCGTACGTGATAATAAATATACAATAACGATTATAAACAACCGTGAAGGCAAATACGACTATAAGTTAATAGCTGTTTTTTTATTTATATTTATTTACAAAATGTATAATGTATAAAACACATATATACTTTTGCATAATTACATTAAAACATGTGAAAAATAATTACGTTTTTATGGAATAAGTAGGTACAGAATAATTTCCCGATTACCCACAGAGAAATAATCATTAAAATTATTTTACGATGTTGTATGTGTGAGTAATCTCTGGCAGAACTATTTTTTTTAATTTGAATATCCAATTACTTACATTCGCTACACATAAATATTCAAAAATAAAAGATTTTGTTTACAAGCTATGGTTTTAGTAAGGTTTATAAATTAATGTTCTAGATATGCATGCCACTTAAGGAGGCCACTTAATAAGGAGTACACAATATATTATAATATTTTTTTTAATAATATACTCTATCTATTCATCCATCCATTCAATCGAAAGACGTCCACTGCTGGATATAGGTCTCCTCCAAAGACCTTCACGACGACCGACCGGTCACCCGCATCCAGCGCATTTCCGTGACCTTCACCAGGTCATCGGTCCACCTTGATGACCTACCTTCAATAATTCACTAGTAAATAATAATAATATTATAATAAATAGGGCAACGTCTCAAGTTAATCTGTCATTGAACTGCGCCTAGAGAAAACAAAGTATTAAGTTTTTATAAAATCATTATACTCGTATAGTAAATAAATTTATTTGTTGCTTAATTAAATTTAGTATCTATAGTAACTTTAAAGTTAGTTTCTCGTTTATTTAGAACAATTTTAAATATGTAAATTGGTCGATTATGTATTATTGTGCCTATTTTTAAAATTTTGTTAATTATCTTCAGTTAAATGCTTCTTTTCTTTCAATTATCTACTTGTTTTTGAAGCGAATATGGCGTAGTCGGCAGTGCGGTATGATTCCGCATCCATAGTAACAGGTTTAAACCCACCTATGCAAAAATTGCAAATTTTGTTTTAAAAAAAATTTACTTATCCTGTTTGTAAAAAACCCTAACTACATTATATATTTGTAACCGATTTTTTAAATTTTAAGTGCTACAGACAAACCTTAAAGGTTTAAGTGGCGCTTTATAGATGTATATTTTTTGTAATATGTTTTATTGTAATATTAAATTAATAAAAAATAATAAAAAAAAACTCAATAATAAACCTAAGATTTCTTTGGTGAAGGAAAACATTGAATGGCTGTAGGGCATTTTCTAATAATGTCCGCCTGGGCCGTCCGCTACCACCTTCAAGTTTGAAGACCCTATATAAATATCAAAATGATTCGGCAGTATCACTTCAGAGCCATTACCTATACGCTTAGTGTGTTTACTATCCTGGACCACAACTTCACTTACCATTAGATTAGATTCTATATTAATAAATAAAATTGAATTGTCTGTTTGTAATATCATAATAACATTTTTTTACGAAATACATATGAATGTATATACGATAATTATACCAAAAATGCAATTTAAAAAAAATTGTCGGTCTGTCCGTATGTTTATTCCGGGTGTTCTCCGGCTGGACGGATTTTGATGGGAATTTTTTTTGGTAGATAGCTGAAGTCACTTCGGGTAACTTAGGGTACTTTTAATTTTCAAAAATAATTAGGGTTACGCGTAAAAAAAAACTGAAAAAAAAAAAAATAACATCCGATTTAATGCACAGTTTTACAAGCAAGTGCTTGAATTTATGAGAAATATATTTATTTTATCTGAGTACTAAAGTACTTGTTTTTTGGCAAATAAGGAACGTTCTGTTTAAAAAAAATTCAAACGCAGTGAAGAACTGGCTAGTTGATTTATAAAATTAGTTAAAACTCTTTAGCCGTCGGTCTAAAGGGCCACGTCAATGTTTATGCTTATAAAAGAAAAATAATTTTATCTCATATGAATGTTTAGTTTAATATATAGAAACGGAGAACATTCATAACTATATTGACATTTTGGTAAATAATAACATAGTCTTTTTGTATTTATTTGACTCATATCAGTAAGTTGAAAATCCAAGCATCCTCTGGTGTATTTTGTCTGATATCTCGGCAATCTATCTATGCTAATAATCATCTGTGAAATTTACTGAGTTCTCCATACTAATAATAAATTTGAAGTTTTGTCAGTACATTTAATTGTTTTAGACGTTTTGTAACAGAGGTATATTTTAACCGTTAACCATCTCAAATTTAACATTTAAAATTTTTTTACTGCTCTCTCTGCTGCGTGTCTTTGTATATGCTCGGGATTAACTCGAAAACGGCTTGACCGAGTTTAATAAAACTTTAAACATATAAACTCTATGTAAACGACCCTATGTAAAAAAATATTTTTACAATTTGTAAATGAAAATTATTACGAACCAAGTCTTTTTGGCTAAACTCAAAAACGGGTTGACAGAAATTAATAGAACTTTGTTAATTAGCGATGGATAAGCTATATTTTTAATTTAAATTATAAATAAAAATTAAAAACTCAAAAAATCCTTTATCGATTTGGATAAAATTTAGTGTACGGGAAGCATTGTGTCGTACGATAATTAATATTGATCGTCTATAAAAACAAAACAAAATCAGGACACATTCAACCCAGATAATACCCGTTGACGAAGTCGCGGACGCCCGCTAGTCTAAATAAGTCTATAAACTTTGTTTTGAATAGATCGTAACTGATAAAAAAATCAGTGTAATATAACTTGCGTACAACTTTTTAAAGCGATTATGGCTCAGTGCTATTGTGGTCAGATACCTCATCGATCGACGTAGATTCGAATCCGCGCATTCCTGTACACGGGCGGATATTCTTGTTCGATGCACCACTATCTATATTCGTTAAATTAGTCTCTCAACACACGACCCCTCTGACTACAAAAGGAGGTCCCCTATAAGGAGAATCCACACCTACGGGATACGCGAGATAATTCAAAAATAGTTCCTATTTTCTGTCAAAAATAATGGTCGTGATATTTATATAAATATTTGTTTTGTCGTAAGATGATCTTAGGAGTCACAAAATCCGATAAATCGCGTTGTAGTGATCATTATCAAATTCATAGATCAAAATATCCACTGCTACAGTACCTCGATTCAAAAGATTACTACTCTTTTTGGAATTTGGATAATTTTTACAAGAAAAAAAAATCAATTCCGATTAGGGACTCCACATCCCCTTCAAAGGTTTATTACATTTTGCATGCACTGTTATTACTAATGAACTAGTAATCGTTTCTACTTGAGCATTTTATTCGGGCATTTATGAGAAAATATTTTAGATGTGGCAACACAAAAGCTTTTACTTTAAACGCCATCTTATATTTGACAGACTGTGGGTGTTTGTCGCTGAAGGCGACGCGAATCTATAAATATTCCTATATCGTATAATTCCTCTACCGAAAATCGCTCAAAGAAGTATTACACTTCAAAAACAATTTTGTTTTACTTTTTTCACATATAAAATGCCAATTTCCTAAGTACTTAATAACGTCAAAAAAGAAAATACAAAATTTGCGGTGTATTAAGAATTCATCATTTATAGCGCCACCTATCGGAAATGGTAGGAAAACGTCTACCAGATCAGTTAACATAACCTCGAAGTTAAACATTAAAGTGTGTATTTAACCAAAATGATTTCGTTGTGTTTAATACGCGTAAAGATTTGCGTTTTAATTAATCCCCGATTGATATTACAGCAGTACAGGCAATATAAAAAGTCATTTGTTATCATCGGCTAAGGCCCTTCGGGCGGCAGTAGAGCGTCGTAAAACGCAAACCGAGCATTTTATTAAGGTCCGTCCGAGGGGTCCGGTACATGCTTTCGTCGTTTACTGTACATTTGTTTTTAACGTCGATACGCTCAGTACTCTTCACGGTCGTCGTAGGTATCGCATTTCATGAGCAGTAAAAGTTATAAGCATGATGTTAAGTTGAAGTTCGTGTACAATTTTACGTATTTTTTTTTATAAAATCTTAACCTTGAAGTAATGCCCTATTCTAAGGAACTTAAAAACTTACGTGTTCCAAAAAGACTAAGGTTTTACTTGATATGTAAATCTTCTAATTTAAAAAAAATAGTGCGTTGTGTATCTATAAAAAAAAAAGTAATAAAAATACAGTTCAATTACCAGAAGCCTTTATTTTATAATATAAAATGACCATAAACATTTAAATAATTAACGTTCCCAAAGTCCCACAATACGTATCTTTAGAAAAACATTCTTTGAATTATGTATAATAAAGGACTGCTTTGGTGGCGCGGTTGTATTACGGTACGACTGTCGTTCTGATGTCTCGTGTTCGATTCCCGGTTCGGATCAAGTGATACTGAGTTTTTCTACTCAGTATCATCCCCTAGTCTGGAATTTGTGCCCGATATGGCGACGGGCTCGCACCCTATCACATCTGAGCGAAATGTGGGTGGTGTAATGCGCTATTTCACCTCTGCCTAACCTTTCGGGGATAACAGGCGTGATCTTATGTTATGTTATATTAATTATATAGAATAAAAAAACCACAACATAGAACGTATTATATAAGTAATCAACAATACAACAAATTCAATGGAAAGCATAAACAGAATAGCAATAAAAACATAATACAATGACACGAGAATAAATACGAGTATTTACGTAGATAATTTATTTTTAGGTAAACTGAACAAAGATACGCATAGGGTATATTGTTCCAAACGAGTAAACACAAATAACAATCCAATCAGTAACAGATAATAAGGTTCCAAATTAAATAAACATCAGGCAGATGTCTACGTTTAAAGTTAATTTAGTCAATGTTTTTGTAAGGCATGTTGTTCTAGTATTTTAGTTTATAAAATAAACGGAGCACAAACTAATGGAAATTATTAGGAACAGAAATCTCTACGGGATGTCGAACAACATTCGAAATATCTCTAAGCACTTGGCAACAGGCGGTATATTTATTAACGTATTTTATTATTTGTCTCTGCTATTACACTAGCATGTCCTGCAGACTTTGACCTGCCCTATCCGGTAGATGGCATGTTATCTTTGTGTAATTATAAAAAAAAAATCATAACTAGCTGCGTGCCTGCGGCTGCTCCCACTTTTTATATTTTCTTCATTGCGTTTTAATTGTTTTCTCCATCTATCCATTCAACCGAAAGACGTCTACTGCTGGACATATGTAGGTCTTCCCCAAAGATCTCCACGACGACCGGTCTTGCGCCATCCGAATCCAGCAGATACCTGCGACCTGCACCTGGTCGTCGGTCCACCTTTGTAGGAGGCCTACCCACGCTACGTCTTCCGATACGTGGCACCCAGTCGAAAACCCGATGGCCCCATCGGGCATCGGTTCAGCGACCAATGTGCCTAGTCCCCTGCCCCTTAAGTTTAGTAATTCTTCGGGCAATGTCGGTTACTTTGGTTTTTGCCGGCTCTTCTCGACTGGGTTGTTTTCCGAACCGGTGGTAGTGTTTTAGACGTTCATAGGCGCCTTCTTAGGGCCAAAATTGAATAAATAAATTTTGATTTTGATTTGATTTTGGTTCTTCTGCAGATATACTCACTCCTGAATCACGCATTGAAACTCCAAGTATAGCCCTCTCCATTGCCCCTTTGAGCTTTTTTAAGGCTCATTGTGAGCTACCACGTTTTAGTGCCGTATGTCATTACCGTATACATTAATGTAGTCGTACACAATGGACCTAATAAAATAAAAAACAAATATTACATTTTTTTAATACGAAACCATAATTTTTAGTCATAAGATGTAGTAAAAATATTTCTCATAAATTCAAGTAATTGCGCGTAAAACTGCGCATTGAATCAGATTTTATTCAAATTTTTATAAGTTTTAATTGTTTTTACGCGGAACCAAAATTATTTTCAAAAATTAAAAGTACCCAAAGTTATATGGAGAGTAACGGTAAGCTATCTACCAAAAAAAGTCCTGTCAAAATCCGTCTAACCGTTCCGGAGATTAGCCGGAACAAAAAACAGACAGACAAACAAAAATATAAAAAATTGTATTTTTTTATATAGATATCGCATAAATTCATATCTGTTTAGTAAAAAAAAATCTGACATTACAAATATACACTTCAATTTTATTTTCGGCTTTAAGTTATTTTTTATACTACTTACATATATATCGTTTCATGTTAATATGAGTCACTTTGATACATAAATATTGAATTTGTTAATAACGAGTTTAGTGTAATTTATCGGATTGTAACATAACCATAGTGTCGACAAAATAAATGTTTGATTATACTAGACTTTTTACGCCTCGACCACTACTCTTTTTGTATGGGTAATCTTATAACAGCAGGACAATTAGAGCAGTCTCTTTTTTCTCTATTGCTATATGTACAATCCAATATTTTAAACGTGAATTTTCAGCACGAATCCGAAATCGCGTTATATCCTATTTAATCACAAGACTCAGGGTGATTTGTTCGTTTTTACTCGACCACGACGATCATCTGAACATTCTTAATCCGTAAAGTCACCCAAAGTTACACGATCACTAACCGATGCATTATCAATCGAATGTAACATTACCCAGGTCGCGCCACATGATAATAATAATATGTGCGTCAAAGTATTAACGTCATGATTTTGAATATTAAAGGCCATTTAATATTAAATTATTTATTCAAAGTTTTGTGATATATACGTACGTATGATTGTATTTTAGAAAGTGAGCATACATATAAGCTGAATTCCTGACTAGAGTCAGTAAACTCAAAGAATCTATTGTACTTCAGTTGATGGCCTTAGTAGTAATAACAGCGATTGTTTATCAGTCGTATCATGCATTTTGAATTATATGTTTGTCAATAGACACATTTGTCATTTTTTTATATTGTTATGTGACATAACACGCCGCAATATTAACAATTATGTTAAACCGCTGACGCTCATAAGCCTGGACCGGCGTATAAGTTGTTTAACTCACGCGCGACCGTCCTTCAATTGACCGGCGCCCGCGCAGTTTCCGGGACACTCGCGGACAGACCGCGGCGCGTATAACTTGTTATTTGTAATATTTAAATCTGTTGTTATTTTTATTTAAAATATATTATCTATTTTCTTTACTATTAATTTCTTCGTTAACACTCCATTTTAATACTGTGAATATATTTATCCTCTTACTTTCCGAGGACATTGTATAGTAACCACAACGCACCCCATAGTTAAATTTCTTTTGATATTCGTTCTTTCTCTCACTGTCTCTGATAGGTAAAAAAACTGACAAGTACTTAACTTTTTTTAACAAACATTTAGATAATTTTTAATAGATGAGTGTCTACACTTATTTCACTCAATTTTAACTAAACCATTTGTTTGTTTTTAATACATAGCTAACGCCTACCAACAGAAAAGCGTTCGAAGCGATAGAGAGATCACTTAACAAAAAAAAACTTTTTAATTTAAAACAAAACCGATTTCAAAAGAATAAACTATAAAAATGCACTAAAAAGTCAATACAAAATGTCTTTATTAATGTGCTTCGTTAATTTTGAAATCGGTGCCGGCTTACTAATAACAAAGTGGTGTTAATGTACGTCGCTAATTATATTCAGTTTTGATTAATTGTTCTTTATAATCATCCTAGTCCTTTATTTAGCTTATATGTAATTGTCATAAAGTTTAGACAGTTATTTCCATTTGTAAATGAGTACATTGGTTAACTCTAGCAGCCACCGACTCCAAAATTAATGAAGCAGATTTTAATTATTTATTGACTTGTTAGTGCATTTTTATAGTTTACTCTTTTGAAGTCGGTTTTGTTTTTGATTAAAAAAAGTTTTTATTTTACTTTTTAGTTTTAGTATGTACTTCTAGAGATAGCAGTGAAGCCTACTTCATAACTTTGGAAACGAATGTATGTAATACATGTCTCTATAATATTCGAGGGTTTTTCTCAATTTCTCTGAGTTCCACTGATCAGATCCTGGTCTAGTGGAAATAAGACCACCTCGGAAGTGTACTTCTTCAATTAAAAAAAATGCAAATCGGTTCTTAATGACGGAGAAATTGCGTAACAATTGTATAAAAAAAATACCCGTCAATATCCGTGCGCTTGTCTTCTATAGAAATATCTTGCTGGCGACCCGACCCGACCACTGTGTGGCGAAACCATAAGGGCGATAGGCGGATACCGCACGATGTCTGCGGGGGCGGCCTGAATGGAATCCTGCTAGATTCCTGTCGTTGAAGCTTGAAGCGGAATCCTACCTAGTGATGGGCTCTGCTTTGACCATTGAAGTGTTGATTGAAAGAAGAAAGGCAAAGGTGGAGGCCCTCTGACGATGGAAGGAGGACCTGGCGGACGTGCACTATGGTTGAAATAAATTAGATAAGACTAGTGGAAGAGGAAGCACGGCTCCCCGATGTTCTGACTTATTGAAGTACTGTCCGGACATAGATGTTTTGATCGGTTGCTGCACAAGATCGCAAGGAGAGAGCCGTTCCCCGCCTTCCACCACTGCAGTACAGCGGAGAGCATCGTGTAGTACACCCATGCGCAGTATGCGAATCATACAAGATGTTCCGTGTCATCCCAGGTAGGTGGCGTGGAGTTTTAGAGGGTAATCCCGGTGCTTCACGCTGTACGAGTCCCACATACTCCCTGCCGACTTAACCGGGGACAATTTATTCCCAGTTAAAGTTGGTAGGGGGATGCGTAAATGCATTTCCCCACAAAAAAAAAGGTTGTCATTTATTTAGGTGTAAGGAACCCATGATATTAACAATATATCCTATTCTGTATTTCTACCACGTGTACGGTACTGTACACGCATTTTTTTTATAATAAAATAATCCTATTTTATTTTTTTAATAATTAAGCCTCCAAAAAAACTGGTGATAAGAAATGTATAGTCTAATAAAGTAGAATAAATGTTCGAACAATCATGGCGAACTTTTCATCACATATACTGGCTCTCGTTTTGCGCGACAATATTATCGTAAACAGCTACCTCAATCTCTTAAGCGATGAAATGCCTTTCCGGAATCTAACAATTATTAAAATCTAGGCATTACTTTGACCGCCATTACTCTAAATAATCATCTAAACTTCTCTTACATTACCTTGAGATACGGAACATTTTTAATACCGTTTACTTTTTAATATTTAAGATTGTAAAAAAGTAATTTAAAACTTTTAAGATTTTTAATAAACACGTCATCATTATGGCGTATCAGTTTTGTTTTACTTCTTTTAAACTTTCTTCAATTAGCTAGCAACATAAAATAAAGAGTTGCGGCGCGCATTTCCTCCTCTAAAACTTGTTCTGGCCGCCTTTCGTTAAGTAATAGTCAGGGAGCTGGTATCAAAAATCATATAGTATTATTATAATATTTAAAAGTTGTCACCTGTACATCCAAATATGTACATATGTACCAGCACCTCTCAATTTTATTACACCACCGACGCTTAAGAGATTGGACCACCGGTTAAGTGGTTTCGCTGAGTCTCATGGACAGACCGCGGCTCTTATAGCTAGGTAGTTCAAAATTATTTGCACTTAAACTTATTGTTGTTACTGTTAATTCAAATTATATTATCCAATTTCTATACTATACCTTTCTTCTTTTATACTTCACCCTCATACTGTAAAAAAAATCAAAATCAAAAAATCTTTATTCAATTTAGGCCCTAAGAAGGCGCTTATGAACGTCTAAAACACTACCACCGGTTCGGAAAACAACCTAGCCAAGAAGAGCCGGCAAGAAAAACTCGATCTGGTTCTTTTTTTATAAATATAATATATATATACTTTTTTACTGTAAATATATACATATTTATCTTTATTTTTACCGGAAGATTTTATATAAATGTGGTCGTAGGATAGAATATCCACAATAAACCCCGCATACGGATAATAATAATAATAGCCTTTATTGCTCAAAGAGAGAAACCTATTACTGTATTAATTTATTTACAGTTTGTTAAAAATTTATTAATCTTCATCAGAAACCTCTTAAGCTTGCCTTATTAGTTAACATATTCAATCATAAACGGGTTTGTAAATTAATGATCTTGTGTTTAATTACATGTCAGCTCCCAGTCTACGAGGTACTGTCACTAACAGATGTCACAGTCACCGACCGATTTAATTAGTCTATTCTTGACACAAACTCGCAGCTGCATCAACTTCCCGACATCAAGCGCAGTGCTCTCGTATTGCGTTCATTTTTAAGTTTTTGCTCTGCGGAATTAAATTTGTTTTTTTTTTTCTTTCGTTAATCTAATTTTTCTTTCATCATTAATAAATGAAATTTTAAATTACACACTTCGTTAAGACTTTTCTTTTAATATTGCACCAACTTTGTCGTAGGTATTACTAGCGCATGGTAAACGTTGGTTCTCCTAACTTATTCCAGTTGTGGCCAAATTAAACAAAATATAAATTCAAATCTGACCAGATAATATATCTATGGTATCTAAAAAGAATCATGTAAGTTTGTTAAGTGGTTCTCGAGTTATAAGTTAACTAACGGGTAAATACATAGAAAGATGTAGCCTTTTGCTGCTTTAAATAGGTTTTCTACACGCATAACACAATCTCATTTGATGTTCAGTGGCGATGTGGTTCAGGACGGTGGTAAACAAAGTAAACACATTACATGTGTTCCGGAGATAGAATTTCATACTTGTGGTTTATACCTACCCAGAAAATACCCTACCACCATGCTATGGTTTCTTCATGATGGTTTCGTTCAACGAAAGCTTAGGCTCATTATAAATAAGTGTTGAGGGATTCGTGTCTACATTCATCTAAGTATACATTACAAAGAAGAATTAGTATAACTATGAATGTTAATAACTTTTTTTAAATTTTATTTCTTATATCACTTCTGTTACTTGTATATGCTAGTACTTGGCATAGATTTGACAAGCGATAATAAACTATCTAAGTGATTTATTATTCTAAGTAAATGGTACAAATAATTTGGTTCTGCCTATATTCATCAGCTTTGTACAGAATCCACGTGCCCAATTTCAGGTAAGCTAAACGTTCCAGGAAATTAAATTATCAATTCTATTAAGACAAATGCATTAGCGAAGATTTTCAAACAACCTCTAATAGAGAGGACAAACCCGTTTTACGTACTCGTCCCTACTTTACTGAGGTTCCTCTGAATAAAATAGACAACTAATTACAAAATTTGTAACATTGATAGTTATACACTGAATGAATATACGAGTATATCACCGGAACGGCTGGAAAGGTTTGACGAGACTTTTTTAGCAGATAGCTGAAGAACTTTTATTCTTCAAAAATATTTAGGAGTTCCACACAGAAAAAAATTAAAACTTATGATATTGTTAAATATGATTCAATGGACAGCCCCATCAAAAGATTATTAAAAGTGATAAATATACGAAAGGCGGGCGGAGCCGTGGACACACATCTACTAACAAATAAAATAGTATTTTTTGGTAATTTTGTCACTATAACCACATAATATTCTATGACTAATACTTATGAAGGCAAGGGAAGCACCTTTATATAAATATAATGTAAAATAATTAAAAAAATAGAAGGCAATCTTTTTCTACTTTTAGCCGATATTTTAGCACTGGATTTACAATTACTTTACAGTTTTTCCTTTCCAATACTCATAGTACGTCTATCTTAACAACTAAAGTGATCAATACGACCAGGGTAGCAGAAACGCCTGTAACAACCCGCTGTCAATTGGATCCCATTTGAAATTCAAAGAGGTGCTTGTCACTAGACAACCCAATGAATCGATTAACGACTTGAATTTATCGACGATAGCAACGCCCAGAACCTGTCTTTAGTAGGTCGATATGTAAATTTGATCAAATATTTGTGAAACATTAGAGATACCTTTGGAATCCGTACGATTTTTAATATCCAGTTTGAATTAAATCTATTTAATAGTTTGACTACTTCTTATAAAATTTGGTCCAAACCATACAACTGCCACTTTTAAATATAAATAAGTGTTCTTGGAATTTGAGAAATAATTAAACACATCATATTCTAAATCTATCTATACTAATAATAAAATTGTTAATTTCACGTGTCTGTACATTTCTGATTTTTGTGAAAATAATTATTGCAAGGGACTAAACTAGATAATTAAATACATTTTTGAAAACGTCTGTCGTCTTTCTGCCTGTCTGTTTATTTGGTTGTGCAGGTATAAATTATAAAGTAATTAGTATATTTAAAAAACCCAAAAAGATATTTATAAAGCATATTCCAGAGTAGCATCAAAATTTTATTTTATTAAAATCGGTCCACTCTTAAAAGTTATAACATAATAATTTGAATGACATGCGGCAAATTTAATGTGAAGGAAATGTTGGTAAGTAAATGCGTTTTAGTCTTATTTGAGAATAAAAAATTGATGGATTCATTCAAGTTTAATAACATAATATAACATATATGTATACTATATAAATATTAACCCCTTGAGCACCTTCCTGGCGTTTACGCCAGCTTTCTATTGTTTCATTTTTATGGGTACTCGACACATTAAATATCTAGAACATGTCAGACGGGACTGTCTATCAAAACATTATTTTCCGAATTCCACGTGAACGAAGTCGCGGGCACAGGTAGTATCAAATAATTTTGTGATAATGAGTCAACCTACCTGTGTCATCTATGTTTTGCGACAGTGTTCTTTTCTTTACCTACCTTTATTAATATTGTGAATTTATACATATATTTATGAGTTTATGAAAATATACTTAGGTCTGTTGGTTAAGCACAAAATTCTAGCCGTGTCATTTTATGAAAACACATACTTATCGGTCTGAAGTATAAGAGGTCTAACGAACAAACGAAGAAAAGGTGATAATCAGTAATCGAATAGACCTCATACCCAAATGAATTGGAATCGTCTTAAACTTATTTTTTATTCTCATTAATTTATTTAGGAATACTAAGATATGCCACTTAATATGGACCATCATAATCATACGTTGGCATTATAATTAAATGCTGTAACTAAAACTGCACGAATATGTAATTGTGTTTCGGCAACATTACCTCGAGCATGTTCCTCTAGGTTAAATTTCATAACCACCACATTCTAGCGGAACATCGGCTTTAGATTTTTGCAATAAATTAAAAGGATAAATTCACTCCAAAGAGTTCATCAGGGCATTTTTCAACGCAAAGCTGAAGAAGTCTTAATGCTCAGTGGGAATTAGCTACGAGTGTTAGTGAGAAGAATAAGTGGGTACAGTTATTTGGGCAAACACATCCACAACATTAGTGTCAAGAACACAAGAGAGCGCAGGTTCTATAAAACTGAATATTAAATGCCAAAGCACGTCTTGTGTGAAAGTGATTCATGAATCCCCACCGAGTTCTGGGTAAGCATGTGTTGCTCCCGGAAGAGTTACAAACGCTCTCTGCCAAAAACATGATACAGTATATCCAGCCTGTAAGTTTAGGCAGTGAGCATTAGAAATATAGAAGCGAGCACAGCAGATCTAACTAGATCTCAGTGATACAGGACTGTTTTAGCCTGCATAGCACCTTTCTGAATAATAATAGCTGAATTTCAATAAAATCGTCGTCAAAAACTCTAATATAATAAAAGACAAATGTTCTTTTTCACACCAAGAAAAGTAGAAGTATCAGTCCAGTTAATATGGTTTGCTTTTTACAAAAAAAATCTGTGCATTATACGTAGTTACTTTTTAGTATGAATTTAAATAGAAATGTTATTTCGAGGCCGAACCGCTGGAAATGCAAGCGTGGCTAGTCGTTCGAAGCATCTCGCCCGGAGATAAATTCAATGCACACGTATCGAAAACATTGGATTTTCTCACCGTTCGCCCGTGCTCGGTCATCAGTATCAATGTCTGTAAGACATTTGTAACAGACGGGCACAATGTTTTGCCAATATTATTGTATAAATATAATGTTATGAATATTGGATGTTTATATTCAGGATTTGGAAGTTGGCAAATGATTAGGTAGATTACATCAAGGGGTGCGGTGTCAGACAACCTCCTCGTGGTGTACCCTGGGCAACGGCAGTCCTTCTGACTGCCGGCTAATAGTCTGACTGGGCGGCTGGGCGAAAGCCCACTTTTTTGAGGGTGGGGGGGGAGAGAGGTGATTAATGCGGTCGCTTCCCTCCGGAAGGTAATGCCTCTTTCAGAGGCGGGCGAAGAGGTGGGGTAGAGAAATTCTCCCCCACCCCCGCTGGGCCATTGCACAGACGGGCCTGGTGGGTTTGCCACAGGGGGCGACATGCCTTGCAACCCCGTATCGCCCCCTATTTCAAATGCGGCGGACGGCCCCGGGGGGTTTTAGTGGGTATTCCCGGGCGCTTCTCGCCCGGGTTTGAGTCCCACACTGGCACGGAACTCGTCACTCCGTGCCCTCTTACCTTTTGTATTGAAGAGACTCAGGTCTCACTAATACAATAGGTAAGGTGAGTGCGTAAATGCATTTCCCCCCGTCAAAAAAAAAAAAAAAAAAAAGGTAGCTTCTTACATCAAGCGCCGCTTGTATACCTTACTTTAAAGCTCTTTTGTTTAGTCCCACTATCATACAAATTATACACACCATGTTAAAAATCCCGTATCTATCCCAGGGCCTGCACCGGCAGCGGCCCAATGCGTCCTTCGATCCGCAACTGGAGAAGCTTCTATAGACGACCTAACACTAGCATAAGACACGCTACTTGGAGCTACATACGTAGACTGTATAAGGATTGTGTAAGAAACATTGACATCCATTTATTACTTTTACAAAAGTAGGTTTAACGTGGAACGAATTCCGTGTCAAGTAGCAGTTCTAGCCGAGGTTCATACTGCTTTGGTGACCTTGCGCTAGTTAATACTATGCCGTCTGAGTGGCTTAGATGCTCGCCCCAAATGTTTGGTGAAATGACGAAGTCTTTTAACAGCATTTAGTCAGTTAAAAAAAGGCTCGCATCTCGCACCTAACCCTTTTCGACATGATCTGAGACTAGGTAAATATATAATAAACATATTTTTTAAACATGTCAGTATGGTTATGGAGGTTTTACATATAATTTTCACAATCCCGGATCTAGAACGCGTACTTGCAGTTCTATTTTTATTTATTTATACTTTATTTTCAATTTGTGTAAAAAGGCGGACTTAATGCCAGAGGCATTCTCTACCAGTCAACCTTAGGGTGATGCAGAGATAAAATAAAGTAGGTGTAATAAGAGATAAATAGAGAATAGAGATGATTGGAAAAAGTAGAGAAAGAAAATATGTGACATTTATACATATGATACATGTACATATGATATTATATGTACATGTACATACACACATGCAAACACATACACGATATACACATGATATAAAATAGTAATAATAATAATTTAAGTAGCTGTGTGAGCGTGGCTTCACCTGCATTTCATATATTATTCACAGCGTTATTAATAAATCATTAGAAAATAATGAGTTGATGGTGATGTCCATTGAAAAATATTTTGTTTTTTTCTCTCTCTATCTCTATCTCTCTCTCTCTCTCTCTCTCTTTCTTTCTTTCTTTCTTTCTTTCTTTCTTTCTTTCTTTCTTTCTTTCTTTCTTTATTTCAGAGTCGGATAGGTGGCGATCGAACTCGCATCGGTTGACGTGGAATTCCGGCGCACTACCATCTACGCCATCATCGCCTCAAAACTGAGTTTAAGCATGCCTAAAATTAAAACCAAACCGAACGTTTTAACAGTGTGTCTGCAAATAATAACATAGTAATGCAGCTTGACGAATCGACAGCCGTTTTCACACCCGAAAGTGCACTCAGCCAAGTATTTATTGACGTCGGCAAGACACTGCCAAGTCTTAACTAGCCTCGAAGATAAAACAACGTTTTATGTTTGCTGAACATTGCTCACCGTGATGAATTATTTATGACAAAGGTAAGATTTTTGTTAGCTGAATAATGATTCTATTGGTCCCGTTAATACTTTATCTCGAATGTATTCCTAGCTCTTGTGTATAAATGAAAAGTATTCTGTATTAAATTACGTTAGTATAGGTTGAGGCAGTGTGGTGTCGCCTATTATTTATTTATGTATTATTTATTTATTTATGTATAAAAAAATAATAATAATTTAAGTAATAATAATAATAGGTATTTCGGTCATGAAAGTCCCCTCTAAGGCTAACACCGGCTGGGTCGAGCGGTAGTACTAGTACTGCACATCGCTATTTCCCGCTCCCCGGCAACAACAATATGGTGCAAGGAGGCGTGGGGTTTTAGTGGGTATTCCCGGCGCTTCACGCATGGGTGAGCCCCACATAACCCTCCCAGCCCATCGGGGAGGGTATGCCTAAATGCATTTCCCCACAGAAAAAAAAAAAAAAAAAGTGTGGTGTCGCCTAAGAAAGTACCACCCCATATTTTCCCGTTTATATCGTAAAAAAAGCGACTAAGGAATAATCCAAGGGATGGGCAGCAGCATTCTCGGGGTACTACAAACATCTACTGCGATCGCCATTTCATTACTGCGTACCTAAAAAAATGAAGAAAAATGAGTATTTTATTTTTATACATACATACATATGCTCACGCCTGTTATCCCCGAAGGGTTAGGCAGAGGTGAAGTAGCGAACTACACCACCCACATTTCGCCGAGCTTAGTTCCGTCCCAGATGTGACAGGGGGCGAGCCTGTCGCCATATCGGGCACAAATTCCAAACTCCGGGATGATACTGAGTAGAAAAAACCCAATATCACTTGACCCGACCCGGGGATCGAACCCGAGACCTCAGAACGGCAGTCGTATGTAATACAACTGCGCTACCGAGGCAGTTTTATTTTTATTAGCGAAAAAAAAAGGACATAAAAGTAAATCGACAAAAAAATGAGGAAGGGTTGATGGAATGCAAAAAATAAATATAGCCTATCTACGAAAAAAATCCGCGTTGAATCCCGTCGCGATATGTTTACCAGTTTTGAGGTGATGGTGGGTCAAAAGACTCCCATTTTATATGTAAGTAGATTATAGGTATTCGCGACGGTAACTCCTATTCTTTTTCCTTCCATCCAAACATGTGTATTGAAACCGCAACGCCGCGAAGTCATGGGTTGTCAGTCCAATACAGCTCGCCGCGGCGGTTGATTTGTCCTTTGGACTATATATTTCAACCGTCTTTCCGCTAATTACCTAAACCGCAGCACGTGATTCGAGTGTGAATTAATATAGGAGAATTCTTTATCGCACCAGCCAGCGCTGATAATAGTACCACAGCCATCAGAGCATCGTCGAGCGCCCACACATCATTCATCGCAAAGTGTGCATGTTTCTTTACTCATAGCTCAACAGATTGTAAATCTTTCTTCCCACGGTTGAGCATATCCGTATACCGTTGCCCTCACACTTAAAGCAAAAAAAATACAGTCCACTTCACTTATTTTTCTTAACCTGAGGACAATGGAGGTGAAGAAGCCATGAATTCCGGCTTGCGATATGGATTCGCCACTATACTTGACCGACTCCTATCTACTTTATAAAACTTACGAATTGCCTAATATTACGTTATTATTCAATCAATACGTTAAAATAGAGATTACTTTCAAGCTAGGATAGAACAAGCGTTAACGTTAACTCTCTATTCTAGCTGCCTGTAGAAGCGTAAATTACGCCTGTTTTACAGAGACGTAGAATATTTATTTTAATACTAGAAGCACCAAATAATCACTGGTGAGTAAGAAAAATTGACAGTTATAGTTTAAACCAAGGCCGCTCAACTTTTTTATCAGTCGGATCAAACGGATGATTAGGAAATTTTTGGCGGATCATTAAATGTTAGCGTTGTTAACTATTATATAATATGGTATTTTCCTTTATTTTTGATCCTTCGATGGTAATAAAGATTCATATAACGTTAAGTACCGCGGGCCTTTCAATAATCGTAAGCGGGCCAGATTATGGCCCGCAGGCGTAGTAGGGTTGAGCTGCCTTGGTTTAAAAAGAAACATTTATAACATAAATAGTGTTTTTTTTTAAGTTACTTATCTTTAACAGACTAGATATACCAGTTTCTGTAACAGTATTTGTCATACTGTAGTATTTAATCATTTTTCTTGAAATATTCAAAGAAAAACAAAAAAGTTATGGTAGTTCCTTCTGTGTCGAGTCCATTGTCTATCGCTCATTTTTTTCCATGTGTGTTGGGTTTCAATATGTTGGAATGTTAACTTTTTAACTAAGGTCAAACCAACAATAAATTGTTTATTCTGACTGATCACTAACACTAATCTGATACTTTATATGAGAAAAAAAGGATTGAAATTTCAATAGTAAAATTGCAAATTAAAACCGTTAATGTGACAAAATATACACCCAAAACCTTGCCACAGAATAGAACTTATTTAAAAAATCTAGAATACAATATCGATTTACTATTTCTTGATTTAGAAGTAAGCCGATGGACATACAAAGATTATCTTCTACAATATACAATTAATATAAATTTACCTCACTTTACTATCGTAACACGTCTATTAATTCGCAAAATAATCTTCCAATCCATAAAATTCATTTGTCTTATAGGTATCAGAAATATCAAATTAAATAAAATATTATTTTTTCAGAGACACGTCTGGAATATCTTTGGTTTTTTTATCAACGGATACTTAACCTCGTAGCGTCTATTAGAATTGCGCTTATTGCTAAGAGCGGAGAATCAGGCGCTATCATTTCCTCTGCACTGCGATTTATAAAATTTGTAGAAAGATTTGAACACCAAGCAGTATAAGATTAAAAACTGAGAAAATAGGTACTTTATTTACAAAAAATATCCATACTACAGAGTAACGTGTGTAGGTTGAATGTCAAACTAATCTAAATAAGCCACAACTACCTACTCATCGGTTTTAATGACCACCATTAAGAACCATCTCAAGAAATCAAAATCAAAAAGATCTTTATTCCATTTAGGCCTAATTAGGGCGTTTATGAACGTCAAAATACTAACACCGGTTCGGAACACAACACACTCGAGAAGAGCCGGCAAGAAAGTCGATCTGGTTCTTTTTTTTAATAAATATGATTCACGATTTTTAATTACATTTGATTTTTGTCGGTAAAAGGCGACAATGACGATAGGTGCACGAGAGGTGATGATAGTAAGAAAAACTAAATGGTAAGTTGAAGTTACCCGAAAATAAATACTCAGATTTATGTTATTCTACCTACGGGGGGGTCTTCGTCATGTGAATGTTAATTTCACTTAACATTCGTTTGAGTTACAGATAAAATTATTTCTTAAAAAAACAATGATTACTTATGATTATTGCCCTTGGTTTTCTGATATCGTCAGTGTCACCTGTAATGCCCAACGTTTTTCTAATAAGTCTCCTTTAACCAGTCTAACTGATTTGGTAAAATTAATCCCAACTGTCCGTTGCATGGCAACACAAACAGCAGAAGTTGGAGCGGTAAGAAATCATAAAATGACTGATAAGATATAGTTTGGTTATTCTACCCAGCTGAAGTGTATTGGAAATAATGATGATTGGTTAAAGCAATGATGACGCAGTGGATAGTTCGGCCGGACTCCGCGTCAATGGACGCGGGTTCGAGGCCCACCTTTCCAACTCTAAAATCAGCTTGAGCTTTCGGTGAAGGAAAAGATCGTGAGGAAACCTGGTATTACCTGGTACCTGAGCATGGTAGTAGGGCATTTTCTAATAATGTCCGTCTGGGTAGCTACAACCCTCAAATTTGAAAATCTGTCGCCAAATACCAATAGGTGTGTTCCGGCAGCATCACTTGAGAACCAGAACAGGCTTAGTGTGTTTACCATCCTCGACCACATTACTGTCACTCTCACTTAATATCAGGTAAGATTTTGGTCAAAGCACTCAGCCTGTATCTTGTAAAAAAAAACGTTTATTTTGAGATGCCACGAAAAACTCATATTTTTATCTCTTATCACACCTACTTTATTTTATCTCTGCACCATCCCAGGGTTGACTAGCAAATAATGACTCAGGCATGAGGGCTCTTTTACACAAATTGTAAATCACAGATTGCCATGAACTAAGATGAAAAAAACCTGCGATTATCCAATTAAATCAGCCCGTCCAAGAAAGCAGTTTCATTCAATACACAGTTTACTATTCAAATGTGGTTTAGAAAACCTTATTACTGTTTTAATTATTGATCCGAATTAAACAGGTATTTATTACTTCATTTATGCGAATAACGATCCTCAAAATAAATGGAAAGGTAATATACTTTGTTGTACATGATACATAAAATTAAGCCACAGCATTTCAAACAACAAATATTATAATGTCTACCTCGGTAACAGGACAGGAATAAATGCAGGCATTTCCGAGCGCGGCGACGCGGCGTCTGTACACAGATTGCTACGAGTGGTAGAGCAGGCGTTTCAAATTGCTTTTTTTTCTCTAAGTATTTGAACTAAGAGAAAATAACCTATTTCATCTATTAAAAAAGCAATTCTTGTACAAGCGTATTTTATAATTGATTTCTCGGAAACGGATGTATCGATTTGGATGTCATTTTGAATTTAGATAAAGTTTACTTTTCCAAGCTTAATTAAACACGTGTTACACGATTATGAACGTCAAAAAACAACCACCGGTTCGGAAAATAACCCAGTCAATGAGAAAAGACGGTATGAATTTTGATCTCAATTTTTATTTGATTTGTCATAATGCATAATTTTTCTAGTCCCAAATATACTTTTTAAAATTAAACAAGGTTGATTTTTGTATCAATAATAGCTTTTTAAATAAACGTATTTGATTGGAAACAATTAAACCACATATTTCAATTTTGCATAATTTTTATATGTTGCTAAAACTTATCAGCAAATTTCATTTCAATCGGAAGGAGGCGATACCAAATATTGGTTGATTTGATATGAGATGGTCTAAATATCAGATTCTGTTAAATTAGAGGAAGTTTGAAAGTGGCGCCAGTAACATAAATTAACATTAGCAGCCGTCTGTCTATGGTATGGGCTTGTGAAGGGCAGGGAAGACGAGGAGGTTATAAAAAAGGTACTGGATATTAATGTGGCCGGTTATAGGGAAGGGCTTCCCCAAAGAAAAGATAGATTGTGTGAAAGATGATATGTTTAGGAAGTGAGTGAATGCGGAGATGTCTTCAAATAGAAAGGGACGGAAGAGTTTTCCCGACCAAATAAAAATGTAATAAAGATAAGAGGATTATAATGATTACCATAAATCGAGTTATATACTGAAAAGGATAGATATTACTTACTTTATTATAATTTCTATAATAACTACATTCTGTGATTTAAATTAGATCATTTATTTTAAATGTCAATTTTTTATAAACGTAAAAGAAGTCGCAGTTAAATATTTTACGTATCGGGACTGATTGTATGGACTGTATCCATTGAGAATGTTGCAAAACCTCGATAAATCTCGCTATGACTGATCATTATAATACTGCGTACCTTTGTTACTCATAAAAGTATCGCCGGTACTTTACCCCAGTGTGCATGTTTACGAACGAGGTTAAACGAAATATTTTCCTCTTACGTGAGCCAATAAGGCATTATTGACAATCGAAATTAACTCTTTTAGCAATCTGGTCAGTTATAATTCCTATTTATTTCGGCTTTTAGTACAATAAACGGTGAATAGTGATCAAACTATATCTATACTGATAAGTAAAATAGAAGTATAGACATATACATATAGTTAGCGCATTAGATATATAATCTTAGCGTTCTATATTTAAATGATGTTCTTCATAAGCCGGTAAGTCTCTTAAAAAAAACTTTTTACCTACTTGTAGGAACTGGTTGGAACTAAAAAGATGACATTTTCCAAGCGATGTATTTTAAAATATAAACCTTATATAAACTTTCTAAAAGTCGATATTTCTGGAATCAGGTGTCTTACGTAAACAAACAGCCATTATGTTTCACCACGGTACTATAGCGAGGGACTTTACCGCGATAAATGCAATGCAGTGTACATGCTTATAAACGTTCTGCATATTAAATATTTATTCACGCCAACACGCACATAATATGTGCATTGAGAAAGAGAGAAGATTTAAATGGCTCGTTTACGACCACACATTTTCAAAAATCAATCATATTCCGTTACTAATTCTAAAACCGCTGTTACAGTTTGTCATCTCACGTATTTTGTTTCTTTACAGTTATTAGTGTAACTTTTCGCAAATGGCAATATTTTATTCGAACTCAGTAAAATGAGTATTTCATGATGTGATATGTGAGAATCTATGCATGTGAATCATTATAGGGAAAGGGGAAAGGGGAAGACTAAAGAAAAAACGTTTCTATTGTGTGTAGACATGTTTAAAAACGAAGTGAATGCAGAGATGACTGCAAATAGAGAGAAATTGAAGAGGTAGACATGTTGCACAGACCCCAAATGAAAATCGCATAAGGCTTAGGGAGAGGGTGGGAGATAGATGAGAATCTATCGACAGTCGCCATCATCGTGGCAACCTGCATCTATGTCATCTATCGTCGGCTAAAACCTCTATAGTCTATGTAGTTTTAGTTGCCACTGGAACGCAAAGCACTGGGACATTTTACTATGACAGGTTTATATTTTATTTATATTTTCTTGATTAAAACGCGGACTTACTTGTGACTCTCTATAGCCCCACAAAATATAAATATAAAACCCAAAAGTTTAAAAAGTATTATGACATAAATTGTGGTATAATTATCATTATATTATTTAATAATATTATTATTACTTGGCCTTAAATAAAACACCGGTTTTCGAGAGCCTATTATTAGCTCTTACAAGTTAGTGAAATCGTGCCAGTCCGTGCTGATGCACGCGTATAAAGATATTCCTTCCTCATTATTTTATGAATAACGATGATAGATAAATTGACGTTTTAATAACAGTTACAAAGTATACAATAATAATTGTGGATTAGTTGCTACTTTTTGTATTGCAAATCCCGTTACGATTTGAGTGCAGTGGACACGATTCAACTGATTCTCCGGATTAAATGTATCTCGGCGCTGTACTGTTTTGTTGTTTTTAAAACTCTGAAGGAAAATTTTCAAAGTGGTGTTAAGGTAAATTTAGCATGTTCTATTTTTTTTTTTTTTTAAACTAACATATACAAAGAGTTTCAAGGTGTCTATTGTATTGTAACCTAATAGGTTTTGTCTAAGCTATATAATACTTTTTTTCAATATTCTATGTGGCGGCGCAATTGTATTACGGTGCGACTGCCGTTCCGAGGTCTCGGGTTTGATCCCCGGGTCAGGTCAAGTGGTTATTTGGGTTTTTCTACTCAGTATCATCCCGGAGTTTGGAATTTGTGCTCGTTATGGCGACAGGCTCGCCCCTGCCACATCTGGGACGGAACTAAGCTCGGCGAAATGTGGGTGATGTAGTTCGCTACTTCACCTCTGCCTAACCCTTCGGGTATAATAGGCGTGAGCTTATGTTAATGTTAATTAAAATATTTAGTAAATAAGTACGGGTTTCAATTAATATCAAGTAACCAGTATTTACTGGTTTTTCATTTTGTATAAAGAGATTAAATTCAAATGGTTAGAGCACACCATATTTTTGAAATATTAGGTCGGTTCCTAAACAATGTGTAAGCAATTAAATTTTCACTGTAAAATTCTAGTTACAAAAATGCTTCGTTTAATTTTTTTTTATCATTGACATTAATTTTTCAGGAACAACTCCAAAATAATATTTATATTATAATAATAACATTAATTCATTTATTTGACATAAAATCTAGCTAAATGTGAAATTAATAATAAACATGAAGATTTAAGATATTAAGCAATAAAAACATAATAATTATTTCTTCGCGAAAACTTTAGTAATGAAACTACTATTGTTTTGTTCACGTAAGCGCCTGAATAATATCTGAATAGAATATTTGTGGTTTTGATTGGTCGTCTTTGACACGTATCTACACTAATAAATAAAACTGAAGTGTCTGTTTCTAATATATTTTTTTTTTACCAAATAGAAGTGAATTTATATACGATACCTATACACAAATAGAAAAAAATAATCCAAAAATTACAATTTTTGTCTGCCTGTCTGTTTGGTCCGGGTAATCTCCGGAACGGCTGAGCTGATTTTGACGGAGCCTTTTTTATTAGATACTTAAAGCTACCTCGTGTAACTTAGGGTACTTAGGTTTTTCGAAAATGTTCCGCGTAAAAAAAAAAATAAAAAATCATGAAAGTTCGAATAAAACCGATTCAACGCATAGTTTCACTGGCAAGTGTATGAATTTATGATAAATAGTTTCATTTATCTTAGTACCGAAAAAAAAAAAATGAAGAAAAATAAATTGGGTTCCGCATAAAAAAAAATTAGAACGCAGTGAAGAACATATGAAACTCGGGTGCAGCCGCGGGCACGCAGCTAGTCGCGATTATGATTTGATAAGTAACATAAATACTTATAAATAAATATTTTTTATAAATATTTATATTAGTAGATATATTAAAACCAGCAACGGATATTATAATATAGTTCGTTGTTTGATATTTCTCATTCAACAGTTATCGTTAATACAGTAATACGCAGTGGTCACATCACAACAAACACAAACATTGCAAACCTTGATAAAAACACTTAGTGTCAATTTTATAAGTAGTGAGTCAATTCTGTAAATTTACAATGGCGCATTAAACTTTTATCAACAAACGTAGTTTTTCCACTAAGCCCTAAACGCTTGCCTCAAAAGTTTGCTGAAACTCTAAAGACCATATAGAGTTATTTCGGAAACAAAACAACTTCCGTACACTTGCAGCGTCCGCTAGTCCGCTGTGTGGAACTCACACGACGGTCGTAGCTACCGCGTGGATGATGCGGAACCTTCGATCGCCGCACACTACCCACTGAAACCAGTCATGACATACTCTCTCTACCGCCAATAGGGACAACACGGTATCAATTTAGTAAAATCCGATCTTTGGGAGAGATCTATATCCAGCAGCGGACGTCTTTCGGTTGATTAGATGGATGGATGTGGTGTCTATTGTCACGACCAGCTTCCGCACAAAGCGTGCAGCGCGACCTTATGTCTGCGCACTCCACCGCTCTCTATCCGGGCAGGCCGCACCGGAGATAGAGCCCTTCTCCCCCCTATCAAAGCCCGACAGACAGAGCGGACGAGTGTGCCTGAGGCCCATGCGCTTGAAACAACGCAGAGGCTTTGTCTCAAGTGCATGAACTGGGGCAACACACACCACCCGACCATTATCCGACCTAACCACCCGCCTTTTCTTGCAACGCTGTAATCACTTAATTTACCTTAGCTAAATACATGGTGATTAAGGAAATAAACGGATCACAAGGTTTTGATGGCTTCATCAGGACACACAGGCTTCCTTAGCACAATGCTACAAACTTCGGTTTATACTGTTACCGCCTTGCAAATTCCGCAGAATTCAACCATACTAAACCTATCCGTTTAAGTAAGCATAAATATTAAAAAAGGTTCGTTACCTTTGTACCTTGCATGTAGTGTGCAAGTGTATGATGTACAGTGAGTAAGTTTCGTGTGCACGATGCTTAGTACAATCGATGTAATTAGGGTTGTAAACTTAGATGTAAAAAATTACATCACTGTAACTGTAGTATATCATACTATATAAGAATATATATTTGAACATATTTACGTTGTATATGTTTGTGGCGTATGCGATTTAGGATCATAATTTCGTTACACAGTTTGTCATCATTATTCTCATGTCATTTTACCAACTCAACTCTTCCTCTACTTTTCCATCCATCCACAGTTATTAAACATTACTATTTTATCCACATGCGGTTCCTGTTTTCTCGTAATATGTCCATATCACTGCACTACAGCTGGTTCCCTTTCAACTTTTCTTACCACTGGTGTCACTTTCAAACTCCATAATTTAGTTGCTTCTAGCCAGTTGAAGGATGACTGGAGGGAAAGTCGTGGTACACGTTTGAAAGTTATTTATTAACTGATTCTTATTTGATTCTTATTCTGATTCTTTGATGCTTTCTGATTAATTCTGATGCTTATTCTGAGGACATATAGTGAAACTTAAATTCTAAAAGATCCCTCGTTAGTCGTAGGGCTTACAAAGATTACGGTGGTCAATCAGAAACATGCAGAGTGCGAGCAAGACGGGACACACGGACTTCTCTCATACGAGGTATTAAATATATGTAACCCGTGCGCCCGCGGCTCGCGCTAGTGTGCCGTTAGATGTTGATGAGGTCTCTACATATTTATTCCTGACTTTCCTTTCGTTTCTCGTCCATCTTCTTACTAGCCTGACATTCTGATTCATACATGATTGTACTCTTTATATTCACATCTTTTGAATAATAACTGTAATAAAACGTGAAAGAAACAATATCTTTTTTGCAATTATTTACCAACCCTTTCCTTTGAACCGTGTTACGGTAAAATCTTAACAAATTATAATAACCTAACATTAATATCCTAAACAATTGTCCAATCCCTTCAAATATACGAGTTTAATAGCTATTGTAATAAAACTTGGATTTTATTTCCAGATGAGGCTAAAGAATCAAGCAATATGTTTGGCTCTGTTGATGCTTGTCGTTTCGAGCGAAGCTCTGAGAATCCTTGTCGTATTTCCTATACCATCAAAAAGTCATAGCATACTTGGCCAAGGCGTTGTTACAAGGTTACTGCAAGCGGGACATGAGGTATGATCAATTGCCTATATATAGCCTAAGATCTATTATGTAATAATTTTCTTTGAAGTATTATGTAATAAATCTGTTAAAAATGATAAAGAAAGAGACAGACTTATCAGGAAAAGAGTAAATATACATATAAACTAATTACCGAAGTAATACAAATATTTTTTTATAATTCCAGGTAGTCCACTTTACATCTTTCCCGAGAGAAAAACCAGTGGCAAATTTAACAGAAATAGATGTATCATCAATCGGAAATGTATTTAGAAAACAATCAGAACAAAGTAAGTTTACCTAAACAAAATTTATAACTTGACAAAGATACGTTACATTAAGGACCATACATGTATTACTTAAGCAACAATAGGATGGGGGGTCTATTGTTTGCTTATGTTTGATGATACAGTAATCAGGTCTACTTGTCGCTCAAGAACAATCTAGGGACTTTTTATGACACCTCAGATTTCCAGCTCCACGTTACTTACTTCTAATACTATAGTTTACTTATATATTTTAAAATACTACAAAAGTTATATAACACAGGTCAAATAACATAAGTTTCATTTAACCGAAAGACGTTCACTGCTGGATACAGGTCTCCCCTAAAGATCTCTATAACGACCACTCTTGCGCCACCCGCATTCAGCGGACTCCTGCAAACTTCGCCAGGTCCTCGCCTACGTTCTAGGTTGCGTCTAGTAAGCGGCAGCCATTCGAAAACTTGTTAGCCCCATCGGCCATCTGTTCTACTAGCAATGTGCCAACCCCATTGCCAATTGTGTTTGGCAATTCTTCGGGCAATGTTGGCCACTTTGGTTCTTCTGCGAATCTCCTCATTACTGATTCGAAGTTAATAATAAATAAGAATTTATACATCCCTGAATGGAATCTCCCTAGAAAAATACTAGTCTTCATTTATCTTCATACTCATTTGTGACCCCTACTCTCCTTATCAGCAAACGTAAGCAAATCTCTTAAGCTTTCCTATGGTCACATAAACATTTTTCAAAACGAACTTAATTTTTTCTCGTTTTCAAACATAGTAAAACTCCCAGTGATTTTTGCTCACCTATTTGGACATGGGGCATGAACTGCTTTCATATTACATTACCTCTATTTATTGGTTTATATGCGCCCTTCGTTGAGGCCTTTTCTCTGCAGCCTTAAGCGTCGAGTGTTGGGTACAGAGCTAAATTTTGTCGACGTAATCACCATTCATAACTTCCGTCCTCTATGACATCAATAATAACCACCTGAAATAATAACTTTTATTTACAGTGGATACGTTCAAGCTGAAAAATTTAATCGGCAGAGGTAACATGGCAGATTCAGTATTTTTCCTCTACTTCACTTACGAAATGCACAGGCAATTCTTGCAACATGATAAGGTGATCGAGTTGCTTAGTGATCCCAAAGAAACGTTTGATGCAGTCGTATTGGAGTGGTTCTTCTCTGAAATAAACGCTGGGTAAGCACTGAAGATTAGTACCGGAAGAATATAGTGAATAGTAATCATTCTGATTCAAGATATTACTGCGATTTACAGAATACCACATCTCTTAAAATGTCCGTTAATATGGTTGGGTTCAACGGAAGCACATTGGCAAGTTTTAAGGATTATCGACGAAATACCAAATCCAGCTTACAACGTTGAACTGTTCTCTACAAGTCGAGCCCCTCTTTCCTTTTGGGAAAGAGCTTGGGAGTTGTGGAAGTTAATAAAAAAATTTACTATTGTGAAGTAAGTCTAGTAGTTCTTAGTTCAATCTTCCAGTATAGTACTTAACAAAGTCACTTCTATATAAATTTACCGTTTATTAAAAATATTTATTTGCTAGATATATTAGACTTCATAAGGTATAAGCCAATGCGTTAAACAATTAATCGTTTGAATGTACTTTATTTTTATTATTACGAATGATGATTGAGAACGATTTACATTCAAATTCAGTTAATTTTAACGGGTTTTCGCGCGTTACCTTTGCTTTTTTCTATCCCGACGTTTCGGCTGGGTTTCACCAACCGTGGTCACGGGCTGACTGGCGGTGCGCGGCGTCGCCTGTACATTCAGTATAGGTTCCATTTCTGAATTATTAATTTACATTAACTTGTTGGTAACATCAAAATTTTCAGAATATCTTCTTGGTACGTTGATACCATGTAATATTACATTGAAAATAACTACTACCAAATTGGATAACTTCATAAATAAAATATAGTAATTCCAGTAACCTAACAATACTCTTATGTTTACTAATAATATAAACGTTTTATTTTCTCAAAACGTCAAACCAAGACACCAAATGAGGCAGTGCTTGTGATTTGGAAACCTAAGATACAACTAAAAAAAACACAATTGTTGGTAACTCGATATGAAAAAAAATGTATACAAATGAACAAAATTGAAACTAAATAATTTTAATCACAAATAAGTGATAAGGGCTACTTGGTGAAGGTCGCGGGATTCAGCTGCATGTGAGTGGCGCAAAACCGTCGTCATGGAGATGTTTGCAGAAGGCTTTATATCCGGCAGTCGGCTTTCGGTCGACATGATAATGACTAACAGTGTAATAATGAGTTTAATATGTGCGCAATTTGCAATCTAAACATGATTCTTTTTCCTTTCAGTTTCATAGTAATGCCTTTCGAGAATTCAAATTATAACAGCATATTTTCACCAATGGCTGCCAAGAGAGGAGTTGAAATGCCATCGTACTATGAAGCAATTTACAACGGTTCTCTGATTCTATTAAATTCGCATCCATCCATTGGGACACCGTATAGATTACCACAAAATGCTAAATATATTGCTGGCTATCATATCGATGACAACCCTAAGCCTTTACCAAATGTAAGTTTTTTTTAATCATAAATACCGAAATACGATTTGAGGTTTACTACATTAAGGTTTCCTGTTATTTTATTTACAGCAAAAATGTTACGTGTTTGAATTTGCGTTAACTTGATTTGATTAGAGTATTTTTTTAAGCAATTCAAAATTAGGTACTTTTACTACCATGCTTATATATTTGATTATTAAAGCCTACAGTAGAACAAACGCGAGAACTGAAGCGATGATGTCGCAGCGGTTAGCGGGGCCGGATTTCGCGACAATCGACGGAGGTTCGATTCCCACCTATTCGACTCCTAAAATCGGTCTGAGCTTTCTGTGACGGAAAACATCGTGAGGAAGCCGTAGCATGGTGGTAGGGCATTTTCTCTAATGATGAATGATGCCTGCCTGGATAGCTACCACCCTCAAGTTTGAAAACCTGTCGCCAAATATTAATAGGTGTGTTCCGATAGCATAGCTTGAGAACCAGTACCTCAGGCTTAGTGTGTTTAACATCCTGGACCACATTATCACTCAACATCAGGTGATACTATGGTCAAAGCACTAAGCCTATTCCGTGTAAAAAAAAAAAACTTGAAGTTGCAAATCTGCGCTTCACGTACCTTATATTACAAGAGTGGTATATTACCTTTTTTTTTGACGAGGGGAATTTATTTACGCACTACCCTTACCAATTGCATTAGTAGGATCAAGTCCCCCAATGCAATTGGTAAGGGGGGTGCGGAGGGACGTCTCCGCACCAGTGTGGGACTCACCCGATGAGACGCGTCGGAAATACCCACTAAACTCCCCGGAGCCGCCCGCCGCACACCGCCGACCCACAAAACTCTCTCCCCACCCACCTCTTCGCCCGCTTCTCCAATGATTAGATTCTTCCCGGAGGAAGTGGCTTAATCTGATATACAGAATCGTGGTATATTACCCTAATATTTTCATTACATTTTTTAAATACGTTTAACTGAAAATAATAAAAACTTTAATTGAATTCACTTAGTGATTCATTCAATCTACTACATTTTTAAACTTCGTAATAATCACATGCTTTCTTTAATAAATAAAAATGACATTATTTCAGGATCTTCAGCAATTAATGGACAATACGAAAAATGGTGCTATATATTTCAGCATGGGATCAAACCTTAAGAGTAGCGACATGTCTGATGAAATGATTAAATCTCTGATGAATGTATTTTCTAAGTTAAAAGAAACAGTCATATGGAAATTTGAGGTTGATTATAAAGATGTACCGTCAAACGTTCATTTAGTCAAATGGGCACCACAGACGGGTATTATATGTGAGTTTTTGTCTACATTAATAACACCTTTAACAGTTTAAATTTTACTTTATAGTTACTTTAATTAGTAAGGATAAAATATATTACTTTATTAATTGGCATCTTTGATAAATGTTTTACTCGAATCTGTAAATCAAATTTTAACCTTTTTAAAGTGTAATTATTATCCTAAATATTTTCCTTATTCGCCATTTGCTATATATCATTATCAAACAACTAAGTCCTGTCCTACATACTAGAAGTGCCCGCGACTTCGGCCGCGTGGATTTCAAATAATTATATTGCAATAGATAGCCTATATTCTTCTTCTAGATGTAATCTATATCATTATTTATATATTCACATATATACTATTTCTATCTACTTCCCATCTCCCAGACAGATTTTTCCTTCCTTCTCTTCGTTTGGGGTTACGGCTCTGCCAGACTCGGCCAAAACGTTGCACCCAGCCATTGTTACCCTAATATGCGTAAACGGCGACCTGCACAGCATACTACCCATGTAGCGATGAGTGTTACCTTCTTCCTTACCACTACATTCTACAGCCTAATAGATTGGCTAAAACATTGGCTCCCCCGTTCTACTCCCGAAGGACAGACTGGGCGAGTCTGATCCAGGCTCTTACACCGGAAGCAACGCAAGGCATAGATCAAACCGTTCAGACAGCGCACGTTATATTATAGAATTTTTGCCGACTTCAATTACATTTATTGTGATTAATTATTGAAGATATATATTTATCAAAATAAAAAGAAGCCTATGTTTAACATAACTTTTCAACGAGGAACAAATTTTAAAAATCGGGTCTATAGTATCAGAGATTACTTTGAAAAGGTAAACTCATAAATTTTACAATATTAGTAAAGATGTTTAAGGTATACACTTCATTATTATGGTTTTTTTATGAATCTAGACAATCGCTACTAATACTTTATATAAATATATAGATGTTAATATAGATCACTATACCAAACCAAACTGTTGCCATACCAAATTTCTTCGAAATCGGTTCAACAGTTTTTGAATAAATTAATAAACAGACAGATAGACGGACAATTTTTTTTAGTCTTTTATTCTTATAGTATAAATTATATATGTCCTTATAGTGTTTCAAAATAGTCAAAAATATTTAAAAAAATGAGTATAGCGCCATCTATGAATAATAGTGAAAACTACGTACCATATTTAATTTAGATTTATTTCTGCTCATTTCACTATTCATGTATAATAAACGCTATTAAGCAAACATATTTATTATGATGTTTTAAAATGAATATAGCTAAACGCAATTTACCGGTTATATATGATATATGCATTCTAAATGTTACTACAGAGTATATACTACAATGGTACTAAATTTCATCCAATTCGGTCCAGTAGTTTCTACGTGATTGGCGAACATATTAATAAACAGACAGACAGAAGGATAGACAAAAATTTTAAAAACTCTCAAAATATGTTCTTTTGTCGATACTGGACCCCTCATGGTATCTTTTCTAAAATATCTTCAATGTACAGATTTCGTCCCTATAACCTTTTATAAGTATAGATTAGAAATGATATCTAAATTCTAGCACATCCGAATCTAAAACTGTTTATCACGCACGGTGGGCAGCTTTCAACAACGGAGGCTATATATTATGGAGTACCGATAATTGGTATCCCAGTGATGGCAGACCAAAATGTAAACATGAAATCAGTTGAAGAAAAAGGATTTGGGATTCGCATTGAAATCTCAGAGAACGTCGCTATCCCATTAGAAGCGGCCCTGAAGGAAATGCTTGGAAATCCATCGTTCGTATATTTATCATAAATAAATCTTATAAATAAATTACCTACATTATATGTATTAAATCTAGCCGACTTCCCCTCTTACTGAATAGTAACAAAATAGGTAGAGTTATTCTTGTAATAATTACAACTATTTCTTTAAAATTTAATCTTTGAAATTCGTTTACTTCTTCAAGCACTGTATATTTAGTTTAGGAAAATATCGCAGAATTAACATATCCCAGATAGCAGCCCAGGTCGAGATCTGCACTATTTTAGTGGTGTTTAGTTAGCACTTTAAGCGCTCGGCCAAAAATTTGGTGTACCCTTCTAGTCAACAGCATTTTAATCAGTTCGAAAAAAAAATCATCTATGAATATTTAATTTCAAATTTTAGAAATAATACAACACGAGTCACAAGCGAATAACTTATAGAATATAATATTGATTAATATTATTAAATTAAATACTCAAGTTAAACTAAGTGCTATACTTTTAAAATAATTGTCTATATCAAAGCGTAAAAGACCATATAACTCGATCGACTAAAGATCATTTCAAATTAATAGGGATAATGTCAAAATAATTTTAGTCTCATTGCATTCCATAATGAGTATACATGGCTATTGTTATTACGACAGGGATCTTTAATTGTTTCTTATCACTCGACCCACACCACTCCATTCAACCATAAGACGTCCACTGTTGGGCATAAGTCTCCAGCAATGAGGGGGGTATTGCCGTAAGAGCCACGCCTGGCAGGCGGGTTGGTGATCGCAGTACGTGTTTGTGATACTCGGAGGATGCTGCTGCCCACTCTCTGGTTATTATCCCTTAGTTGCCTTTTACGACACCCGCGGGAAGATATGAGGTGCTACTATTATTGGCCGGCACACTCAACAATCTAAACTATTTTTGTACTCTATTGTAATCATCAGGTAGTAATGTATAATAAGAAATTTCTGCTTCAAGCGAAAAACAATCATGGAGAGCTACGTTCCCTACAAATTGAGGACGAGGAAAATTCTTCGTTTAGTAATTCAGATGGCATTAAGTATATGATTTAAAGAGTACAAATTTATTCCAGATACAAAGCCAAAGCTAAGGAACTGTCACATATTTATCACGATCGTCCAATGCGCCCGGGCTCGGAAATGGTCTATTGGATAGAACACGTGGTAGCAACGCGCGGTGCACCACATCTACGCTCTCCTGCCTTGCTGGCGTCCTGGTACCAGAAGATTTATCTAGATCTACTCATTTTTATATTAATTTTATTATATTCATTTTATTCTGGAATCAAATATTTATTAAAAAAATTTAAAACTAAAAATAGAACAGAAAAGGAGAAAACGAAAAGAAGTTAAATTGTGATATTTTTTTCTTACTTAAGTTAACTCTAAATTAGTTTTATTAAAAATAGATATTATTATGTTGTTTTTTTTTTGGTTTGAGTTACAATTAATTTAAAAGTCTAATGAAGGCTCCTGTTATTTAATACTTGTAAGCTATCAATTACATACAGTCCTGCAGAGTGATTGCCAAATTTATTTTTTCTCGATTTTGTTTTTTACTGTTATGAGTAAGTATAGATTTCATTACTGTTATCGTTACATTATTTAATAATAAAAATAATTACTTTGCCTAAAATAATATGCTTTAAATTGCCTATAAAACTGACCTTCGTGAGCTATTATTAGCTCCACAGACCTCGAGTTAGTAAAAAATATCCGTCTGTACTTGATGTACGCGTACAACGTTGCTCCTTCCTCATCATTTTATTAATAACAGTGAGTGATAAATCCGTGAATTGAAATTTTAATTACTTTTTATAAAAAAAAATAACGTTAACTGTGAATCAGTTGTTGGTTTTTTGTTTTGCGCATCCGATTATAATTTGAAACCACGGTGTTCACGATTCAACTGATTTACCGGATCCAATTTACCTTGTTACGTTTCATTTTTAAAACTCTCAACAAATATTTGAAAACTGGTTTTAAGGTAAATGTAGCTATTTTTATCGTTAATAAAAAGACGCTTGGATTATTTGGTAGACTTCTCATGTCTTACCAACCACATACTTTTACCAATGTATACAGAATAATTATTTATGAGGAAATAATTTTAATTAATTAAACGTACGAGCGTTCTGTGACTTTTGTACTAGGACATTCAATTCATATTGTTAAATAAATGGTTTGATGAAGTTACTTATGTTTGATAAATACTATTATCCAGTGATGACAAAATATAAATTTAAAATAAACACAAATATTAATCCATTTATAACATGGTATCTAGCTAATTGAGTAAATTAAAATTAAATATAAAGGTTTTAACATGTTTGTCAAAGAAAACTTAACATCGTAAAAACCTTGCCAACAAGGAAGTTGTTTGAATTATTGTTTTGAAGGTTAATCCTTATCCAAAATTTTGTACCAGACTTGAATGAATAGATAAATATTTTTGAAATTGATTAGTGCCGTCGGTAATTTTTATCGCGAATATATTTTGATAAATTTAAGTATACATTTTTTTAATAGATATATTAAACGATAAACGGATGTTATCATCTACTTCGTTATTATAATATTCCTCACTCAATAGCTATCGCTAGCTGTTGCTAGTAGTCACATCAACGTAAACAGAAACATTGCGTAATTTGTTTATATTATAACATAAACCTTGATAAAATCACACTTACACAGTGTAAATATATAAATAGTGAGTCAATTTTTATGGTACATTATTTTTACGTATACTTTTGTTTTTGTTTTTCACTAAAATGACTAAATAATCGGTGATGTGTGGTAAGTACAGAATAAACAGTGAGTCTGTTGAGTGGCAAGAATTCGAGAATCATATACCTATAATCGCGCCTAACTTTCTCTGAAACGCTGCACACGCGCAGCGTCTTCTCCTCGCAATAGCCTGAGTCCGATACTACGGAAAGGACTTCTTGAATCCACTGCAGCGCAGTAAAATGACACCGAAATCCAAAACGCATCATACTGCACCTTATAAATACACGCATCTACACAATTCGAAAACAGGTTTTGAAAGAACCATTTTTCCTAATAAAGTAAAAAAATTCTGACGCATTAATATCTCTCGATGAGGTAATTTCTAATGTATTGTCAATAATTCGCTGATGATGTGCTTTGGCAGCAGCAGTTGGAGGCTAGCGATCTTCAACTCCACTGTTACGATTTTCGTCAATAACCTTTCTTAACAAAAACTGTTATTACATCCGGTTGCTAAATTTAAAAAACAACTTAAACATAATCCTTGCAACTTAAACAGTGATGCGATATTACTGTAAGTACATCATACTATGTTAGAGTAGTGGGTATTTAAACGATATATTGTATTTACCTTGCACGTACAAGGCAAATTGGTTGCGAACTTGTCTGAACATACTTCAATCGAGTATCACTACAATCGTATTGTTACTGTCATACTGTTCCTATCCTCGTCTAATCTTTATATATATAAATCTTCTGTGCGTGTGTTTGTGACTAAACTCCGCCTAAACGGCTGCACCGATTATAACAAAACATTTGTGTCTATTCCTGAGGATTTAAGAATGGTTTTAGATTCACAATTTGGTCCAATTAATTTTTTTATACATGAAACGCGAACTAAGTCGCGGGTACAGCTAGTGCAAATAATAAAATGTTAAGGCCTCATACAAAAAAAAAAAACTCGTTAATGTAACATACATTTAAATAAAGAAGTTAAATTATCTTCTTACGTTTATTTATCTATTTTTTTCTTTGAATTGTGTTAGGGTTAAATTTTGACGCATTATCGGAACCTTGCAAATATAATAGTTCGCTAGATATTAAAAGTAGTAAGTAAGTAATTGTGTATTTCGCATGGTGCTAGGAAATTGTCTAATAATTCCCGCCTGGGTAGCTACCACCCTCAAGTTTGATAACCTGTCGCCAAATACTATTAGGTGTGTTTCGGCACCATCACTTGAGAACCATTATCTAGGCTTAGTGAGTTTACCAACCTGGACCACATCGTCAGTTAACATCAAGTGAGATTGTGGTCAAAGCCTATACCGTGTAAAAAAATTTAAAAATTAACAGCTTTCATTTGAATTCCAGATGAAGCAAAACCATCAAGCAACATGTCTGGCTTTGTTAATGCTTATAATTTCGAGCGAAGCTCTAAGAATCCTTGTCGTATTTCCTATGCCATCAAAAAGTCATAGCATACTTGGCCAAGGTGTCGCCACAAGGTTACTCCAAGCGGGACATGAGGTTGCCAATTTACTGTTGATCTACTCCTAACATTATTTAATTTTCTTTTCAAATCTCTAAAATAATTTGTTCTAACTGCAGGTAGTTCATTTTACATCTTTTCCAAGGGAAAAACCAGTTGCAAATTTAACAGAAATTGACGTATCATCAATTGGAGAAATATTTCAAAAACAATCAGAACAAAGTAAGTTTCCGTAAACGAGTTTTATAATGTAAGCTTATATTTGGTTTAAATATGAAGGCCGACTGAAAGGCGCTTCCTTTCATAATAGTTGAGTTTGTCGCAACTGAGTTATGTGTCATCTCAATCATTTATTCAACGAAGCCAAGTAATTTAGGATATAAAGAAAATACACAAATTAACATGTACATTAATTTGTCGATTAATATTTTTAACACCTTCATCCATTCATTCTACTGAAAGACGTGGACATAGGCCTCCCTAAAAATCTTCACGAAAAGCGGTCTTGCGCCATCCGCATTCAGCGGAGTCCCGCGACCTTCACCAGGTCGTCAGTTCACCTTGACCACGCTTTTCGTACACGGCAGCCATTCAAGAACCCGTTGGCCCCATTGGGCAATAGTTTTACGAGTAATGAGCTCAGCCCATCATCATCATCATCATCATCTCCCTACCCTTTTCCCATTTTTATTTGGGGTCGGCGCGACATGTCTTCCTCCCATTTGTTGTCATCTCCGCATTCACTCCTGTCCTAAGCATCACATCTTTATCACAGTCCATCCATCTTTTCCCTTCCCATGTAACCGTCCACATTCATATCCAATAACAATGACAACGTCTTCTTTCTCCCTGCGAATCACATATCCATACCAGGACAGACAATCGCCTCTTAACTTGTCCGTTATTGGCGCCACTTTCAAACTCCCTCTAATAAACTCATTCCTAATCCTGTCCATTCTTGTTACCCCACACACATCCATCTCAACATTCGCATCTCAGCTGCATGTAATCTTCTTTCGTCCGTCACCTTTATGGGGTAACATTCTGATCCATACAAGACGACAGGTCGTATTATGTTCTTGTAAATCTTCTCTTTTAATTTAAAGGGGATGTGCGGACCACACGTAATTCAGGCAATTTTTCGAACAATATCGGTTACTTTGTTCAACGGATCTCCTCATTTCTGATTAGATCGCACAGGAAAACTGAGCATATCCCTTTCCATTACCCTTTTGATAACTTTGAGCGTTCTAATTACTAATCACCAGTCTATAAGCAATAACATTTTATTTACAGTGGATGCGTTCAAGCTGAAAAATTTAATCGGCAAAGGTAACATGGCAGATTCACTTATATTCCTCTACTTCACTTATGAAATGCACCGGCAATTCTTGCAACATGATAAGGTGGTCGAGTTGCTCAGTGACCCTAAAGAAAAATTTGATGCAGTCGTGTTAGAGTGGTTCTTCGCTGAAATAAACGCAGGGTAAGAACCCGAAAAAGAATTTACTCGTACTAACGGAAGGATTCGACCAATAGTTATTATTTAGATTCAAGATTCTAACTGTGATTTACAGAATACCACATCTCCTAAAATGCCCGTTAATCTGGTTGGGTTCAACCGAAGTACATTGGCAAGTTTTAAGGGTTATCGACGATATACCAAATCCAGCTTATAGTGTCGAAGTTTTCTCTTTAAGCAGAGCACCTCTTTCATTTTGGGAAAGAGCTTGGGAGTTATGGATGGTAGTAAAAAAATCTGCTGTTGTGAAGTAAGTAGTCTATCTTCTATAAATACTAGAGTTGGTACATTAGATATCCTGGAGTAGATTGTTTAGCAAATTATTTTTTATAAATTTGCTTTTTGTAAAAGAAAATGAGCCATGTATAAAATATTATTATTTCCGTCACAATGATGACTAGATATAATACATCTTTTTAAACGATTGCTTAATTTTATCATTTATAGTTCTACAAAAACGAAAATCCGCTTACAAGTATTTGGACCTTGCCTATATAGCATTCGTCTTATATATAAAAAAAACATTAAAATAAATGCATGACAAATATATTTTAACTGCAGAAAAGTTAACAACCATTGTTGTTGCACTTGTCAGTTTAATAGTATTGGCCTGTCTGATATAGAAACCCTTAAAACGGTGACAGCTGAACTTATTGGGGATGTTTTAGTTGATTCAGTACAGTGCTGCTTCGTTATAGTGAGGTCTATAGAGTAGGTTTGGTAGGTACGAAACAAAGTTTCCATTTGAAGTCATAAGCATCATTATTCAACTCAGCTTTGATTTTAGTCAAATGCAGACAAGGAAAAATTACAATAACCATTTGCAAAATATGACAACAATGAAGTCAGATTGCAGTGTTTAGTTTAATGCTACTTTCGTCGACAGTTATATTTATATTTTTTAAAGCTATTTTGGAATATATCAAACGAATACCATAACTTTTTTTACTTCTTACAGTTTCGTCATAATGCCCTTCGAAAATTATAATTACAACAGTATATTTTCACCGCTGGCTGCCAAGAGAGGAGTAGAAATGCCATCATACTATGAAGCAGTATACAACGGTTCTTTGCTTCTAATAAATTCGCATCCATCTATTGGAGCAGCTTATAGATTGCCACAAAATGCTAAATACGTTGCTGGCTACCATATCGATGACAACCCTAAGCCTTTACCAAACGTAAGATTTTTCTAAACAAAAGTAGAATAAAATATAAGATATAAATCTATACTTCATAAAATATATTAAATGGACTATTATAAAAATGTCTTATTAAACAAAAATCATAAAAGTTCTATTATCATTCATTTTGAGATTTATTCAATCTGTTTGATTCTTAAACTCTATAAAAATTGCATCGTAATTCTTCTTTCAAAATCAAAATCCAAAAATTCTTTATTCAATTTAGGCCCTGATAAGTTATGAAAGTCAAAACACTACTACCGGTTCAGAAAACAACATAATCGAGAAGAGCCGTCAAAAAAACTCGATCTGGTTCCTTTTTGCTTAAAAGAATATATATCATTTTTTTAATATAAAAACTATACAAATTATAGTCATAACCAATGTTAGCAGAAAGAAGCACAGACAGGTGTGTAAATTCCAGACATCATTATCGTTGACGTAATGATTTACTATAATAACCCTTTGAAATTAATACTTGCTTGAGATAGTACTTGAACTTATTGTCAGGTAAATCGGTAACCTTATTTGGGATCTTATTCTAAAATCGAATACTATTACCTATTAAGCTTTTATTAGACTTACTTAGTCTAAAGCGTGGAATAACCATCTCGTTTTTATTTCTAATATTAAATTCGTATGAATAATAAAATGAATCAATTGTTTCAGGATCTTCAAAAAATAATGGATAATGCGAAACATGGTGTTGTTTATTTCAGCATGGGATCAAATCTTAAAAGCAGTGATATGTCTGATGAAATGATAAAATCGCTGCTTAATTTATTTTCAAAACTAAAAGAAACAGTCATTTGGAAATTCGAGACTGATTATAAGGAAGTACCATCAAACGTTCATTTAGTAAAGTGGGCACCGCAGCCAAGCATTCTATGTAAATTCTTATCTGTATAATACAATAATTTTCACCATATACTTAAAGATAAAATATCTTAGATAAATATTTTAAATTAAATTTTATATCAAATTTCATCATTTCAGTAAAAGCTGCCGTTTAAATAGTTATCAACGAAGCCTTGACTATACCTGTAGTGTATTTCTATATAAATATTATAATATGCGAGAAAACATAGTTATGACTAGTTGCCTCGCCGAACCGAAATAAATTGTAACATAATAGGGGGAAAAATTAAACGCAAACAAATAAATTATCGACATACATCTTCAGCGTACATTAAACGATTTGAAAATATAAACGTAAAATGACGATTTTTTTAAACATCCAAAGAATAATTTAAACAAAAGAAGAACATTTAACTTGCGATTTAAGTAATGGTTCTATATCTGCCATAACTACATATATTTTACTAGATAAAATATCAATTTATTCAGATAAAATAATTAGAAACAGTATAACAGAGGTAAAATTATGTCGAAGGCATACATTTATTTAGTTATCTCAGTTTCTAATAACCAGTATCATTTCATTAAATTTTTCTTTCGAGAAGTTTAATTCTTTTAATTTTATAAATCCTACCTTCAAGTATTTTAGAAACATTTTAGTATGATCAAATCTCAATTTTGTGTTATATATTTTTAAATTATTCTAGCGCATTCGAACCTAAAATTATTTATCACTCACGGTGGACAGCTTTCGACAACTGAGGCTGTATATTATGGAGTACCAATAATAGGTATCCCCGTGATGGCAGATCAATATGTGAACATGAAGTCTGTCGAAGAAAAAGGATTTGGAATTTGCATTGAAACCACAGAGAATCTCGCTGTTCCATTAGAAACGGCTCTAAAGGAAATGCTTGGCAATCCATTGTACGTATTTTTATAATTATTAATATTTGTCCAGTGGTCGAAATTCGAGACCATAGGTATTAGTTAAACAGAGGCAAACAGGCGTCTCAATCAGTATAAATGCCGATTTCCATATAATTTGTCAACCAGCATTGCGAGACAGCGATTGTTTATTCTTTCTTATAACTTAATAATCCCACATTTTCTTCTAACCCCACTGTACCTATAATCAGGTAATCATGTTCTTGTCAAATGAAAAATTGGGCAGTGTAATTTTTAACTTTGATTATCTCCACTTATTTAATTCCCGAATCTTCAGATGACAATTAAAGAGTACAAATTTATCTTATTCTTTCTAGGTTCAAAGTTAAAGCTAAGGAACTGTCACACATTTATCACGATCGTCCAATGCGCCCGGGCTCGGAAATGGTTTATTGGATAGAACACGTGGTAGCAACACGCGGTGCACCACATCTACGCTCTCCTGCCTTGCTGGCGTCTCCTGGTACCAGAAGATTTATCTAGATCTTCTCATTTTTATGCTAATAATATTATTTCCATTTTATACTGCAATTAAATATGTATTGACCGTTATAAAAAGGAATAGAACACAAAAGGAGAAGAAGAAAAATTAAATTGTTATCTTTTCGTATGTAACCGTATAAAATTTATTACACATAAATATTATTATTCTTTTTTTTTACTCGTACTTTAAAATGGATGAATCATCGAATTACATAGAAATGGAAACAAACTAATCTCATTTATATATGGAGACATATTAATAGTATGTTTAATATTATTATGGACTGGGAGAAAATGCCTAAGGCACTAAATCCGCCTTTGTACTCAGGTGTGTGTGCAAAAAGTGTAAATATCGTAAATTAAAGTTCATCTTTAGTTACATTGTAATGATTGCCTTTCGCCATAGTAACATGAAACTTTTGTTAGTCGTACTGAAATTATTAGTAATATATTAATAAAGGATATTTCATTTACTTATTATTTCAACAACAATTTGAATGAGCTCACTAGTTATCATAAAAGTAATTAAAATTATCTAAATCGTGAGTGGGTATTTTGTATTTTACAAATTTGCAAAATTCGCATGGGTAAAGATAAGTGTTACAAACACAAGTAATCTTAAATTCGACATTTTTGTACGTATGTCCATCTGTATGTGTGTATCTAGATTTAACTCCGCTGTGCGTGATAAACAAGTCTAGATTGGAGTCCGCTAGAAATTTGATAATTTTATTAATACAGAAACATACTACGGAAATAGTCGAGTTTTCGTTGATAAATATATAAAATTTCATAACGAAAATGATGAAATTTGATATACAATTTCTATCAAAACGTTTATCACAGATGTTAATATATACACAGAGATAAAATAAGATTAACCACATAAAAAAAATATATAAACAAATAAATTACGTATATGATGAAAGTTATAAGTATAAGTACTCGTAACAACATATATCTGCGGCTGAGTGCCTTCAGCACTCGCCCCCAAAGTCACGGTGAAGCTGTAAAGGCCCTTGCGGTCAACAGCGTTAGCTAGGTTCGAATAAAACAACTTATATAGAATACTGATCTGCGGTAACTAACCACTTTAATTTGCGGTGCTTTACCTAACTTTGATAAAAACTTCCATAGAGCTTCACGAGAAACACTATCAAAAGCCTTTTCCAGATCCACAAAGAACATTAGTTGACCCTACTCACGACTTTTTCTTGAATCTGACGAACGCAGAAATATATGAAGTACCTATAATAGATAGGATTTGGAATTTGCATTATCTCAAAGCGCATGACTGTCGACTGATCTGTCTTCTCCCCCCCCCCTCCATCTTCTTATCCTTTTTACTTTTCTCCCCTTGCTACATCTCATTCTAGTTTCTTGTCGATAATTGGCTGCTCTCCTGGACCGAAGATACAGGAAGTGGTCCCTGCCTGATAATTGGTTGAGCCTGCCACCGTAGCTATGCGGTGTATGCAAGAATGATCTCATGTCACCGTAGGATATTCTAAGATATTCTCTACTCTTTATGCTGGCCGAGTCCCAAATACCACCTACAAACTATAACCGGGGAGATTTTATTCCTAAGGTTGCAGAAGTGTCTAGACTTCAGTCAATTTCGAAAAGGATTTCGTCGAAGCACGGGCACGAGCACTGTGGATGTTATATTAGAGGATGTCGCAGTTCCATTAACTATAATAATAAACGGTCATAAAGGAAATACTCGGCAATACGTTCCCATTTTAACCATAATACTTGCAACGTTATATTTTATGTATATGATCAACCCCATCTGGACGCCTTCCACCTTGGAGAGTAAATATGAAAAAATGGTGAAAATTATCCATGCTATCCTTAGCAACCGCTTGGATTTAACTTTTTTAAATTTATTAATGTACAGTAATTTATTCAATATTCGCCTAATAATATTTCAATAAACTTTAAAGAATTTAAATAATCGCACAATTCATCATTTTAACACATCTCTTTTGTAAACCAAGTTAATCAAAGCGACCAATACTATATCTTACATCTATTGCATTTTACTATCAGTATACAAGCCTACATAGATACATGGATATTGTTATTATGATAATGATCGTCGATTGTTTTTTTAATAATTTGGACTCCATTGTACTTATTATAAAGAAATGTGTTAATTAATAAGATTTCAACTAAATATCATATTTTATTCACTCAACTATTAATTGACTTATACACATAATTTGACAGTTATTTTAATCAAGCTTATTGTTTTTACTTTTAATCACAATATTACAATAGAGTCGCTTAAGAAGTGCATATAAAACTAAAGCGATCGTTAATATCACAGCAAACAAGTCCAAATATATTTTCTGGTACCAAGGTACATGAAAAGCTGGGGAACGCAATTGGGATGCGCCACGCGTTCGTACAACATGCTCCACCCAATACACCAGTTCCACTCCAGGAGTTACTAGACGATCGTGGTATACTGTAGAGATCTCCTTTATTTTCTTCTTATAACTGCAAATTATTAAAATGAAATTTATTTAATATTTATGAAACGGTACATAAGAGAAACGTTACTATGTCATATAACCACACAAACAGCGTCACAGCGTTTTCACATCTAAAAAGTTGACTAATGGTGTTTTGAAATTCCCTACTTCGCTCTATAATTCAATATAGCAGCCAATTTATAACACCTAAACTTTGGTTTTTTGACTATTCTATAATATTTCGGTTTTTAATAGCATCGTGAGGCAATATAGATCCATTGTCACAATTTTTCAAAGAACACGAGAGCATCTCTAGACCTCACTACCAAAGTACAAAGGCCCAGTCTGACTCCACTGACTACCAGAAGGGAGCCTTATGTTTTATCAATAACAAATTTCCACTCATTAAAAACAGCAATATAACAATTTGTAATGTAATTCATAATTCCTAAACAGAAATTGGAGAAATACACCACTTGTAGACAAATAAATTCTGAACTATAGTGCATGATACTCTGTTGAAACCATTAATAGCGGCTCATTTTTATCACATCTAATTTAAGAACTAACTAGGTGAGTTAAAATCTGCAAAAAGAAATGCATCTTGAATGTGGATAGTTTTTCATTAAATGCCATTTGCTCTGGTCATTAACTGTGTGCTTTATATTAGTCAAGATAAAGCAAAATTATTGCCAAACTTCAAAACAAATTCATTGACGAGGACATTCATTTGCATAAACTTATTGTACACAGTTTTGTAAATGAATACTTAGGAACTAAAAAAGACAAAAGTGATTATCAAACTACTATTAATACCAAAAAATCACCTTGAATTATTAATCATTTTCATAATAGCTACTTTTATATCATCAGCCATGGTGCTCAACAGATCAACCTTGATTCCGTAGCCTTTTATAACAGCAGTATCTACATTCCGAAATTGATCGGAAAACACAGGTATTCCTATAATAGGCACACCGTAATGTACTGCCTCTGTATTTAGACAGAAATCCTCCGTGTGTGATGAAAAGAATGGAGTTAGGATGAGCTACAAATTTTAAAAATTCACGTTAGCATTAAATAATTACTAATTCTTAGCAATAAGTTTTATTACTAATTAAATGATCATAGCATTTATTACATTTCTTATCCGGTTTAAACAAGAAATACATTTTTATTTCAGTTCTAAATATAAATACTACTAATCATATTTATGGTTACAAAGATATTTATAATTTTAACAGCAACAATCAGAAACTAAACAGTTTTTTATTCTTCATCTAGCCTATTATGAAACGAGAAACAAATCAAAAGTAATCACTGTAAAACAAAACAAAGTTCGCATCAAACTTGTTAGCAAAAACAAGAGTACATTTTTCGATTTCTACAATATAATAATATTTTCCTAAATATAATACAAGGAGGCATTTGCTGTTTATTTGCTCGTCTAACTGCTTGATTCTCTGTCCGTCTCAAATAGCATATCCAATTATCTCGTCATCAGACTGTTTAAATAAAAAATGCTAATATGATATTAACTTTATAATACAATATAATGGTAAATAGTTGAAAAATGTTAAAAACATCTTACACAAAATACTTTGTTGTGGCGCCCAATTCAAAATGTGAAGATTATCTGGCACGTTAGGTAACTGTTCTTCATATTTCCATAAAACGGTTTGATTCAATTCACCGAAAACTTTTAAAAGATTTCGTTTAAGTTCATCTGGTAAATTCACACTTCTCAAATTGGATCCCATACTGAAGTATATGACGCCGTTTTTGGAATTGTTCATTATCTTCTGCAAATGCTAAATATAAAAGAAATTGTTTTTTAGTAAAGTCACACTTTTATTCTGATTATTTAGTCTAGACTTAATCAGTTTACTTATTTTAAACTAAACTTTAAACATTCTCTGCTTTCTCTTTCTGTGACAATTCATAATGGGTACTATCATTACTACCTTTTACAATTTTAAGCCTTTAAATTGTAGATTCATTAAAAAACTGTCGTAAGATTTTACAGTGTCATGTCAAAAAATTTTTTGTGGAACGTATAACAAACCAAAGTCTTATTCTGTTGATTTCAATGGAAACTTACATGTGGTACTGATTTTATAGCAGACTCCACGTGAAATCCTCCAACAGCCTTATAGTTTTGTGGTAATCTTATTGCTTGGCCCAGAGAAACATGAGAGTTACCCAGAACCAATGAAGCATTGTATACTAAATCCTTGAAACGAGGAACTGCTTTGCCCCTTGCTCTTAAAACAGGGGCCATGTAAGTTTCGTAGACTTTTTCTTGCCGATAGAAGAAATTACTACAAAGTATTAAGATCATTATAATTTCTACGTATTAATATTCCTATATACGAGTATATATATTAGAGATAAGTAAATTTGATACAAATATCAGTATAGAAGGTGCGTTTACTGTTGTGTAGAGAAAGTAAAAATTAACATTTATTTTCATTACGTTATGCAAATCAATCTAGTTTAGTTGGATTTTGTATCGACAGACGTAGCCTCGAATCCACCAGTCCTATTCTATATAAAAAGCCTATGCTTTTTAATTAAGGAAAACGTTATGATGAATTCAATAAACATCATTATCGTGTCAACACTGAAACAACCCAACTGCTACACATAGATTTCCCCAAAGGTACTCCGACATTACCTTGGTCGTTACCACTATAACTAGAAATGGCAAGACTGCTACTACAAAAATTTGGCATAATCTCAAACCTTGGCAGGAGGGTTGGCGATCACAGCCGGGTCTATGTAGCTACTATTGTACAGCCCACTCTTTAATTCATCCCTTAGGCACCTTTTAAGATACCCACGGAAAGATATAAAGTGGTGCTATACTTCTCCGTCACCACGCGACAAGAATTATACCATACATATAAAATAACAATTATAACTTACAAATTTTTATAATACCACCATTTGATCTGACGCCATAATTCTCTGACCCTTTGGAAAAACGTGAATGGGATTGGATACGCGTTGAAATGGTCTGTATTATAAGCTGGATTTAGTGGCTCATCTATTAAGTTTAAAATCATCCCGTGAGGTTCAATGGTGCTAAACCAAATAAGCGGACAATCAAAAATAGCCGCAAATCTGTAACCGAGAATAATGTTAACGTATTAATTGCAAAATAGGAAACAATTTTCGATTAGTGATAGTCCACAAATAATGCAATAATTTTAAAGCACATGGCAACATATTATTCACATATATATTCAGTAACCTATATTAATGTATAAGAATTAAGTGTAAGTGGTAAGATTTTATAAAATTTGGTGGACATATTTTTACAGAACCTCTGGTTTTCTGTTTGAAAATGAAATTATGTGGTGCTATTTTACCGAGAACATTATAATTTATGTTTTAATTTGGCTCAAACATTTTTTTGCGTCAATAACGTGTAAAAAGAATAAGTGTTTGAACTTCAAGATGTGTTTTTAAGTTTAACACTGGAATTTTGTATTGTATTATTATTTTTCCATAATAAATTATGAAATCTATGTTTTCTTGAATTTCAGATCTGTACTTGTTACCTAATGAGATGATAAAGCAAATGATCAAATATTAGGATTCGTTTTAAAATTGAGCCAAACAAATTTGAAGCTACCTGAACTTTTGAAATATCTCACAATTGTGTATTTTATAATGACTGGCTTTTCCAGTACACAAACTTAATATTTCCAAGCAAATTCAATTTCGGGGCTATCATTGAATCACAAAGCTGAAAACTAAATTTACCTTGAATGTAAATAACACCCTACAAAGACAAAGAAGTTATTAATTGGCGATTAACTTATTTATTCTTTACAAGTAAAAAAAAATTACTAGCGCTCTAGATTCTCACAGTAAACTATCACCCAATCTGTATTTATAACAGTAAAGAATACTATAATGAAGCACTTACCCAGAATATATTTCCGTAAATAACCATTCAGCAAGTACTAGGTCAAACTGTTGATTCGGTTCCTAATAGCCTCTGTACGTTCTCATTTGTAATCGTCATTTCACCGAATTCGGCTGCCAAATTCAGTGCTGCCCTCACGTCATTAATATCTAATGTATTGTTCATTTTAGCTTTTATATTTATTGTATTACCTTCAAAATAAAAAGGTTTCAAAGTTCATAAATGTTCATCTTTGTACGCTAACAAAACTCAGACTCTTTTTAAGGTGGATTTTAAATTTACTATATTATTCGGTAATAAATAATAATTGACAATTTGTAATCAAACAGACAGAAAACCAATTAAATTTTTAATACTTTCATTTAAGAATATAAATATAAGTTAATAACAAAACTCATACATCCTCATACTCATACATACATGAAGGGAGTGTGGGATAACACGGGGAAGAGGACCCCGCAACTACCCATTAAAACCCTATGAGTGACCGTCTCTACCGTCATATGAGGGCACTACGGTACTGGCATTTGCCCGCAAGTACCCCCGTGCGGACGACCCAGCCAAGAAGGCCGGACCCCGTAACCCGCAAAAGAACTACGTAGTCCCGGTCAACAAAAAATATTACCTACCATTGAAAAATTTTTCACTAGCCGATACATCAATGTTATGTAAATTTTGCGATGAATCATTCTTTGGAAACGGAGTCACGTAGGTTACCTTAAAATATAAGAACATATTTAAAAAAATACAGCATACTGTTTAGTATATTTATTATAATTATGGTTTACCGACATAGATTATAATTAGGTCTCTTGTTATCAATCCGCATTTCAATTTACATCATCATCATCTTTACTTTGTCTTTATATTAAGTAGGCTCGCCATGACATATTTTTAGCTTCCAATCTCCTCGGTCATTTGTTATCTCTATACTCACACCTTTGTACACATACGATTTTTCACACAGTCCATCCATAACTTCTGCGCTCTTCCTCTACCGCTATACGTCATTCATACTTAACAGTGTTCTAGCTACGTGACTTTCATCTCTCCATATACCATATTAATCTATTAATTTTTAACTTATCCATCACTGGCGCTACTTTCAATATTCCTCTGATATACTTATTTCCAATCTCATACTAAATATACCCCAGCTATTCTAATTCTTATAAAGTGTATTAATTTTCAACACTAAAATCAATCAAAGTATGTATCTGTACAACAAATAATGATTTTTTTTTATCCGTATTGATGTCATTAACAAATACATAATAAGAAGAAGTTTGAAAGTGGTACCTTTTACAGAGAAGGTAAGAACCAAGCGACTGTCTTGGTATGGGCATGTAATATACAGGGAGGAAGAGGATGTTGGAAGAAAGATATTGAATATGAATGTAGACAGATATAGGGGAAGAGGGAGATCAAAGATGGATAGATTGTGTGAAAGATACTTGCTTAGAATACTATACTTAATTACTTAATACTTAGAATACTTAGAATACTTGCTTAGATACGTGCTTAGAACGAGAATTAATGTAGGTATGATCGCAAATGCGACGCGGTGCTTGCGAAAGCCACCCCGTGTCGCCCCCATCCCAAATGCAGCGGACGGCCCCGGGGGGTTTTAGTGGGTATTTCCGGGCGACTCTCGCCCGGGTGAGTCCCACACTGTACGGAGCTCGTCACTCCGTGCCCCTTATCTAGTGTACTGGGGAACCTCGATCCCCTAAGTACAATAGATAAGGGTAGTGCGTAAATGCATTTCCCCCCGTCAAAAAAAAAAAAAAAAAAAAAAAGGTATGATCGCAAATAAAGATGAATGGCTAGAGGAAGACATATTGCGCCGACTCCAAATAAAAATGGGATAAAGGCAGGGTAATGATGATAGATGGCATACAATAGAACTGAAATTATAGAAAGTGTAACTCAAGTTTAAGTTTTTGTATGCATTTACTAACTTCATGGCCAGCCTCTAAGAGATACTTGACAACCGCATCGCCCAGTATCCCATGGCTTTTTGATGGTATAGGGAAGATTACCAGAATCTTGTATGCGCCACAAGTCCAAAATGTCAGTAAAGTCCCAAAAACCAACCAGTTAAATTTGATCATTGCCTAAAAAAGATCAAATTCAAATTGAAACAGATCGAAAAACGTGGGAGAAATTGAGTTACTTCTTTGTATTTATGACTTATAATACTAGTGTCACTAACGTATAGGATAATAAAATAATATGACATTTCACATTTAAATAACTAACTTGATTATATAGTAGAATGAAAATGCCTTTACATTTATAAGGGACACGTCATACACAGAACTTAAAAAATAAATTTAGATTCGCATATATTTACATTAAAAATTCACAGCTCGTACAAAATAGACATATAAACTAAACCGATACATAAAATAAAGAGCCAAATATGAATTTTTCGCTATTTAAAAACTATATACTAAAAGACTATGTTTACATTTGTGTGTGAGTATGTGTGTAATGTGTATATGTATGTTTGTCGATATGTTTATGTAAGTATATATATACCTGTGGATAAATATTATGTTATTTGTTTTACTGGAGTGTTTTTCATTTGATTTCTAAAAGTCTTTTTAGATGTATTTTAAATAGTTTTAAATAAAACCAAGTCAGCCATGGGGACTGCCGGCAGAAGTGTAAATACGAAACTTCGGAAAAACTCTTTTTTAATATTTAAGATATAGTATGAGTAATTAAAGTTTCATATTTTAGTAGCATACTTATATGTTAAAATTCCTTTAAAAATATTTAATTCACAATAAAAAAACGCACTGAGGTAATTAACCGGAATAAAAATTTGACGTGTAACTTACATGAATTAATTATAACAACGTGAATATTTTAAACACGTAATTTGGATTAAATTCATTTGGAATTTAACACAAGCCTTTATAATGATAACACGAGAAAAATACGAATTATTATTATTATTAAGTACATTGAGAAACTTAAGTAACTGGAATCGATTTTGCATCAACGATGTTTGCTGATAAATAAAAACACTAATTGAATATTTTCGTACACGATGCATAAATTTGTGATTGGTAAATTTGTCAATTAAAATCAACTTTTTGTGAAACTGTTATGGCGAAAGTAACTTAAATCCTTCTTACCTTAGAATTTTTTTTTCTAAATAATAATTATAAATTTTCTATATGAGAGAACAATGCTTATAGAAAATTTTGTTTATTTATTTGCTTAACTGTCTGTTAATGAGGGTTATAAGCAAATGCAACAAACACTCCGGAATTAACTCCGCACTTAATAATGCAATTGTTGTTACCTTCAATAAACGTGATAAACCATTTCAGAGTTCCTTGAAGTATATTCTATTCACCTCATTAAATTGTAATAGCAAAAACCTCATCAAATTGGAGATTATCTTTAGTATATTTATTAAGAGTTGCTGTGTGCCCGCGGCTGCGCCCATGTTTCATTTATTCTTCCCCTCCTCTCCATTCCATACCAGAACCACGCGGGTGGGACTTCGGTGTCACGGTTTCACGGTGACACCCATAACTTCAAGAACCAAAAAGTTTGCTGACTCTTACTTCTGTCGCACTGTGAGGTTATGGAAACGTCTTCCTGTCAGCGTGTTCCCTCCTTCATATGATATTGGGTCCTTCAAAAGAGGCGTGATAAGGTATTTAAGCAGGCCAGCATGACAGCGATGACTGGCATTGAATTCTGTTCAGTGTCAGTCGCCGCTGTTTTGGATTGTACTGTACATACCATCAGGTCCAGTACAGTCACTGTGCTGTGCATTATAAAAAAAAACATTTGAGTTTTATATTTATTATACGGAACATTTTATATTTATTATTCGGTACTGATAAAGTAAAAATATTTCTCATAACTTTAATCACTTGCATATAAAACTCTACATCGAATCGGGTTTTATTCAATTTTTTTGATGTTTTTTTCCGCGGAACCCTATTTATTTTCGAAAATTAAAATTACCCTAAGTTTCGCGGAGTATTCAACTATCTACCGAATTCCGAATAAATGAACCTACACTTGGATACACGTTTCTATAGTACCTACCATCATTTGATGTGTTTCCATAACTCACCAATTCTTTGTGAGATTTGTTTTGTTTAGCAACAGTGCATAGACTCTCAAGTAATCTGTGTAGTAAGCGGAATTTAAGAGGGCATGCGGTAGGCGATAGATTTGAAAAGTAGGTATTCCAGAAATATACTGCTATCGCGTTACGCTCCAAAGAAAGAGTTTTAAAACAAGAAAGGGACTACTGCAGCTCGGGCTGTTTTTGCAAATTTACGAAAACATCACTTCGTAGTGTCCTGTTTCCTCCTCCAAAATCGAACCGATTTTTAATTTTTTTTTAAGCAATTGAATGAGAAAGACTTTGACTATGCCTACATGTTTTGTTTTTTTTAAATTTAACTCATCAAATTTACTTGAGAACGTCTGAAAATGATGGTAAAAATCGAGCATTTTTTTCATTTTCAAAGGCTCCTATTTTCTACAATAACTAATTTATGGGAAACATCAACGTACGGGAATAACGGTGGTAGATAATAGGTGGTAGATAGATAATTTTATACTATGCGGTATAAAATTATTTACCATAATGCTATGATCCAGGGAGGAAACAGGGGACTACGTTTGTATGAAATAATGCCGCTCGCATATCTTCTTAGTGTTTTCATATATCAAGATCAAAATCATGCAGCAAAGTTCAATAGTTTAAAACAAAATAAGCTGAAGATCAAAATTCAATTGATAAATTCAGTAAAATAAGTGGTTAAGTATAATTAACAATTTTTCTTTTTAAGGAACCAGTTCGACTTTTATCGGCTCCTCTTGAGTATGTTATTTTTCGAAGCGTGGCGTTGGTTATGACGTTCATAAGTGCGTTCTTAGGGGCTAAATTGAATAAACAATTTTTTGATTTGTTTTTGAATCTTAAAAGTACATTAAGTTAATACTACACATCCAAATTTATTCAATAATCTATCTAAAGCTGTATAATCTTTAGATGTTATATTTTTTGGTGCATATACCAAAACTAGTTCCTCTTCTCTCTCTTTTTTGAAATTGCAATTATCAGGTCCTATTCCACCAGGGTATTTAAAACCGGTGCATAATTTAGATAAAAATTTAATTTTCCTATTTTATGCAATTGCTAACCGTAACTATCAGTCGTAGACGATTCAAAAGAACGTATATATTTTGTACTTAGCGATAACATAATAAAACTGTGGCATTTCTCAAAATGATTTTCAATACTTACCTACTTTTGATTTCATTATTTACACGTTTTAAACAGGAGGTCACAGTAATTTATTCAAAGTTTGTCTATTTTTAAGAGGTTTGTCAATTTATGGTTATGATTTTAGTAGATTGATGACCCGGAACCTGCCCCCTGAGATCGCCACTAGGAGGAAGCTATCAAATCTGTAAATCTGCTCGACATAGGTTTCCGCCAAAGATCTCCACGCCGACCGCTCTAACACCACCCGCATCCAGCGGACTCCCGTAACCTTTACCAGGTCCTCGGTCCACCTTGTGTAGGGCCTACCCACGCTACGCTACGTCTTCCAAAACAAGGTAGCCATTTGAGAACCCGTTGGGCTGTATATATTTAATAATAGTTATTTTTACGTAACCAATATAACGTTGCAAAGTAAACGGATATTTTAATTTTTTTAACTAAAAACTTTTGTTTCCTTCATGTTTGTTACGTGTAAAGTTTACAGAAGTTGTTATTACAAAAAATAATACAATATTAATACGTCACGACTTATAGATAAAGTTGACTTTATTAGGTTAATAATTAAAAAACGTACAATGGATCCTATTTACTAATATTTTGTAAACTACATAAAGCATTCCGTTAACCAAGAAATCGAACTCATCGACATTAGGTCGATCACAGGAAGAAAAAAAAAAACATACCTGCCTTTTGCCTTAACATATTAAAAATAAGCAAATAGACTATATTTTTTTAAATGAATTTATTTATTATGTTTATTAAATTATACATTTTATTCATCCAGCTTCTCGTTACTGTATGCTACTTATTTTATGTGGAAACAGAAAATTCAATCAAATTTATTCTTTTTACTTTCAATCACAATTTTACAATAGAGTCTTTTAAGAAATATATATAAAACTAAAACAATTGTCAATATCACAGCAAAGAAGTCCAAATATATTTTCTGGTACCAGGGCACATGAAGAGCTGGAGAGCGTAAGTGGTGGGCGCCACGAGTGCGTATAACATGCTCAACCCAATGCACTAATTCCACTCCAGGTGTCACTGGACGATCATGGTATATAAAAGAGATCTCCTTTATCTTCTTGCGATAACTGGAAATTATTAAAACATATATAAGCTTATTATAGAGATTTTTTTAAGAAATGCAACAATATGTCAGAACACTACCAAGAGTAGCAATTAATTAAAAATCCCAAACGCCACTGGTGCGATCATGTGACGAATCAGGTTACATTGTAATTCAACTGGCAGGTGACTCGGTCGTTATACTAAAACCATACGAGCTAGCAACCTAACAATTAAAACCTGAAAAATTTTAGAGCGTAAAATGTGTGGAATAGCTTTCTGAGATAATCACCTAGCGGAACACAGTGTAATGTATTTTTAATAAACATTAGAAAATGGTGAAATCGCCATAACAATCCACTTGCATTGAGATGAACCATGACAACAATGCAATTGGTGAAAACCGCTCACAGAGACTTGTTTTGTTTTACCACATCTCAAGAATAACTGATCATATACTGCTATCGAAAGTCGAATTATTGTCTGTCGCGGTAGATATAAAACCATGAATGAAGATCGCGAATATTAAGCAATCCATACATGTAGGTAGTTTTCGCTGCTTTCTACCGTGTTTTATTTACATAAAGTTTAAAGATAAATCAAATAATAATAAGATAATTGATCTATAATAGTTTGCGAAAATCTAGTAACGCCCACCCAGGCATTTACTAAGTTTTATAACCTGTCACCAATAGGTATGTTTCGGCTGCATCACTTGAGAGCCATGCCTCTAGGATTAGGCATACTGGACCTTATAGTCACTTAACATCTGTTTAGTTTGTGGTCAAAGCCCTCACAATGCTCACATAGGTAATTAATTCGGTTTAGAACTAACAAAAGTGTAATATCACGCAACCAAATTCACTAAAAAAGTCGCTTACCTAGTATCACTGGTCATTTTTATAATAGCCGCCTTTATGTCATCAGCCATAGTGTAAGACAGATCAACTCTGATTCCGAAACCCTTTACCACAGCAATCTCTACGTTTTTAAATTGATCAGCAAACACTGGTATTCCTATTATGGGTACACCGTGATGAATTGCCTCTGTAGTAGACAGAAGTCCTCCGTGGGTGATAAAGAGAATGCATTTTGGATGAGCTAAAAGACATATTAACACTTAGTTAATTAGCATTATATAAAAAAGAGGCAATGCGTACTGTACACAAATTGTTAGTAATTAATAGATAAAAAACATCCAAGCCCACTTTTTAAAAAACAGCCATTCGCCCCTTGAGGGGAAAAATAGTTGTCAAAAAGTATATCTTGCTGATTATTTTTATATTTCTCTCTAACACTGAGTAATTCTATTCATCCTCACGATGTTTTCCTTCACCGAAAGCTCAAACGGATTTTAGAGTTGGACAGGTGTGTTCGAATACGCGTCCATTGATGCAAAATCTGGCTGGACAAACAACTGCGCCATCATCGCTTCCAGAATAAACGAAGTAAAGTATAGTAAATGTACATTAGTATAGAATCTTGTAGTAAACAGGGGTGTAGCTACAACAGTATCCTCTGTTTCAATTATATGAGGCCCTAGGGTTACAGGGATCCGACGTATGTAGCCAAAAATTAATATGTCATTTACAATTTTAGATCGCACACAAAACTCTAAAATTAAAAGTTTCTATCAGACTTTTCTGTACAATCTATAGAGGTAGCAAACCTGGTAAAACTAAAATAGTCTTCACCTTTGAAAGCAAAGAAGCAAGAAAAGTATTTATTTGAATTGTACAGCTAAAAACCAAGTTTCAGAAACACTAATTACAAGTAATTCCTTGTTGATTTATTTATAATCATTTGATACTTTTATAATATTTAATTTTGTTTATTTTGGATAAAATATTCTCTGCCTCGTTCTATTAGTGGTTCTCGACACGTATTGATCTAAGGTAAGCTACGCCACTAGTGGATTGGAAATGAAAATTCCTTCGTCACCAGCAAACTGACTATAACATACTTGGTATTTACCAAGATTCAACTGCTTTGTCATTCTTTATAAATAGATAATAATTACTGACAATCACAGTTCGTAATACAATACATTAAAATAATAGAGAATTTATCACACAAAAAACAAATAACACAGTGTACTTTGTAATTATACCGTAGTCACGTACAAATCTGTCATTAACTACCAGTTAGGTACATTAAAAGTAAATTAGATACATTGTTTCATATTTGTAGAGGTTCTGTTAAAGACAGTAATTCACCTAATATTATGGACAGTACTTTACAAGATTTGTAAGATACCATTTCATAGTCAGCCATTTTTTTTTTTTCAAGTCATTCTCATATGGTTTTGACATCAAGAGACCTTTTAGCTGAGCATCACACTTCATATTCACTCTTGCTCATTACACGCTGTTACATAGCTTTCCCAAGGCACCTTTTTTCTTTTTTTACAGGCTGTAGGCTTTAGCTAGGACAAATTTTTTGGATTGTTTATATAGTTAGCAGCTGAAGCCGAAGTCCAAACTAATTCAGTGCCCTTGCGCTAGTTGTGATTCTCCAGACAGAATGCCCAAAGTTCAGTGCGCTGTCAAGAGTCAGTTTGAAATAACAGCGTTTAGTCAGTTTGAAATAAAAAGTACGTTTATAATATCTGTCCTAAATACGTTTCGTTTTTAAGTAAATAAGTTTAAACATACATATAACATTATAGTAAAAACAGTTTGAAAATAACTTACACAAAATACTTTGTTGCGGTGCCCAATTCAAAATGTGTACGTTATTAGGCAAATTAGGTAACTTTTCTTCAAACTTCCATAACACGGTTTGTTTTTCAATTCACCGAAAACTTTTAAAAGATCCCGTTTTAGTTCTTCTGGTAAATCTTTACTCTTCAAATTCGAACCCATACTGAAGTAAATGACACCATTTTTTGAACTGTCCATTAAATTTTGCAAATCCTGAAAATAAAATTGAATGTATTACATATAATATTATTGGAATTATTTAATTTGGATTTAATCAATGATTAAACTCTAACCATTGATCCTTTTAGAAATCCTTGTACATCATGTGATAATGCACAGTATTTGCAATTTTAGTTTCAGTCTACTTATAAATTATCATGGTGAGATCATGTCGCTGATCTTTTTTACCATTCTGCTTGCATATTTAATGGAATTTCCTACTAACATTTCCTATTAACATTTTGTATAAAAACTTACATTTGGCAAGGGTTTTATAGTAGATTCCAGGTGATATCCTCCAATAGCTTTATAGTTTTGCGGTAACCTCGTCGCTTGGCCTAGAGATACGTGAGAGTTACCAAGAACCAATGAAGCGTTGTATATCAAATCCTCAAATGAAGGAACAGGTTTACCCTTTGCTTTTAAAATAGGTACGATGTAGTTTTCATAGGCTTTTTCATGGAGATAGAAGTAGTGACTGCAAAGTGATATCATGATTATTTACTACTATGGTCAAAGTTGGTACAAACTCTCAAATTATTCTGCTGAAATACAGTTATAGTCATTTGGTAAGAGAATTTAAGGCTTTCAAAAACAAAATCAACAATTATTTATTCAATTTGGGTCCTGGGAAGGTGCTTATGAACGTCAAAATTACCACCGGTTCGGAAAATAACACAGTCGAGAAGAGTCGAGACGAATTCTTTAAGGCGGTAGCTAGTCAGGCGAGCATTAGAAAATGCCCTACCACTGCCTGCTATGGTTTCCTCACGATGTTTGCCTTCACCTAAATCTCAGGCTCATTATAAAATTTGACAGATGGTTTCGAACCTGCGTCCATTGACGCGTTTTCATCGCTTAGGTACTATAAGTCAGGCCAAAACGTTGTGAAAAACTTTAAACCTGCTGCAGATAATATTTTTAAATTATTTGGAGTATAAGATACAGCAGTCATTATATGATTAGAAACATCACACTGCAAGAAATGTTGCTTACATTACAAACCAAAACAAAATAATATCTTTGTTACATGACCAATTTGATAGACGCCAATATCATTAAAAAACCGCCATATTACGGTACATTAGAAAATGTTTGTAACATAAAAAATTTTAACTTACAAATTTCTATAGTACCGCCATTTAATCTGATTCCACAACTCTGCGATCCTTTGTGAAAATGTAAAGGGCAGTGGATACGCATCCAAATAGCCTGTGTTATAGGCTGGATTTAATGTTTCATCTATCAAACTCAATATCATCCAGTGAGGCTCTAACGAGGAAAACCATATAAGCGGACAATCTAAAACTGCCGGAAATCTGTAAGGACCCACAACAATATGTTAATGTATAAATTGCGAAATCAGAACTAATTAAAAAAGATTTTCAATTATTTAGAAGTAAAATGAAGGTATAATGAAACGTAATAATTGTGGATACATCCTAACAGTTCGTTTCTCTCTTTAATTTTGAAAGTTAATAATTACGTTCTATATTTAACATTTTATGACTTTATTAGGAATTCGAGAAATTACCATTTATGGTTTCAATTTAACTTATTGTGTTTGCTTATTGTTACAAACCTCTAAATCATTTGTGAAACTGGTAAACAACAACAACCTACGTAATAAATTATTGTAGTTTGATCTATTTTATACCGATCAAGACAAACGACTTTTTTCCCGTTTGGATTTTCATAGAAAAACTAAAAAGGGCTGTATTTAAATCCATCCAATCAACCGAAAGACGTGCACTGCTGGGCACAGGTCTTCCACAAAGATCTCCATAACGACCAAATCCAGCGAATTCCTGTGACCTTCAACAGGTCGTCGTCCGTCCACCTTGTTTACCCACCGGTGTTTTCCGGTACGCAACAGCCATTTGAAAATCTTTTGGTCCCATCGGGCATCGGTTCTACGAGCAATGTGTCCAACCCATTGCCACTTAAGTTTGGCTAATCTTCGGGCTTGTAAGTAACCCTACTTTAAGTTCTTCTGCGGATATCCTCATTTCTGATTTCATGTAAATAGCTGGTAACATTAAGAGGATATGCGAACGCCATTCATTTCATATAAAAGTATTACCCTATTTCCTCCTTGAATAATAGCATTATAATAAATATTTTATACCATATAATATTAATAATTAATATTAGTTAATATATATTCACCACCTCCAAGAATGTACATTTTGGTTTTTTCCATTAATTAATTATTATAAAAAATAGGAGCCTCTGCAAATGTGAAATAATGCCAAATTTTATCGGCGTTACCAGACATCCGACAAAATCGGTCCAGTTTTGGAGGAGAATACAGTGGAATACGAAGAGATGTTTTTCGTCTATTTTTTATAAGCAAAATCAACCCGAGCTGCAGTCATCCATTTAGAGTTTTATAACTCTTTCTTTGGGGCGCAACGCGATAGCAAAAGATTTTTGAAATATCTATTTTTCAAATTTATCGCCGACCGTATATCCTCTTAAATGCAGCACTTACACAGAATACATTTCTATGAACAACCATTCAGCGAGTATCACGTCGAACTGTTGTTTCGGGTCCTTCAATAGCTTTTGTACGTTATCGTTCTTAACTGTCGCTTCGCCGATTCCCGTCATCATATTCAAGACCACTCTGATATCTTTGAAGTCAAAAGTTTTGTTCATTATTGCTTGTATGTCTAGCATATCGCCTAAAATTAAAATAAAATTAGAACTTGAAAATTAGGATTATAGTATTTTTGTATATAGGTGCCAACTAATAAGAGGGGGAAGAAATTCTTTTACAGAAATGTTTATTAGCGGTCGTCCATTAATCATGTTATGTTTTTGTTTTTCAAATTTGTATGTGCTTTGGAATCTTATTGTAGACCCTAATATTGTTACTTAACACACCTAAGGGCTACGAGTATCTTTGTTTTCTAGACATTTTAAACATAGGCATTATTATTGGAATTCTTAAATTAGTTATGCTAAAGCATGTGACACTATTGTTTGTAATAACCATGTTTGGAAGTTGATCTTTGGTATTTAGAAACTTTGACATGAGCCACATAGCATGAAGACAAAAATCCAATCCGTTAATAAGGTAACGGATTTCAGGTAAGGGTTATAAGGTCTTCTCGACTGGTCTGTTTTCAGAACCAGTGGTAGTTTTTTTTGAAGTTCATAAGCGCATTTTCAGAGCCCAAATTGAATTTAAAAAAATCGATTGGATTTAATTTAAATAGGATATTATGATGAAATTATAATTAATTTGAAAGACGAATGAGTTAACATTTCGCTTACGAATAAAATAAAAATTAATCATAAAATTGAACTACGTATGTACCATTTTTTTTTGCCAATTGATCTAAATATTTTAATAGCTAGCTGTGTGCCCGCGGCTGCGCCCGCGTTTCATATATTCTTCACTGCATTTAAATTTGTTTATACGGATCCCTAATTTTTTTTTATTACTAAGATAAAGTAAAAATATTTCTCATGAATTCAAGTACTTGCCCGTAAAACAGTGCATTGTATCGGATTTTATTCAATTATTTATGAATTTTAATTTTTTTATGCGGAACCCTTATTATTTTCGATAATAAACAGTACGCTAAGTTACCGGTAGTAACTTCAGCTATCTACCAAAAAAAAGTTCCGCCAAAATCCGTCCAGCCGTTCTGGAGATTTTTGGAACAAACACAGACAGATATTCTTGTTATAGGTATCGGATAACTATTAAGTAAAAAAAAAAATAATTTGGACATTACAAACAAGACACTTCAAATTTATTTATTTAGTATATAGGTAATAGTAATAGATAATATATGTATTTAGAATATATTGAATCAATATATTATCAAAATTTTATTTCGAAATAATTTCTATAACTTTAGGTCAAATAATCTATAATATAATTCCACATATATATCATGCATGAGTCTATTTTATATGCCTTTAAATAACTGTATGCATTTTATAAAAATATGTCACTCACCATTGAAGAATTTTCCATTGGCCGTTACATCAACATTATGCAAATGTTGTGGTGAGTCTTTCTTTGGAAATGGAGTAATGTATGTAACCTTGAAAACATAAAAATAACTATGAGCAAAAATTTATAGATATTATCAATTTCATCCACATAGAAGTACCTCGAAATGATAATATAACTCATAAATATAAATGTAATAAATATTTATTTTTTTATAACAAATGCTCAGTTGAATCAACATTTTATAATATATGGTACTATAATGCGATATGTGTGTGTTATAATATATACTAATAAATAACATTGAAGTGTCTGTTTGTAAGGTCAAAATTATTTTTTTTATGCAATAAATATGAATGTATGTACGATACCTATACCAAAAATTTTTTTTATTTAATTTTTGTCTGTCTGCCTTGCTGTTTGTCCCGCGTAATCGCCGGCAAGGCTGGAAGGATTTTGAAGGAACTTTTTTTTAGTAGATAGCTGAAGTTGATCCGGGTAACTTAGGGTACTTTCAATTTTCGAAAATAATAAGGGTTTCACGTAAAAAAATTAAAACTCCTAAAAAAATTAATAAAATCCGACTTAATGCAGTGTTTTACGGGCAAGTACTTGCATTTATGAGAAATATTTTTACTTTAACTTAGTACTAAGCACAATTATTAGGGTTCAGTATTAAAAAAAAAAAACCCAGTGAAGAATATGTAAAACGTGGGCGCAGCCGCAAGCGGACAGCTAGTAAGATATAGTGTGATACGATTATCACTAACCTCATGACCAGCTTCTAAGAGATACTTGACAACTGCATCGCCCAGTATACCATGGCTCCTGCCAGGCACGGGGAAGATCACCAGAATCTTGTATGCGTCGCAAGACCAAAGTGTAAATAAAGCTCCAACAGCCAACCAATTAAAACTGACCATTCTCTAAAAAGGTATTAACATATTTTTTAATTTACAATAAATTGACTTTTTCTATGAGAGATTAGTGATATATCAATTACAGTACATCGTTCAGTTTAAAGAGAATTTGGATAGAAGGTCTGGGCAGTCAATACTATAAGAGAAGATTTTTAGAAGTAAAGTACAGTACGCAATTTCTCGTCGACAAACAAGTGGAAGAAGGTGAAAGTTTTTATATAAATCTAAGTAATTTCTAGAGTCATATGGAACTCCAGTACAATAGCACATGTATTTAATAAATTTCCTTTGTAAACTTTCAATACGATGTATGTATTTATTGTATTGGGGATTCCACACCTGCGAGGCATATTCAAGATGGCTTCTAACAAACGTACAATAAAATATTTTAAAAGTCATTGGCTCTTTAAAGGAACTACATAGACGCATTATAAAACCTAATGCTTGGAAGAAGCCTTTGCAATAATATGTTCAATGTGCCTATCAAAAATTAATTTCGAATCGTGAAATACTCCCAAGTCACGGATCACATCATGCTTTGGAAGCACTTCGCCTCTTATTGTTTACTGAGTAGGCATAGGAACGGGTTTACGTGAAAATGTCATCACAGCATATTTGAATGGATTAAGATCCAGTTGATTTAAACTACAATAAGTAATCAGACGATTCAAATCGGATTGCAATCCAACCATATCGTCAATTGAGTTAATCTTTGAGTAAATGTTCATATCATCTGCAAAGAATAACATCTGTGATGTTTGCAGGCAAGCACTAATGTCATTAAAATATAAAATAAATAGCAATGGTCCGATCAGGGAGCCCTGAGGCACACCGCTAGGGTCCATAATGAGCCTGTGCTTCAGGAATATATCATGAGGAAACTATACCATGGTAATGGTACATTGGTGTTGGTGCGGTAGTCAAGTTTGAAAACCAAGCCAAGCTCCAATAGGTGTATTCTGCCAACAACACTTGACACACGCAGCTCCTCTAGACTTGGTGCGTTTACCATCATGTGCTACATCGGCACTTAAGAGAATATGCAAGCGGCTTTTATTCGATTTATTCCAATGGATTTCAAATACCTGCCTTTCAAATTTGTCCCCGACTGCATATCCTCTTAACATCAAGTGAGATTTTGGTCAAAAGATTAGCCTATATGATATTAAAAAAAAAATTACTTGACATAACAAATGAAAACCACGAAAGAGTGTATATTTAATATTGTCTGTAGATCCTTTTACATAAGCATATAACTGACAAAATTATACATATTTAACTATATAATTTTCTGTATCCTAATACCGTATAATATTTACTATGACAACACATTAAAAACACCAAAATATATGAACTATACTTTATACTATTATATGTTTTATCTCATACTGCATCTCAGATTGATAATCCCATTTCAATTCACGAAGACAATTGTCTTAATCACATTATAAGATACGAGAGATTACTAAATTTTTAATCATGAATCTTTAAAACTGAAGAAGAAACTCATAGACGTATGTTAACGACTAAAGTTAATTATTCGAACGACGCGTGTAAATACGCTGAGATATTAACTGTAAATTATAGTAAAAGGTATATGATAAAATGAGATAACTTTTAAATATATGGGCATTATAGCAATTATTTAGGGCACGTTTACAATAACTCTGATGCTACTTGGAAGAGTGAAGTTAATAACGGTGATAATTTCAACAAATAGTAAATATCTCTGTATATAATGTATGCATTTACTTAATTATAAATATATATTTGCCGTTTGCGAATTCCTATTACATTTCTGTTTCGAGTTTTGTTAGAGTAGAGGTTATGTAGAATATTTTGTATTTCTACATACACTAATTTATTATTTATTTTTACAAATGTCCATTTGTAATAAATGAATAAAGAGTAGCTTCGAATTGATTTTATAATCGGATTTTAAGCGCTTACTCATCTAATTATAACATAATATTACTTATGCATAGAATTACTATTTCTCTACAAAAATGTTTAACGCATATAAAAGGCATTGCAGCGAGCAGTGCAACTTTAATATTAGAAAAATATGAGCAATAATTAAAAAAGGCTCAGAAGATTATAATAAAAATAAACAAAAAAAAAATGGAGACTCATACCTTTTAATTGTTTATTTCCTTTTTTTTTAATAAATATATTTTATTATAAAAACACATGTAAAACACTAAATCTCTTTATAAACACGGGCAATACTTTGTGATTTCTTAACCGAAGACCGATTATTATTTTTTTTTATTTAGCTGAGATACAAACGTCTGACCATGAGGACAGAAATATCAGACAGTACGGAATGGAAATAAAATAACGTACCTACGTATACTGTTTATGACAGTTATAATTAGTTATAAACGTCCGATATATTACAATAGCACGATAAAAGACTCATCGGTCCCATGTATATGATTTTAGCCTGCAAAAGAATAGAAAACTAAATTAAGTTTGATAAGGTGCCAGGAATGTTTTGTAACAGAAACAAATTTAGTGGTATGACTACCACAGCTCGTACGTTAAAACGGAAGGAGATTTCATTCATTAGTAAAATAGTTCACATTGTTATATTAAATTAAATTGTTATTTAATTTATGAAAAATAGTTTTATAGGACAGGACGTCTCTATCCACGGAGAAAACAAATAAAGATATTTTAAACGTTTAGAATCATTTCATATTTCATTATTGGAACTACTTATACCTCAGTGATATTTTGGACAGATATTTCGTCAATAGACATATTTTCGAAATTACCTAGTTTATACCATTATATTCACGAACTTTCGGTGAAGAAAAAAACGTTTTTATGTAAACATAGCTTTTTTCAATGGCCACCTTGTTAACTTAATTCTCGGCATACCTATAAGAGGTTAATTGTAAAATACAATTTGTTAAAGCTGAGTTTGGGATAGTTGGAAGTATTCTCCTATCCATCCCTACTGGGCCATTGCACGGACGAAGCCCGGTGGGTTCGCCGTAGGGGGCGACGCGGTGCTTGCGAAAGCCACCCCGTGTCGCCCCCATCCCAAATGCGGTGGACGGCTCCGGGGGGTTTTAGTGGGTATTTCCGAGCGCTTCACGCCCGGGTGAGTCCCACACTGGCACGGAGTTCGTCCCTCCGTGCCCCCTTACCTATTGCATTGGGGGACTCCGGTCTCACTAATAGGTAAGGGTAGTGCGAAAATGCATTTCCCCCCGTCAAAAAAAAAAAGGGCTGAGTTTGGGATGTGTGAAGGAGTATCTCAAAATAAAAGTCTTTGACCAGTGTATGTTGCCAGTGATGGCTTACAGCACTGAGACATGATAAATTATAATGGGCCTAATACAGCAAAAATTAAGATAGTTTGGCTGGAGTGTGGTTATGCATAGTCCTGAACTTGCAACTTCAGATTTTCTCCTGTTCCGCTCTCTTCAAAATTCTTCAGGCAGTATCAGGTTAACATCAAGAGCGGACTTCAAAAAGTACTTGTCGCATTTTTTTGATCAGAAGCCCCAATTCCTATAGCAATGGGATCATCGCACTACCTACAAGATGGCAAAAAGTTATCGAACAAAACAGCATGTATATAATATAAGTAAAAGTAAATAAAATTCCGAAAAAAAATGTCTTGAGTTGTCATATAAATTTCGAAGAAACTTTTTCCCCGACCTACTATGTAAATCGACACACCTTAAAAAAGGCATAAACCCGATAATAAAAAGGCTGATTTTAGATAACCTACGAATCTCGTTAACAACTTTCGGGAGTGTTTAAAAACTAATTTTAATTCAGATGACTACTACTGAATAACATTTATTTCGTTTTGATTATGCATGAAAAAATTTCGACAGAACCCACACGATATAAATGTATGTACAGAATGTTTATCTCAAAATTATATTGTTTCTTTCTCGTTATAAATTTAATTCACGTTTTGAGTTTTTTTTTTTATAGCTAGAATCAATTTACAATATTACGTGACTTGCAAATACATTTGGAATATTAATTCATAACTGCCGAAACGTGAGTTTGTTCGGACGAAATCCTATATAATGCATAGAATATTCATGATTGGTACAAGTATGCATGTTGAGTAAATCGATAAGAATTTCTTTCTGCGAGTGTTTCATGTCAAAGAGCAACAATCAAACTTACAGACTTGCCATCTGATTACCGTTATCTATAAATAACCGCAACTTACCGACCTTGGAGAGGGTATTCCTTTTTTAAATACCGCCATGTCATTGCAGGGTAACCTGTTCCACAACTTTAACGCACGTTAATACAAGAACTTTACAGAAAGTATTTTAACCTCAAAATAAAGGCTGAATGCTTACAACGATGATGAGGATATTATCTCAAAAAAGTTTCTCAGAATTGTACAGAATTATGTACTATTGAATGGAAATGACATCAATGTGGCTAAGAATAGTACCACCCCGTATCTTTCGTGGGTGTCGTAAAAGGTGACTAAGGGATAAACCAAGGGATGGGCAGCAGCATCCTTTGAGCATCACAAACACCTGACAGCGATCGCCAACCTGTCTGGCAAGCGTGGCGATTATAACAATCAGCTCATTAGCGGAAATGTAAAAGAGCTATCTATGTCCAGTGGACGTCTTTCGGTTGAATGGATGGATGGAATGTCAATAACAAACTATAGTTTCCAAGTAAAAACAAAACATATATTTCGTTTCTTATAACATTACAATGGTATAAAGTAGAACAATGTTACTCAAATGTCACACACCCGATGTAAATTTTTCAATTCCACAAATGTACATAATTAGTGAACTATAATAAAAAATGATCCTGTCAGAACTCTACACGTGTCAGAAGTGAAACTACTTTGGCGTAATTTTTAGTTTAAACCTGTAAAAAAAGAACCGAAGCCATAGAAAGAGATGATAAATATGGTACAACTAATTTCTAAAATACAGTCAAGAATTAGTATACCACAAAGTGGTGAAAATAAGAATTCAACTGTCAAAGAGTTTATTTTTGTTTTTTTTTTTTTATATAAGATCAGTGCTTTGACCACAATCTGACCTGATGCTAAGTGATAATGTGGTTCAGGATGGTAAAAACACTAAAGCTTGATACTGGTTTTCAAGTGATGCTGCCGAAACACACTTATTGGTATTTGGCGAAATTTTTTTCAAACTTGAGGGTTGTAGCTACCCCAGACGGGCTCATTAGAAAATCCTCTACCACCATGCTATGGTTTCCTAACGATGTTTTCCTTCACCGAAAGCTCAGGCCGATTTAAGAGTTGGGTAGGCAGGGATTACACCCTTAAGGGTAGTGTTATTAGATAAGGGTATTTCCCCCCGTCAAAAAAAAAAAAAAAAAAAAAAAGTAGGGATTACACCCGCGTCGATCGACGCGGAATCCGGCCGTAGTACCCGCTGCGCCATCATTGCTTCCTATTATTTTTCTCTGTCTCTATATTAATCTGTCTCTTTCTCTCTTTCTCTGTCACTACATCCGTTTTTTTTTTAAATTTTGACATGACATAATCATAACACGAATTCTAATATACTGATGTTAATCGAGAGCTTGAAATGTTGCTCACGTCACCCAAAAAGCTTCACTACAATAATAATTACCTAAATACTTAATAAACTCCTCCTAATTCTTCTTTTTTACGCTACTCATTTTATTCTTATTCAAAGAGAAAGACAATATGCGTCTCAGCAAAACAACAATCAGTGTTAGTAAGACAATGGTAATCGCTGCTAAATCTAAATATGTCTTCTGGTACCACGGTACTTGGATCGCGGGGGATTTGAGGTGTGGAGCACCTTTAGTCTTTATCACGTGTTCGACCCAATGTACCAACTCTTTGCCAATAAGCGCCGGACGATGATGGTAAACGAATGACAGTTCCTTAACTCTCTTCGCATAGCTGTAAATGAAAATATATGTATTGCGATATGGAAATAGATCTCTGGTGCCATTTGGCAAAGGATAGGATATAAGAATTATAAGACCTGTCATATTGAATGAATCAGAATGTTTAGCTAGCCAGAAGATGAATGAGAAACGCGTACATGTAGCTGAAATGAAACGAGATGGATGTGTGATGTGATAAGAATGGATAAAGTCAGGAATTAATATATTATAGGGATTTAGCCAGTGATGTGGTGCCAGTGGGAGAAAAGTTGTAAGGGAATCGTTTGTCGTGGCTTGCACGTGTTATGAGAAAAGAGGAAGCGCATGTGGATAAAATAGTAATTATTATGAATGTGGAAGGATGGAAAGTAGATAAGGGCCAACGTAAGTCTGTGAATGAAAAGTCAGAATATGAAAAGAGTAAATAAAGAGATAACGATTGATAGGCACGTATGAAAGGAGAAAACATACTGGGCCGACCCCAAGTGCGTTGGGAACAAAGCATAAGAATCAGGAAGATATTTCAAATGCTTTTTAAATGTATCCAAGAGTAATATCCATCTACAAGTCCTCTGAAGAAGACTTTATAGGTAATTAAGAAAACATAAAAAATATCCTAGCATAGCTCCAACGTTTGACAAAACCGTAATGTCTTCAGAAATAAAATTGACCATCACACCTTATGTAAAATAGTGACCCGGAATCTCGCATGAGGAATGCGAGCTGCTTTATTTTGCGGCACCCTTAATGCAGTTAAAGATAACCAATTATTTCTTAATATTTTATAAGGTTGAATGTTGTTGCAATACTAGAATTGGACATCGTGATTTTTTTGTCGTTGCGAAATATTCTGGTTTTTATATCCCAAAAATCGCAAACAGGCATACGATCCGCCTAATATTAAGCTGTCATTATAGTCTATAGACGGGTGCAACACCAAAGGTATCATATGCGCGTTATCGACTCTAAAGTACTTGTTCTGCTGCTGGATGCTGCTTGACTACAGGCTTGAGGGTGGTAGCTGCTCCAAGGGAGCAAAGCCCCACCAACACTAGGTTGCGTCCCCTATATACATGGTGAAAATACTCCCATAATGACAACATACATTTTTTTTAAATGTAATACCAATGTATTCAGCTTCTAATCTACTTTTTCTATACCTACAGCTTAAATGGATAAAATATATACTAAAGCCTGGCCAGATAAAACATCTATGATTTAAAAATATTAATCATGCAATCGATTCAATAAATTTCGTACTCATATAACTGAAGTAGGTATTTAGAAGGATGACAACAATAATAGGCATGTTAAATTTATAAATAATTAAAAATATTTATAGTTTATATAAACAAGCAATTCACTTCGACATAAACAACATAATTACAGAGTGTATTTAAAGATATACGACGGATATCCTCGACTCTCTCAGAGTTGGATGAGGACAACCACCTTAAAAAAAGTAAGACAAGGACATGATCCCACGCGTGTTTTGGCGGCATCTCTGTCTGTCATATAGCAGTTATTATCCTTAATCCATTAACTGGCGTGCTTGACCCGTTTATATTGTGTCATTTTGGTGGAATTTTATATGATTAAGTTTGATTATTGTGGTACAGGTGAATTGTATTTGGAAATAATGACGCGAAACGTTTATTCTGAGGTGCCACCTAAACTCCATAGAAAGATCCAGCAATACGAGCCACCTATTTTGATGGAGCTTAGAAATGTTGCCACAAGATTGAACAAATAACTTGTCATATGACACGGGCAGAATTGTGATTTTAAATCAAGAATTGCCATTAACCAAGAGTAGTAGACATACTAAGCACTTTGTCGACATAAATTGTATATACGTAATTTAATATGTCAATAAAATAATGTTTCTCTATTTACTAATATACATATATTTCATTATAATAATTTCTAATCAAATAACTACCTAATAGAGCCAGAAATAATCATTTCACCGGGGAGTATTTATTCGATAACTCGAAACATTATCACTGTGCCTTTTGTGTTGGTGGAATAAAAAAAACTGTTCATAATTAACCTACTTACTATTTATTTATTTATCGAGTAGCTTGTAATAGGTTTGTTTACGTTACAAAAAGTTAGGTCAAATTTTATCGTATTTTCGACAACAGAAATAAATAAATATGTTATCACAAATGTTATGACTATGACAGACAAATTTTACCAGTGGACCATTTAAAATGCGGTAAAATGATCAATTTCTTTGATACTAATTACAAGAGCGGCACGCTACGATGGCCGTTTGGCGTTTCTGATCGTGTAGGCTATACATAACGATAACAAAACGAACCGATTTAGTTGAATTGTCATGCTAATCTCCGCACTAAGAATGGGCGAATTCTTCCAGATGGTTCTGGTTTTGGTTAGACATATTGCTAAATAAAAAGTATGACGCCAAGTATCAATTTAAAAATAAGGGCAGACAAATTCGAGATTATTAAAGACAATTTAACAGGAAAACTCGATATAAACATCAATGGTTAGTTAATGCAATCCATATTTAAAACACGTGCAAAAATGAGAATCCTTCGACAGCGATGATCGTTACAGCTACCTGATAAACTACCTTAGCTTCCAGAAAAAATAAGCTTTAATTTAATTCATCTGAACAGTAAAAATATAGTGAAATAATTGAGCATCGATATTCAGTTATTTACTTTATTAATCATAAAATAAACAATGTGCATTACCTTGAATTTCCAAGAACATCGTTAATTGCAGACTTTAAATCTCCCACTAGTTTATATGTAAAATCGACTCTTTTCGCAAAACCTTTATCAACTGCTCTGTCTACGTTAATAAACTGATCGCCGAAAATAGGAATACCAACAATCGGTACTCCGATGTGGACAGCCTCGGTAATGGACAGTAAACCACCGTGAGTGATGAACAGAACGCAATTCTGATGTGCTAAAAACAAACATTTTTACCATATTGATAGCTCGATGTTTCTCCTATTTCTGCACAAGATTTTATATTTGTATATTTTTTTATTTATATAGATTATAAATTTATTACAGTTCAGTACAAGAATTGTACAGCATTTCGCCAAATAATTACAAATTAATACGTCGACAATTAACGTCAATAAATATAGATGCTGCCAAGAACTAAAATAAGGACATATTCCAAGCCAAAAACACTGCTCACTAAATCTGTGATAATATAATATGATTGACCATACATATAGTGATGTTATGTAAATAATAATCAAATAGATACTCGCTTAGATATTTAAGTCACTAGACTACATTTACATTAGACTCTAAAATCTATATATAGCTAATTGATTATTTTAAAGTTTTCTTTATTACGGAAAAAGTCAAACTGCATGATAAGAAATCTATGGGCGCTGTTAAAAATTTGACACAGGCAAAATATTGAAATGAATTTTCTCTTTTTGATTTAGGTAATTTTGTTTCTATTTCAGTCTCTATATATAATAATATTTACCTAGGATACTCTGTTGCAGTGTCCATTCAATTAAGTGTACATTTTTCGGTATGTTATTTGTTTTATTTTCAAACTTCCATATTACAGTTTGTTTTAATTCCCCGAACATATTGAAAAGGTCCTTCTTCAACTTCTCTGGTATATCCTCACTGTTTAAATTCGATCCCATACTGAAATATATGACGCCATTTTTTGCATCATTCATAATCTTCTGCAGTTTCTGTCAAATTCATACCACAATTATTTATTGCCGTCTGTAATTTTCTCAGTATTATGAGATTGATGGAAATGTAATCTTGAGAATTTAGGTGAAAAGATAGGTTCATTATTTGCATAACTGCATTGCTTTTGCAACTAACTATTAACTTACGAATATTAACAAAATAGTTGTTCGATTATCTTTGTTGTGTCATTGTCAAACTGTTACCTTAACTGTCCCTGCTTTTATTAGACTGTTTAATACATATAATAAAATTATCTCAATTAAAAATACAACTGCCTCGGTAGCGCAGTTGTGTAATACGATTGCCGTTCTGAGGTCTCGGGTTCGATCCCCGGGTCGGGTCAAGTGATATTGGGTTTTTTCTACTCAGTATCATCCCGGAGTTTGGAATTTGTGCCCGATATGGCGACAGGCTCGCCCCCTGTCACATCTGGGACGGAACTAAGCTCGGCGAAATGTGGGTGGTGTAGTTTCGCTACTTCACCTCTGCCTAACCCTTCGGGGAAAACAGGCGTGAGCATATGTATGTATGTATGTAAAAATACAACACGTGGACGTTTACGTTAATTGTTCCCATCTAACAACCGAGCTACAGAAAATAATACACTACCGCTGACATATTTTATCGCAAGTTATTTATAGACTAAATCATAAATAGAATAATTATATAGCGTTGTATTTGCAAAGAAGTTATCACTTATGACTAATCATACTGCACGCAATCCTAAAGTAGACATTGTATATAAACAAATATTTGACCTAAAATATTGCACATCACAAGTTATCATGTCCAATATTCATATGGCTAAATTCTGAGATACACTTAATTCAGATTGAATAATAAGAACTTTCCGAGGCTCCAACTTCATTGAAAAAGGGCAAGTTAGGGGCATGGTCTCACAGCCGTTTTACTCTTTGCGTAGAACTACGAGCTTAAGTTTTCTGGGAGAATACTAAAGCGTCCCTAAACCCCGCAAGCCATGAAGGGTAGACCCGAAAAATTTTGATCATTTAATTGTACTTTATGTCGGTTCCAACTTAACACTGTCCACACACACTTTTTAGGTAGCAAGTACTCTTCTATGAAGTTCTCTTCTCGACTAATGAAACAAATAAAAGGTAGCAATAATATAATGGAGCATTATTACTCCCTACTCAATATCCAGCACAATTAATGCATTTGTAGTTACCCGCATAGAGCAATAGAGTTCGCTTAGAGGGTGTAAAGATAACACGGAAGTAGTGTCTATCTCCCGGCCAAATAAGTGAACAAAAGAACCCTGTGACATTGTAGTTACATAGAATTTGACAATCTACAAAGGGATTCGTTTTTACCATTTTTTATTGAGCTTGGTAATTTATATATCTATCGTTATTTACTTTGAAAAGGCATCGTTTTCTAATGGTAAATGCTTTATTTCTAACTAAGAATTCTTGAGGGAGGTTAACGCCAGGCAGGCGGATGGTTATAAAACACTAAGCCAAATCCCAATTCACAACATAAAACCATATTATGCCGAAATTATTTATTGTAGTACAAGGGAAAGAGGATGAGGAGGTTGTCTAATTGTTTGGACCAATGGAATATTGATTCGATATTCGAACGACATATACTGATGAATATTTCTAATTTCGGCAAACTAAGAGATCTTAATCAAATCTTGAAATACGTTTATGATTACACTAACTAATTATGATGGAAACAACTGTATGAGGGAGAATACAAAACTATCAATCATTCAGTAATGATGCAGTCATTAAAATACATAAATATTGAAGGGGTAATAAGACACTTTACCAAGCAGTGCTACATTTACAAGTGTCTACTATAATATAATGTTACAATATTTACCTTTGACAACGGTTTCAGCTCTTCGTCAACATGGTAGCCTCCGACAGGCTTGTAGTTCTGCGGTAGTCTCGTTGCCTGACCTTGTGATACATGAGAGTTACCCAAAACCAGTGAACCGTTAAATTTCAGTTCATCAAATATCGGCGGTTCCCTTCCTTGCTTTCTTATAATAGGTGCTATTCGACTTTCGTAATCGTTTCTTTCGATTGAATCATTGTGCCTGTAAAAGGATTTAAGAGTTAATTTAACGGTTTATTTAAATCCATCACAGGTTAGAACAAGGTTAAGGTAAGTAATGAATATTAATTTTTGGTGGCTTGGTTACTAAATAATGTAATCAAATAACATAAAAGCTTAAAGATGATGTATGGTATGAGGTAACCTTTCTTGAAAAAATATATAATTGATGGTTGAAAGTGATTTAAAAAATCCGTTGCGAGGTTAATTAGGAGGAGTTAGCGGTTTTATTTTCCGATGACGTAATGAAACTCCGAAGATAGTCCTCTCTAGCATAGCCATAAGTATTAAGATAATATGCTGCCAACTTACGTGTACACTTGGAACAAAACTTTAATTTGTAGCCACAACTCTTCTAGACGTTGAAGGAAGTTGAAAGGGGGTATGTTGCTAGAAAGAATGTCTGTATTATACGCTGGGTTGAGACTTTCATCTATTAATCGCATTATTATCCAGTGAGGTTCGACGCTAGAGACCCAGACGAATGGAACGTTGAACACTGCAGCAATTCTATAAAAGAAAACATAACTATTGCATCATTACCTTCAATGTAGGTTAATTTTCAATTCAATTTGTTTATATCGCATAGGCTCAGCGTTTTGACTATCAGCTCACCTAATGTAAAGTGTTTATATTGTCCAGGTTGGTAAGCACACTAAGTCTAAGAAGTGCTTGGTGTTAGTGCTCCTTGGGTGGCGCTACTGGTATACACCTATAGGTGTTTGGCGACAGATTTTGAGACTTTACGTTGGTAGTTAACTAAGCGGATATTAAAAAAAGATTTACTATCACGCTGCAGTGTCATCACCGGTCGATCAGGATAATTATAAAGTAAGATATGTGAATTCGAACCTACGCATATCGATGCGAAATTAGTATTATAATTAAATACATATAAAAAACTGACCAAAAATACACATATGATTTAAAAAAAAGAATAATGTAAATCGGTTCAGTGGTTCTCGAATTATAAGAAAACTAATAAAAGATGTCTTCGTCCTCCACTCGCCTCTATGACTGTCATTTTTCAACTTTCTTCTCGCAACTTTCTGTCTGTAATCTGTCTTCCACTACCCCTATATCCATATACTTTTGTACTTAACACTATTCTAGTTACGTGACTTTCATCGTCATATTTGAATTTTTTTGCTTTAAAAAGAATGTTTCTCTGTATCTTTACCCTCCGCATGTTTCCAAATCTGGTAGTATGAAACTTTGGTGAGTATCCTTGCGTTCTGTTATAGTGTTAACCTATATTCAAACTCCCAACACCCATAGTGGTGAAGCGAATACCATAAAAGTGTACATAAGCCGTACATTACAATTTACGGACCCGAGCTTAGTCCTCACGATCAACTTGGACAGAGAATGATTAGTTAGGAAGCAAATACAGGCACAATAGGTATAGATGCAGGTCCTCTTATATTATAAATTTTATTGGAAAAAAAATAAATGGGAGTATTAAAAAATAATTGTTTTATTCAAACTGGTTGTGTCCAGCAATCGTTGCGATGACACGGAAATATTTTTATAAACAGGAATCCTCACTGATTTTTGTTTATATTGATAGGGCCCAGTAACAAGACGTCTTCTAAGTTTACTGATCCAAACAATTTTTCAATACCCTGTTCTGAAAGTAAATTTTGATATTATGAATTTACCCAGTTAACAGTTCGCTGAATATCCACTCGATGATCACCAGATCAAACTCCTCACTCGGATCGTTAAGGAACTTTTGAACATTTTCATTCTCCAACGTCTTCGAAAGATATCATATTTCCATTGAATGAAACGTGTCGGTAGTTTTGTAAATCAATTTTATTGTCCAAGAAATCAGTTAAGTTCATGGACTCCTCTGTAAATAGAAGTTTAATTTTTTTTTCTAATCGTAATATAGAATTTTAATTAAAAAAATCAAAGATGAAACAGTTAAAGACTACTCTATTCTTCGAGATATTTTTTTTAGTAAGTAGCTATTAAAGAGCTAGTATTAGTTTTGACAATAAAAAAATTCGGTAACAGTGTTTTTATATACTTCAAATTTGCAAAGAATAATCTTATGTTTCGCCGTAGTGTCTTTACAATTATCATAATTATCAAAACTAATGTTCGACCAGTTGTCGAAATTTGTCCACAATTCGTAAAATTATTTAGTTAATTTTATAAGAGAGTCTGATAATTATCTAATTGAAAATATCGCAACAATTTTGTTTCTTTGGTTTGCATTTTGAATTGAAATAAACATTCTATCTACGCGGTTAAACTAATGTCAATTCTGATAATGACATGTGATTGAAAATACATTAGTAATCTTAAGGTATAATGACGTTGACATTGGAAGTACGAACGTAAACAATGATTTATTTGATTTTAAATATTTCCTTCGCTTCCTCTCCAAATAAATTGTAACTATGCGAAATCTGACAATCCTCCATACGAACTATATGGCAGCAGGACTTGTTCTAATTTCACCCTCAAGTTTTAAAAAAACTGTCACCAAATACCAATAAGTGTGTTCTCGCAGCATCACTTGATAACCAGAGCCTCTAAACGTAATGTGTTTACCATCCTGGACCACACCGTCACTTAACATCAGGTGAGATTTTGGTCAAAGCACTGAGCATATACAGAGTAAAAAAATCCTTTTTTCGGTGGTTATCGCTGTTTTTTAGTTACCGTTAGGATATAATACCGTCATGCTGTCGGACTTCTATTTATAAAACCCTTTATTGTGTAATGATATCGTAATTGTAGAGAATTTACTAAGCCTGCCTTGCTAGCTGCCAGTTTCAAATGTAGTTTATTTTCCAAACACCTACAAACGTATTTTGTAGAACAATTCACTAACTAGGAACTTAGAAATGCTTAGTGTACTAGTGGTTAAAGTTCAGAGCCTATATTTGAAAAAAAAAAACATTTAATACTTACTCGGCAGCAGTCCTAAATTAGCACTGACATCCACTTGCCTTAGATTTGGATGAGGATATTTTTTAATAAACGGTGTTATATATGTCACCTAAAAATAATCATTCAAACTATAGTGAAATACCTATGCTCTAGTTCTTTGAAGAAATGCCTATATTAATAGTTGGTAACGCCATCTATAGGCGGTTTGTGAAGGATTGCTGGTGATTTGCTGTGCCGTTGAGTGGTGGCGCTGTAGTGCCTTAGCTGGACTACTGCGCCGACCCGACGGTCGAGTTATTAGTGAGCCGTGACAGTTAAATTGTGTACTTGAATTCGAACACCTCCGCTAGAAATATTGTTTTTACCGCAAACCCGCGCTATTGCAGCTGCACGCTTTAATAATAATAATATATACGCTTTACGTGAAAGTGAGTTCGAGAAACCGTCCTGGACACTATACGCTGGCAGAGGGAACGCTTGCCGCCACCATCAGTGAGTAGATTACTGCAACTCCTTTCACAACCGCATCGCTTAGGCTAGATTGCCCCCCAAAACCGCTCCTAGGGTTATTTACACGCCCTAGGATACTCCTATACAATAGTCTTTAGGACCAACTGATTGTTAGTAAGCTTATTTAAAAATATTAAGGTTTCGACAGAATATCTGTCTGTCATATATATAATAGTTTATGTTTAGCGTGATATAGTTTATGTTATTCTGTACAAGTAAAGTGCATTTAAAAAATTACCCCGCCCGTTTATTTTCAGAAGCTATAAAACTCCTTTGAAAACTATAGTAACAGAATGTTCAAGTGTAACGTGCAATCCCCCACCCCCTCCCCCTCATTCATCGCTGTTTGTAATAATTAGTAAATATTGCTTACCAATTCAACATTTACGCTTCTGTAATACTTAGGGTCCCAAGAGCGCCATAGTATTGCTTTGAGCGTTAACATATTGCATACCAATAAAGGATTAGCAAAATAACGTTATCCACATGACACTGGCAGAATTGTATATGTTACTCATAGATTGCCTTTGGCTAATGTTTTAGAGGAATAATATTATTGACAACAAACCTCATGTCCATAGTTAAGCAGATGCCTTACTAATCTTGATCCGAGGATACCGTGACTTTTACCAGGTACAGGGAACACGACCAATACTTTATACGCTTCACAAGATGATAAAAACATTGCGATAACTATTAAAAATCTTAACAAATGCGCCATTTCTGAAAAAAAAAAAACACGTGTCTTTGGTTGATCTGAAATTGCCTCTAGATCGATCTACTGAAACCTCAAATTTGTATTGTAACCTCAAAACTTTTCTGATCTTTTAACAATTATAACAAAACTAAATGTTTTTAAATACATCTCGAGTACACAATTCATCGCATTATCTATCCATTCTCATTTCTTTGATTGAGATAGATTCAATGCCTTGACCACAATCTCAGCTAAACTTGAGTGACGATTTTGTTTAGAAAAATACTACAGTCTGTTCGGTTTGAATGATTTATCTTTTTTGTAAGTTCTCCTGGTCGTAAATTCATCCGGTATTAAATGACGACAAGACCTAAGATAGCCTTCAAGTAATATATAGTAATAATCGATTTTCAACTTAGACTGATCGCTAGCTAGATGGACACTAAGACATGCCTTACATACTAAATGCATGCTAAATGTAACCCATAACACTGAAGTTAATTTATTAAAATTATTAGGTAGCTAGTAAATTTAATTATGTGATTTTATCTCAGTTTTAATTGCTTATCATAAGAAAATAAATCCTAAAAACTGATAACGTTCGATAAAAACGTTTTATAATATTGTTGAGGTTTCAACCTTATACCAAATACTACCCCTTGAGCACCTTCCCGGCGTTTACGCCAGCTTTCCATTATTTTCCTATTATCTTTCTATTGTTTCATTTTTATGGGTACTGGACACAGTAAAGAGTTAGAGTAAATCATAACCTCGAACGAATCTATACTAATAATAACAAATAAAATTGAAGTGTCTGTCTGTTTGTTATGTCGAAATATATTTTTTACTAAATAGATATGAATGTATGTACAACACTTATATCGTTACAATTACAATATACATTTTTTAATTTTTTTATCTGTCTGTCTGTTTGTTCCAAGTAGTCTCCGGAACGGCTGGACCGATTTTGACGGGACATTTATGGCAGATAGCTGAAGTTATTTTGCGTAACATAGGATACTTTTATTTTTCAAAAATAATTAGGCATTCGCGTAAAAAAAGTAAAACTCATGAAATTGTGAATAAAATCCGATTCAATGCACAGTTTTTTCTGGTAGATATTTGAATTTGTGAGAAATATCTTCATATGTTCACTGTGAGTACCAAAAAACGACAAACAATTAGAGTTCCGTGTAAAAAAATTAAAACGCAAGAAATTGTAAAAAAAACTATTTAATCGTCAGTTTTACTGACAAGTGCTTGAATATATTTGCTTTGTAGATGTGTGGTGCCGGCTAAAAATAGTGCCACTCTATACCTTCCCGTGGTTGGCGTAAAAGGCAATTAAGGGGTAAACCAGGGAAAGAGCAGTAGCATGTTCCGAGTACCACAAACACTTGCTGCGATCTCCAACTCGCCTTCCAAGCGTAGCGGTTATATAATTCCCCCTTAATTGGGGGAGTCCTATTTCCAGCAGTGGACGTATTTCGGTCGAATGAATGGATGGATATTTGCTTCCGTGTAAAAATATTAAAAACTGTATTACGGGATACGCATCCATGTGCACACAGCTAATTTAAAATAGAACTGCAGAATCAGTCGCAATCAGTCTCTCACACCTAAGGACAAAATTGGAAAAACCACATGTGGTGTTAACTACTTTTTCCCGCTTCGCCTTCAGCCAAAGATGCCAAGCAATATTCTGCCAAGAAAACGGTAATGGTACGAATCTCAGCATGAGTTATTACCACCATGCAAAACTAACCTAACCACACTGTTAAGAAATGATAATCTATTTATAAAGAAAAAAGTTTCTTACAACTGTAACGTAACGCGTTAGAAACGGATGCAAGAGTTTTACCAGTTAGGGATCCGAATACGTCTTGGGACCGATTTTAAAATGATTAATGGTAAAGGATATATCGAAGTTAACAGAAGTCGATTAATAGAGGAAGTGTTCATTTTTATAGCATATTCTTTTACAGTTGATTTTGTTTTTAATGAATTCTTTTTGTTAAAAAGCAATATAGAAATAAACGAACTTCCATTTTTGATATTCTTATCACTATCGTCATCTGATCCTAACCGCTTACGGTTACGGCAAATCTATCAAATTATCGAGATAATTATTATAATCGTGGTTTTTTTTTTGCACAAACGTTTATCAAATTAATCCCCGTATTATAACTTGGTAGAAAAATTATATATTTAGGCATATCAATATGATATTATATTTTTTCATACAAATAATATTGGATGACCGTATAAGTTATTCCGTTTAAATTTACACCATGAATTGTTTTTTTTTTTTTTTTTGTAATTTATCTTTGTAACTTTCTTGAATACTCCAGCAGTTTATTGGTAATGAAAGATAACATATGTAAATAGTACACAATCAAATTCACACACTCATCGTTGTGTTTTTAAAAGACATAACTTTAATCAGTTTAATTACGTTCGCCGATGTCTGTCTGGTCTAGTTCTTTTTTGACTTTCTGAATTAACATTACATCTAAACCATGTAAGTCTGTCACCAGAGATAGATCAGTTTGTTGAAGTACATGTAGGTAAAAATCTTTTTCATATGTCGATTACCAATAAAAATGAGATAATAGGAAGACAATGGAAAGCTGGCATAAACGCCAGGTTAGTGCTCAAGGGGTTAAGCAAAGTGACTTAGCATATGTGTTCCTTTCATTGATGAATTATACGCATAGACAAATCGTGATAAACGTTAATTAAACCGTCACTATTTTTATTAAACATTTTCTAAATTAAAATGATTATTTTTCAAAACCCTTGAATCGATTTGTTTATTGTATTTACGTGATTTAGAGCTAGTTATGAAAATTCTCTATAACTTTTAAAACGAATCTAATGTTTTCGACCAGTTCCCCTGATAATTTTGAAATATTTCGCATTAGCATTAGCAATTTGGAATATTTCAATGGCGTCCCTGAACACACGCGCAAAAGTCGAATCGTATCATCGTATAATCAAAATGGCTCACCCGATTTCTTTACTTAAGCTATTAAGAACACAAAAAACCGATTAAAATATCTAATTAATATGAACACTCGTAACATACTGATTCGTTACAAAAAATCAACAATTAATCTACGATTATTTAATTCTGTTGTGATATCGTTTAATACGATACTATTTAGTTTTATAAAATTAATCATAATATGCAATCGTATACTAAGATAAAAATTACAAGCCATTAATGAAAGGTGACAAATCACGAAACATCTACCAGTTAAACTCTTGTTAATAATGAAACCAAAAATTTAACGTGATACAATTTTATTTGTTTTTCTTCTCGCTCTGTATTTTTTTAACTGAGTTAAACACATAAAATAAATACTTAATTATCAACACAAATGTAAATAGTATCATCATAATTATAGTAAAGAGGTCGAGGTATAATTTCTGATACAAGGGCACCATCAGCCCTGGAGATCGAAGATGCGGGGCGCCTCGAGTCCGCACCACGTGTTCCACCCAGTGGACCAGCTCCGCGCCAGGATGTACCGGCCGGTCGTGGTATATCATTGACAACTCCTTAGCCTTTTCTCTATACCTGTAAATAGACATAACTTTTAAGGAATCTTTTTCATTCTTCGAGCTCGGCAAATTATAATGTATATATAACTTTGTAGCTAGCCTATAAGACACTCAGCCGAAAGAGGTAACTAACGCAATGGCACCAAAGCGGTACGAGCCTCGGCTTGGTTGTAACCCTGTTATATAATAGCATAATGATGTTAATTAAAATCCAGTCCGAAAATAATAACGTACGACTATAGAAGATCTACCGTTCCACATCTAACATAGTTAAAGCCTCCAGGTAGATCTAGATATACACTTGATTCCAGACACGTGAAGCGCCTTACGGGTCACTATTATACGTTTCTAAAAACATATGGCAGCTGCGATCCCGTCAGGCTAAATTTTCCTACCTCTCTATTAAGTGCTGAATCCACACTAGCTGATCTTCAAACGCGACATGTCGGGTCTCTACCACACAGCAAACTATTCTAATTCATCGTGATCATATTATAAAATTAAAAAATCCAAATATTCTAATTGTGGGCTTACAGCATACATTTAACTTTTCAGTATATTAATGTACCCTATGGATTAATCCATACTAAAAGCTTCCATTAGAAAAAAAACCTATTCGATAAACATCACTTTCATCAATAAAATGTTAGTTACCTAGAATTTCTTGTCATTTCACGAATAGCAATCTCCAACTCCTCAGCCGTTGTATATGAAAGATCAACTTTCATTGCAAATCCTTTCTGAACAGCTCTGTTTATATTCATAAATTGATCAGCGTATACGGGAATTCCGATAATCGGAATCCCGAAATGTATTGTCTCAGTTATTGATAGTTGACCTCCATGGGTAATGAATATAATACATTTCGAATGAGCTGTAAACAAATGATTTCGCTTATTAATTTGTAATTATTCTGAATATTCATTACAAGATTCATGAATCAGCAACAAGAAGTCAGATGGTCAGTATATATAACATTGGGATTCACCTGATTGTATTTTGCGAAAGTAAACTTTATTGTTAAGGCAAAAATACAATAATAGTCAACACTTTTATAGAAGTAGAAACAGGTAGTTACACAAAAGTGAAAAGTATATAGAGTAATTTAGAATCAAATTTGTCAGCAGAAAACATCTATAACACTGTTCACTCACATAGAATGCTTTGTTGCGGAGCCCATTTTAAAATGTGAACATTTTGGGGCACATTTAAAAAGTCTTCCTCAAATTTCCACAAAACCGTTTGATTCAATTTACTAAACATCTTCAATAAACTTTGTTTTAGCTCATCCGGTAGTTCTTTACTCTTCAAATTTGATCCCATGCTGAAGTAAATAACACCATTCTGTGCATTATCCAAAATCTTCCTAATATTCTGTAAAGTAATATTATTTAAAAGACAATTCTAAATTATTCTTATCTATGTATAACTTCAAACATTTCAAACGATATACGTTCTGATATAACTTGTTTTACCTTAATCCCTACCGAAATATCATCGATTGAGGCTTTACTATCGAATATTTCAATACTTCGTATCCTCCACTAATAATTGACTGAATAATAGACTTTATACGAATAACTACATCCTAATTTAAGAGAGAAAAAAAATCTGTATAATGTAGTAAATGGTGGCAAAAACAATTGAAGAGAACATTATACTTCGAATTTATAATGTCAATAAATTTAAAACCATTATCAAAAAAAATATTTAAATCTATTGATGCTAATATTACTATAGATCAACAATAAGGTTGTTTTAAAACAAATAGTAAATCCTCAGTTCCCTTACGTCAGGTAAAGGCTCTATGTTTTCACTAATATGATATCCTCCAACAGCTTTGTAATTTTGTGGTATCTTCGGCGCTTGACCTAACGATACGTGAGAATTTCCAAGGATTATTGAACCATTGTATCGCACTTCATCAAATAATGGAGGCTGTCTTCCTCTCTTTAATATAATTGGTGCAAATAAACGATTATATTGCATTATCTGGTGTGGATCGTGATACCTGAAATTATAACCGTGGGAATATATGTTTGTTAAGAGTTTTATAGCAACACGACTATTGCAAAGTATAATGCATAACTACACTATTGCGAAAAACTGTCTAATATTTTTAATTATTTACTAAAATTCCATTCAGCTTTTTAAATAAATATATCAGATCCTTCAAAATCTGGTTTTATTGATAGAATTCAAAATTTATATCTAAAAGAAAATTAAACTTACAATTTAAACAACGTATAACAACTGAGAAATAACAAATATACTGAAAAACAGGAAAGAACTGCAAAAAGCGAAAGTAATAATTAAACATAAAAAACTATGCTTTACAGTTAGAACACTTACATATAAAGATAATATGAAAGTTTAATCTGTAGCCAAAGTTCCTCGATTCGTTGTAAAAATGTAAAAGGCGCCATGTTTTCTGAAAGAGCATCACTGTTGTATGCCGGATTGAGGTAGTCATCTATCAGGCGCATAACCATCCAATGTGGTTCGAGACTTGAGACCCATATTAGAGGAGCATTAAATACAGCTGCATAGCTAAAATATCAAACATTATTTAATTTTATTTCTCCAAAATTCTATTCTAATGAAAATAAAAAATAGCGAGGTTCCTAAAAAAAACTATAGATAATATTAAACATGATAATTATGGAATGATTTATTATCAGTCTGTTGAAAAAAAGTTTATATTTGATATTTATAACTATTATTTTTATCAATAATGCGGTTCCTTCATTAGGTCTAAAACTAAAACCAGAACATTTTAATAAGAAAAGAAGGCCTGATCTTAGATTTAGAAAATTATTTGTCATTATGGGATACTCATTAAAAGCCAGAGATTTTACGCTTTTAATTTCAGTATAGTAATATATTGTTATTTTGACATTTAGATAAATATAAAATAATAGTATTTAATATCAAAATAAATATGTAAACAAAAAGTGTCTGTTTGTAATGTCAAAATATTTTTTTCTACTAAATAGATATGAATGTCTATACGATACAATTTTTAAATTATTTGTCACTCTGTCTTTTTGTAACGGGTTGTCTCCCGTACACCTACACAGATTTTGATGGGGCTTTTTTAGTAAATAGCTGAAGCTACTCCACGTAACTTAGGGTACTTTTAATTTTCAAATATTATTAGGGTTCCGCGTAAAAAAAACTCATAAAAATTTGATTAAAATCCGATTCAATGCACAGTTTTACTGGTAGGTATTTGAATTTGTGAGACATGCCTTTACTTAATGTTAGTAGCATAATTTTTTTTGGAAAATAATTAGGGTTCCGTATTAAAAAATAAAAAGTACATTATGCAGTGAACATTTATATGAAACGCGAATACCTTTTTTCTTTTTTTTTGACGGGGGGAAATGCATTTACGCACTACCCTTACCTATTGCATTAGTGAGACCGAAGTACCCCAATGCAATAGGTAAGGGGGCACGGAGGGACGTCTCCGTGCCAGTTTGGGACTCGCCCGGGCGTGAAGCGCCCGGAAATACCCACTAAAACCCCCCGGGGCCGTCCGCCGCATTTGGGATGGGGGCGACACGGGGTGGCTTTCTCAAGCACCGCATCGCCCCCTGCGGCGAACCCACCGGGCCTCGTCCGTGCAATGGCCCAGTAGGGATGGGGGGGGAATACTTCCCCATCCACCTCTTAGCCCACCTCTCAAAGAGAGGTATGACCAATTGGTCAAAAAGTCCGGGGGGCAGGATATACTTCCTGCCCCCCATAAAAAGAAAAAGAGAAGAGTTGGACAGAGCAGTGGCGGGCAAAGAGAAAAGATGAAGAAACCGAAACGCGGATACCTAGCTAGTTGAATATAAACGTGTTACGCTCACTGATGTTGGCAACAACACGCTCTGTCTAGCCAATGAACAGCGTTGCAATATCCATTCATATCGTTTATAGTTTACTTTAGAGTTAGGTACAATTATTGTGATTATCTAAAGATGTTTTATGTCATTATACTTTCTAACATCTGTCAGAGTATTTCCGCTACGTCACTTGAGAACCATTTATCTTAGTTTCGTGTGGTTTCCTATCTTTGGATCTCATTTACACATAACCTTATGGCAAAACGTTAGCCTATTAAAGTTTTACGTTTTAAATTATGTTCTAAGTTATCGTTATAGTCATTACATTTAAAGTGTAGTTTCCTTTCACGACGATCGAAGGCGTTACTCTAACCTTACCCAGAACATATCTCACTGAACAGCCATTCGACGATCACCAAATCAAAATGTTCATTGGGATCTAGAAGAATTTTCTGGACATCTTCATTTTCCAACGTATTTACTTGCAACGCATTCACCGTAGACATAATGAAGCGATGGTTATGCATCTGAGTATCTTTCTCTATGATTGATTTTAAAGATATGTCCTTTTCTGAAAATTAATAAATTGTAAAATTCATTATATTGAATCCAATAATTTGAAATATTGACATACTGAATGAAATATAATGTAATGAATAAATTTAGTAAAACACAGAGATAATAAAATGTTATCTGCATTAAAAAAAAACACAGGTAAGTAACATATAAATGTAGCACGAAAATATGTCCCAATATTTTGCCTAATGCATCTGAGAAATTAATTTTGCGAGAATTCACAAAATGAAATAAAATTATAAGATTTTTTTTTGTCTATTAATCTCGCATGGTCTTTGTTTGTAATTTGACTTGCCATACAATAATGGCGAATATAGAGACTAGTGTAGGTCCTCAAGTACACTTTGACACTTTCTTATAGTTCTTAATAATTAGTGAAATGTTTACATCTTTATCTGTATTTAGTATTTTGGTATCAATTTCAACTTTATGCCTGAAAATTAAAAGGCTTCATCTCATAGGGATTCCGTTAGTTCTTTATGAGGTAGCGAATTTTCAACGTGACTGTAACTGCATATTTTTTCTTGGTTTTAAATTTAATTAAAAATAAAAAATCTACATAAAATAAAAAAATATTTATAAATCACAAAACAAAAAAAATAATTGTGTGCCCCTTACATTTTTTGTCGATTTTTTTTATTTTGGGCAAAGTGATTTTATGTAAAAATGACGGATAAGAAGAATGAAACCTCATTACCTCATTGGCACGGTGACACACCGGACGTAAAGAACGAACCTAAACATATTTTAATATATACGACAAAATGTATATGTTCTAGAAGTATTGACGTTTGGTATAAATACGTGTAATTGGTTATAATAAAACATTGAATATGTATCTTCATGAAACATATTTTTTTTTTCAAAAAAAAATTACAATAAAATACTCATATTATATTACTGCAAATTTTTTTAAATAATTTGAGAACCAATTGTTTAAATTTAAACAGGTTATTACTTTCTCAAAAGTATATTTCTCGGATATATTTGAAACTCTTTTTGAAGCAAAACGAATAATAATTAATAATGTTTTTTTTTTACCAAAAAAAATATACCCATCTTGTCAACTGTGTAATACATATTGTGTTGTGTAAAGTAGGTAAATATACTGCGATGTTACTTCAATACGATGATAATAAATGCAATTTGTTCATATAAAAATGATATTCGATTACAAACGACATAACGTATTTAAACAATTGAAATCATATAGCAATAAGGCTGAGAAGGATAGTTTCAATCAACAACAACGCATAATATTGAAGTGAACTTGAAATGACTTCATTCCGCATGCGACTACCGTTCTGAGTGTTTTAATTCTATGATTGAAATATAATACGTACTAGGCAAAAGTAAAAAGTTTTCACTGACGTTTATTTGGCGTAGTTTTAAATTAGAGTTATCTTCAACGCTAGTCGTAATGTAGGTGACCTGAAAAGCAAAATATTAGCAATGATATATTGTAAGTAAAAACGTGGTATTTTCCATAATTTTCCCCTAAATTTTAGGTAAATAGAAGAACTCAAGATTCAACTTCCATGAAAAGTGAAAAATAAAATAGATAAGGTGGGCTTATGGCTATCACTACCCTGTAAGTAAAGCCCACTACAGCTTCCGATGTCCAGAGTATCTGGTTGTTATTTGATATAGAAAACAGCCGACATAATGTGAATACTACAAGTAATCACAAATTAGCCGTCCCATGATTTAGGCTTAGTAAATCCAATAAAGCTTCTTAGGTAATAGTGTCAGATCCTACAACATGGTTCCAAAGCACATTACCGATTTATTACTTGACAATAAGTTTAAGCTAATCCTGCTCAACCATATACCCGCTGACTATACTGTGACAAGTTACAATTTTTTGAATGGCTCGCGCTAGTAAAGTATATTTCCACAAAGTGTAGAGTACAGTAGTATAATAAGACAGGATACCTTATTATAGTTAATAACAGTAACAGTTAGTGGCCCCCCAAAAATTTCTGAATCGTCCGTTTGCCTCGACTGATAAAAAAGTTGAGCATCCTTGGTTTAAGCTACCAATGAAGTTTTAATGTCCAAAGGTTATTATAGAATGGATCATTACGTGAACGATAGTGATGTCTGTACCCTCTATTTGCTTCTGCTAATACCGTCGTCAACTATGAATTGAATAGTTTATACATAAAATAAAAACTTGTAAATAAAGTTTATGAAATAAAAACCCAGATCGAATTTCTAGCCCGCTCTACTCGACTGATCTATTTGCCAAACCGGTGGTAGATTTTTGACGTACATAAGCTCCTTTGCAGGGCATAAATTGAATGAAGAATTTTTTATTTGATTTTTAAAGAGATCACAAAAAAAATGTTTTACCTCATGACCAGCCTTCAATAAGTGTTTCACGATTCCATGACCCAGGATACTGTGACTTTTACTCGGTAGTGGGAATACCAGCAAAATCCTATAACTTTCACTGAAATGTGAAATCCCAACAATAAGGAAAAGCTTCCAAAAAGAATTCAACATTGTTTTAGATCTGAAACGAAAAGTAACTGTATCAATTTAGTAATCTCTTTCAGAGGTTCCCAACCAATGATCCGCAGGAGTTAAATTACGGTTCGCGAACTATTACGAATTTACGATTACAAATTTCTCGAAAGGTACATACATACATTACTACGGGCCGAATAACAAGTTTTGGGTTGGTAGAAGAGGACGCGAGGACCGGTGGAGTATCTTTTTTACACGTTACAGACTCAGTGTTTTGACCACGATCCCCTGATCTTAAGTAACGATGTGGTCCAGGATGGTAAGCACACTAAACCTAAACGTACCAGCTCTCAAGTGAAGTTTTCGGAACACACTTATTGGTATTCGGCGACATGTTTTCAAACTTGAGGGTGGTAACTACCCATGTGGGCATTGTTAGAAAATGCCCTACCACCATGCTACAGTTTCCTCACGATGTTTTCTTTCACCAAGCTCAGGCTCATTTTTAAAGTTGAAAGAACCAGCGTCCATTGACACAAAAAATCCGACCGTACTACAACAACTGTGTCATCATCGTTTCAAAGCTTTGAACGATAATATTATTTCGAAGATTACCGAACTTGTGAAGGAGATTTAAACTCAAAAAATCTTTCCGTGGCATTGCAACGCTTGTTAGACACGCCTAGTTATTAATACAATTTCAAAAAGAGTGTTTTCCCTCAAATTTTTCAATAACGATTATGGGTTAGTTTGAAACACTTGGCGAATATTAGTAGAAACACACATATAATAATTCCAAATAAATGGAAAACTATTTTTTATACTAAATTTACAAATAACTTCATAGGAAAAACGTAAAAAAGTTGGGTTTTATATTTCGAAGCTTGTAAAAAAACCTCCTCATACCAGAAAACATAAAATACAATTAGGTGTTCATAATTTACATGCTAGCAACTCTATTCTGAGTTGGGCCACCCTGCATCGCGTGGTTGTCATGGTGATAACAACAAAGACGGCGAAGGATAACAAAATACGGACTAGCCATCTCAAAGTCTCGCCTACAAACAGTGTTCCCATATTTTAATTATTACTTAATTCGTTACATCTTATTTTTAGTTATCTAATTTACTTTTAATTGAATTATTATTTACTAGGTGACCCGGTAAACTTCGTACGGCCTTTGAATCAATAAAACCGTTTGATACAAAATGTATGAGAAAATTAATTTTCTTTTTAATTTATTTTTTGTGACTTTTTCTGATGTATTAATAGTTATTCTAATATTCGGGGCTGATACCAATCTAACAAATCTAACATCTTAAAAATCATAAATTGATTTTCTTTAATATCTATAGATCATCTGTTAAATATACAGTATTACCCACCCTTAAGTGACCGTCTGAAAAATTATAAAAATATATGTGTAAAATTATCGGGGAAATACCTCAAAATAAAGGGTCTCTATCTATTTTATTCAAATAAAAATTTAAGTGTTTAAATAAAATAGTTTCTTCCTTTTATCTTCTGTTGACAATATCTCTAGCAAGTGTAGACCAATCTGGTTGTTTGTTATTTCAGTTAAAAGCTACACTCTTCACCCCCTATTTTATGATTTTTCCCGATAATTTTACATATTATCTTTTTATAATTTTTCGGGCGATCATTTAATAGTAGGTCACACTGTATCTAAAATAGATACAGTGTGACCTACTGTTTCAAAGAATAACTCTTATATCAATAATAATAACTTTGACCTCGAAAGGTAATAAATTGCATAGAACGTAGGTACAGCTGATATTATGCATTATGCAGTGACATTGAAGACTACATTACTTTAATTATTTACACTTTTGCACACACTTGAGCACAACGGCGGACTAATGCCATATTATTCTATAGATAAATTGTTATAATCTATGCGTTATATAAAAGTCGACATCTCTCTGTCCGTCTGTGCGATTATCTGCGTATAACTCGAGAACCACTGAACCGATTAACATGATTCTTTTTTTTATTCGTAACTAACCTACCTGGTTGGGTCGGAAAAGTAGTCTGATTGTTTATAAAAAAAACTTCATTAATTAACCGTTATCGTTTTACACCCTTATAGTAAGATTTTCTAAATACATATTCGAATCATTTAGTATTGTATTTCTGTTGAAGACCCATTGCTTCGTATTTCTATGTATACTAATAAATAAAATTCAAGCGCCTCTTTGTAAAATCAAAATAACACCCTTTTTACTAAACATATATAAATGTATATACGGTTACTCTATATCAAAAACATTTATTTTTTTAATTTTTACCTGACTAGCTGTCTGTGTCCGGATTTAACACAAAAACAGCTAGCTCGCTAGCTAGATCGATTTCAATGAAACTTTGTACACGGGAAGTATATATCAAGGAGTAATTCATAGGTTACAAAGATTTTTTAAACTTCGTAAAAAAAATATCTTCGTCTTTAAAATTTTAAACACCGGATGGCAGATTTTGTTAAAATGTAGTGTCCATAAAGTGTATGGTATTGAAAACTATAAATAAATCGCTTAAAATATTTGAATGAAATTTAGTCTCCGGGAAGCATGTATTTGAAGAGAAATCAGGACATCCCGTATGCAATCAATATAAAACAGGCATGTCGACTGCATTATTTATTATCTTAATATAAACTTAAAATATTATAAATGTGAAAAAATATAAACTAAAACTTAATAAATTGAATCCTTGGTTCTTGGACCGACCAACCAAATAAACCAACTAAATAAATAAATAACTAACTACAACTAAATAATGTTTTATAGCGATATTATAAACAATTACATATAATTAATTCAATAATCTATGTAATTATTACTATTCGTTTTTTAATTAAATCTTGTATTAACGAATACTGATGAATTAATTCGTGGCGGATTATTGTAATTTCGAACCCTTGCTCACTGGTTAATTAAAGTCGCGGTGTTCATTAAATTCTTTCTTTTAACAACTCGCATATTTTTGAAAACTAATTTGAAACCAATTAATAACATTTCAGGTCAGGCAACTACTGAATTAAATTTAAAATTAGTTACATTTATGTGATAAAAAAAAATCTTATTTTTAGCTACAAATTCCTTCGATATTTATTAACACTTACGAGGAAATAAAATTAATTATCCTACTAACTACAAATCATCACGGCGACAAACGACTAAACGAGTAATTATTTTATTTATGTATCTCGATCGGTTTATACAAAATTTGTTTTCATTTATTAAAAGGACAAAATACCTGTAATTCAGAAGCGCTGTTGTTTTAATTCACAAAGATTTACACTATATTATTGCTGTAAAAAGTGTTAAAAGTGCATGTGTTAACTGTTATGATCACACACAAACGAGATAACCAAACTGATTCGCACAACAAGATGGAATGACTAATAACCACACTTATGCACTTCGATTTATTTTGCACTAGTTTATACCAGCTGCTGAGGCGATATAAATATTATAGTAAATTTATACTTATATTAATAGTACCATAAAAAAAACAAATAATGTATATAATCGTTTGCCGCGTTTGTGTGGCTGTTTATCCTCTTTGTAACTCCTCCTAAACCACAAAACAGATTTATAGGATTTTCACTAGTAGATATTTTTCCAAATAAGGTATCTATATACTATTTTTTTTTCACGGTATAGGCTCTGTTAACGCCATCTATTATCGTATATATTCTCTTCTTATTCTAAGTTATTTCTTCTCTATATTGTCTACACGCCCCCGCTCTATTTAGTCCTATGTATTCATTATCCCTTCCTCTTCCTATTTAAAAACGGAACGCCAACACGCAACCGCCGCCGCTGTCTCTCGTATGTTTAAAAGTACACATTAATTATCAAATTATATCGAACATTCATAAAGTGAAGTGAGGTGGAAAATAAAATCTGAACCAGCTTAATCGAAGGCTAATAATAAAGGTAAGTTCCGTTTGCTCCTTTCAACACCATCCTTTTAGATATTTCCACACCAGGCTCAGTGATTTGAACACAACCTCACCTGGTATTAAGTGACGATGTGATGGTAAACACACTAAGCCTAGACACTGGTTCTCAAGAGGCGCTACCGGAACACACCTATTTAGCGACAGGTTTCCGAACTTGAGGATGATAGATACCCACGTAGGCATTTTTCGAAAATGCCCCACCACCATGCAATGGTTTTCTATAGATGGTTTCCATTACCGAAAGCTCAGGCTGATTTTAGAGTTGAATAGGTGGGTTTTAAACCCGCGTCCATTGACGCGAAATCCGACCCTAATACCAACTAAGGCTACATCGCTTCGCCAATATACTAGAAATCATATAATAACAAACTATTTCTGTAAACCCTTTCGATGTACAGTCAGTTTTCTTATCTCTCCTGTTTAGACTTGTTATCAAATCAAGGGCATGCAAATGAATTACTTCCCGGGCCTAAAGTTTCCTGCTATTTCTGTAAAGTGTGTTCGTTCTCTTGATTTATAATTATCGAACAATCAGTGATAACTCTTTCTGTATACACGACACAGATTTAAATCCGTGCCTTTAAGTTTTACGTAAAATGGATAATAATCGAGAAACGTGTTTTATCTCTTTCAGTGTGTGGGACAACTTGAAACGTAATTGCTAGTTTTGTATCACACCAAACGCCGGAAATAAAATGCAGTGATTAATCTTTTTTGCTAGTTTTATTGTAATCTGCACCATAAAAACTTTCAAACTGTAATGAAACTAATATCCTGCATAAAAGTATGTTTAAAAAATCTTAGTTAATATTTCCGCCTGGCATATTCAAATCACCGTGACGTTATTTTATTTTCATCCTCTCAGCTAACCCTTACATTTGATAGTCATTTCATAAGAGTATACGAAAAATAACAGGTTTGCGGTCTTTCGGAGTCTACCATATTAGATTTAGAATAACATTGTTAATTTGTTATCTAAACTAAACACTTTTAGGTCAGTTAGTTGGGAATAATTATTTCAAAGACCATCAAAACCTTTAGTAACAAGGTATTTTAAATAAAATCTTGGTTCGTCTCTTTACAAAATGTAAATATTTTACCAGTAGCTTTGTTATTCTTATCAGTCAGTGACATGTCTGGCCTGACAATAATTTTGCATATAAGCTATACCCGTGTCTCTTTTTCGTAAATATTAAATAATAACTTATTAATGCCACATAAGAAAATACAGACAATAGAACGATTAAATAACGTGCCTACAAAACATTTCATTAAATTATTTTGGACATAAAAAATTAATTAAATACCACTCACGCAATATCATCGTTCGAATAGTTATCGAAATTTGACTATAAATTATAGAAAAGTTCAAGAAAAGAAACTTACCTTTTTCCAAGATTTTCTTGATCGATAACATTACAGCTTGCCAATAACTGCCAAATAAAAAAAGCGTGTGTACAGAGTACACACATCAGAAGAACTCCTTTTTCAAATTTTAGTTTACAATCTGTAACGCCAATTATTAGAGATAAAAACGTGTATGACAACGTTCTAGAGTTTTTGGCGAGATCTCAGTCTGTCATGTAGCAATTCTGTTCTTTAATTAAATAAATTTGTGTATTGTTGTTGTCAATGACTCTATATCATGTAATCTTGGTGCGTTTTGTGTGATATAATTGGCTATTGTATACAAGTTTATTACCTATAGAAAATAACGCGTAACATTTGTTCTGAGGTGCCGAAAATGAATTGGAAAATTCAAGCAGGATGAACCACCGTTTTTTTGTTGGAATTTGGTAACGCTGATACAAGATTGAAAATACATCTTACTCAGATCACACTGGCAAAAATTGTGTGTAAACAGATTCTCATTATCTAAGAAGGAGATGCGCAGGCTTCCTCAAGAATGAATAAAGCACAAAGAGCATCAAAATATTCTGACGCTTTAATCTCGCGCAAAGCAGTTTCACTTTCATAATAGGTTGACATAGCAAATAAGATACTAAACGGATTGTTTTATCACTTCTCTTTAGCACATTCGTCGAAATGTCAAATCGTCAACTCAGATCTGAAAGTAAATGCACCTGCTTTGCATCTGAATCGTTTTAAAATCACGATATGTATCGAACTACAAGCATTGAATTGATCTTTGTTATGTTATCTTATTCACAACTGAAGTATTTACCATCGAGTTGATAATTTTTATCGCATTTTGAGAGTAAAATTATAATATTAAAAAAGTGCAAAATATCCAGCGACATATTTACAAATGTGTCGCCTACATGCTGAATTAAATTCACATAATTTTCACGCTTCACTCCTTATATGTGTTATATCTAAATAGGATGATGGAAAAAAAAAAAAAAAAAAGTTAAAGAAAATAAAAGTAGAATAAGAAATGTTGATGGCTATAACTAGAATAAGATTTTTAAAATAAGATTAAGCTAGCTATAAGTAACGTAAACAAGATCTCGGATCTATGTCTGAGGAAAGGGGGATTAAAAAAAAAAAAAAAGACATTAAAATTTTTGGGTATTCTATCATAGCATATTTCAAAGGTTTGGTTCTGAAATTAACCGATATACAGTTGCAAGGAAAACCTTTGTTTTGAAGGCATCTTTAGCACTAAAAGGAATTCCTTGATCGTCATCTTCGCTTTTACCGAAATATCGCTTTCTTATCTAGTGTTCTCATCGGTTTACTTTATTCAATCGAGGATATTTTTTTGTCCAAACAACAGAGTACAAATTTGAGTGGAATTTCCAAAAACGATCCAGGAGATAACAATATATTATCGACTTGAGGTGGGACAACCGACAACAATCGACTGTCTAATCTGCCACTGTATTGTACAGCCGTGATACTCATCACCGTAAATCTAGTAGAGATATTTTTCGGTTTATTGTCAGATCGAGTAAAGAGATAACTCGGCGAAATTACTAGCCCATTATCAATGGCACCGAAAAACGGCCGCCTTCGTAAATTTGCCGCCGCAAGCTATAGCATACCTAACTAATCTGGAACTCTATCTCGAATGCATGGTAGGGTCAACGGTTATCAAGGAGAATTTGGCCTCCCTCCTAAACGGTAGAGACATCCGGAAACATCTGCTGAAACATGTGCATTAGGTAGTAGTCGCTGCCTGTAAAAGAAACAAATTGGCACGACACGAATGCCAATAGACATTCAGAAATTTAAAACAAAGTCTCTGAGTATGTTCGAGATGCGTAGCGGTTACAACAGAAACTCTCTGGAAAGCCGTCTCTGGCTGTACCCATTTATATATACTTAAAATATTTTAAATGGTAAATGATTTCATTTTTTTTTTTTTTAGCTTTACAAAGTGACTAGCGTTGAATAACGTTATAGTCCATTAATTATGACGACCGTCAATAGATGAGAATATATCGACAGTAGCCATCATTATGCCGGCCTGCATCTAACTATTCGGTGCAAATATAGACTAATTAAATTATTTTGTGATGACAATAATTTTTAGAACACTACATAAAAGTTTAAGATGGAGTTTTTTGTCTTCATGTGTGTATGTTCCGTTTGTCAATTGATTCATTATATATGAAAATACAATTCTAATATATGCATGTGCTGTCATCTTTACTATCACCACCAGCGTTCGGCACACTAACACTCCTAAAGTCTGTAAATTATTTGTTTTATCGTGTATCATAGAATTTTACTTACCCACAGGCGTAACAATATATTTATTTTTATAGATAACTTTTTTTAGTGATCGACGAAATCGCTACAGATAAAAAAAATTAAATAAAACATTCTAAATTTAAAAATCATAAATCATAAAATCAAATAAATGCTGGTCAAATTTAAAATAAAAAACTTAAATTGAAAATATTTGAGAAGATAAAAAAAAACATAACTATTCAATACAGTCTTTATAAATTATTCGTTTATAGTTATTGTGTAATGTATTGTATCCATTTACATCAATCTTTATTTAAAATATAAATGTATTTTAATATAATCCAAAATAATAATACTGAATTATTATAACCCCAAAAATAGCCACCGGCAAACTCTCCCGCAATATTGAACTATTAAATATTGAAAGGATTTAATGCAGTTAATTAATGTCTGTAAAGAATAATGCATGTAAATTATCAGACGTGTTGTATGTACTGCTTGTACTTTAAGTAAATAGACGAGGATAAAAGAGTTAAGGTCAATAAAAAAATTGAAAACAGCTTTTTGTCCACAAGTTTTTAATAATATTTGTGCTTAAATTACGGTCATTAGGAAAATATAACTTCGTAACATTTAGTTTAATTTAAACTACCTCTAAGTTCCTTAGGCATGGCTATCTGTACCAATATGCTTAGTGTCAATTCTACAGAACAACTCATAACATCTCAATCCAATCAAACATCTCAAATCTTCTTCTTCTTATTATTTTCAAGATTACTTTTATTCGCAAATATAAGAGTGCACAGACGATTTAGAATAATTACGACGAGGATTACAGTTAAGACAATTAAAGCAGCGAGATCCAGGAATATCTTCTGGTACCATGGCATAAGGAGCGCAAAAGAACGTAAATGCGGCGCTCCACGTGTTTTCGTGACGTGTTCCACCCAGTGCACCAACTCCACACCTGGATGTACTGGTCGATCGTGGTAAATCAGTGATAGTTCCTTGGCCTTCTCCCTATACCTGTTGGTCGTTACAAAAAAATTGTTTATATTTAGAACATCACAATAGGCTTTATACATCTTTCTTCGATTACGATTACTTAAAACAACGTCCGCTTGGGCATAGATATTATATCTTCTTAATCTTGCTATTTATTTGTGTAAGTTTTTTATTAGCAATAGTCGGCAATTATATATTTTTATGTATTGTAATATTAGTTTGTAAGCTTTTCCAAAACTAATAAAATAAAAATCAAGACACACGTCTTAATTATCAAACAAAATATAATGTGAAGAAACACTAAGGAGTCAATGGATTATATAGCACAAGCAATCCCTAAATACGACATTATCTTGAAGTAACCAATTGAGCCCACAAGAATCTAACATAATGTGATACCGAATCGAATGCAGAACCTAGCTCGAACTTTACGAAGACACCATTTTGGTTTTTTTTCAGTTTTTCTGGCTTAATTATAGAAACATGGAAAAAGACAGGGTGGCTAGGCGAGTGACCTAGCCAGGTGAGTATTAGAAAATATCCTATCATCATGCAATAATTTCTTCACGATGATTCCCTTCAACAAAAGCTCAAGGTTATTTGGTTATTGTGCTGTTACAGTTCGAAAACAAATCCATCGACGATCTTCAACTACAGTACCAATGGAATATCGTTAATTCATTAATTCAATATTTATCCAATTTTATTTGCGTTCAAACTATTTACACTTGCCTAGGATCTGTTAGTATATCATGTATCGCAGCTTCCAATTCCACAGCCATAGTATAAGATAGATCTACCCTTTTTGCAAAACCTTTGTTAACAGCTCTATTCACGTTACCAAATTGGTCTGCGAAGACTGGTATACCTATAATCGGTACTCCAAAATGAATTGCCTCTGTAGTTGACAAGAACCCACCATGAGTGATGAAAACAAGACAATTGGGATGGTCTGAAAAGAAAAAAATAAACTGTTAAATTAGCTAGTCCTAGAAAATTATAAATAAAAATTTTGATGTAACAACATACACAGAATACTTGGCTGAGGCGCCCACTTTATAATATGAACATTTTTAGGTAAATTATGAAGCTCCTCTTCAAATTTCCATAGCACTGTTTGCTTGAGTCCGCTAAAAACTTTTAAGATATCTTTCTTGAGTTGATCTGGCATTTCTTTGCTTTTTAAGTTGGACCCCATACTGAAATATATTACTCCGTTTGGTGCATTGTCAAATAACTTCTGTAAGTTCTAGAAATAAATCCAAAGGAACTTTCATCAAGGCATTGAATGGATCAAGCATTCGAATTATTTGAACAGCTAAGTATTTTGTGGCATAAACTTTCAATATTAGACTACGTTTTTTGTAAAAATTAAAAAAATATATATAATTGAGTACGTTATAGTAAGAGTCTAAAATTAGCATATGCTTAATATTAAAGTTTTACTCAAACTCAAACCTAAAAATCTATTTTAAAAAAATGACAAATTATATGACAATTCAAGAAAAGAAAAAGTAACTGGTAACTTTACTTCATATATCTTATGTTGCGTGTAGCATATCATAGTGATAAAGGAAAAACACACCTCAGGCAATGGTTTCACTTTACGATCAATGTGATAACCACCAACAGGTTTAAAATTCTGCGGTAACCTGGTCGGTTGGCCTAAAGACACATGAGAGTTTCCTAATACCAATGAACCATTATATTTCAGTTCACCGTAAATTGGTGGTTGTCTTCCTCGCTGTCGTATAATTGGCGCTATCAATCTTTCGTATTCTTCTCTTTCTGTTGTATCTATATACCTAAAAACACAAAAGCCTATTTAAGCCACAGCTTTATTAAATTCTAAATTTAAAATACAAAACCTCTTTTTATTGCAAGTGCATGTAGACATTCAATCTGTTTAAGAATACAGAGATTTATTTATGTAGTTTCCCATTTGCTTTCTACATTTAAATTTTTAGTTTTTAACTTACTTATACATATAGAAATTAGTCTTTATTTGTGCCCACAATTCCTCAATACGCTGTAGGAAATTAAACGGAGGAGCATTTGCGGTTATTGCATCTCCGTTGTAAGCAGGGTTCGGTTCTTCATCGATTAGACGCAAAATCTGCCAGTGTGGATCTGTACTGACTAGCCAAATTAGTGGAATGTCAAACACTGCTGCATAGCTGGAATAAATAGAATTTCTTCAAGTTCAGAATACATAATATATTATTTTTCAATCTGTCATATTTAAATAACAAGGCGGTAGGATATACTCAAAACATTCCTAGACAACAATGCTAGTTACAACTACAAGAAAAGAAAGAAGATCTGTTGTTGGTATTATCTTTCCTCGTACCCTAAATTTGATAAAACAGACTTTACAAAAGTAGAAGCACACATAAACCGACATATCCCTTGATGATGTAATTTGAAGCCAAATTCCCAATGAAAATATTGTAACCAATTAACACATCAACGAATTACTAGATTAATAAGAGACATATTGAATACTTTCATGTGTCGAGTACCCGTAAAAATAAGACAATAGGAAAACAATGGAAAGCTGGCGTAAACGCCAGGTAAGTGCTTAAGGGGTTAATTATAACGCACCTAACACAAATTTCTGTGAGAAGCCACTCAACAATAACCAAATCGAACTCTTCTTTTGGATCCCGTAGAAGTCTTTGCACGTTTGGATTCTCTATGGTCTTCACGTGTAGATTATTCATCAGATAAGAGGTGTCACAGTAATTCCAATCAAATTGTTTTTCCATCAGCAGTTTAATATTTAAAACGTCCTCTGTGAATATATAATACTATTTTATTTGTTTCCAATTATTAGCTTGTTGCAACTAGAAAACTGTTAATGCAACTGTTTATACTAGATTATTTTAAGCTTCATAGTATCTAATTTCGAAGAATCATCTATTATTTTAAATACAATTAAAACAACTATTGAAGAGAGTAACGGCTGTTATAATTATTATGTTTTAATTTTCCGCATTCTTATTTACTCCTTTATTTGCATTATTACTACTAACATTTCTCATTCGTTCATTACTTTATCTGTGTTTATTAAAGTAGTTAATTTTAGCAAACGACGTGTAATAAAGTTAATGAAACCTAAATTGTTTAAAAAAGCGATTTACGCGAAATCGAAACAAATGAATGGAGGTCTCAACAACCATAGTTTTAAAATATAAAAAAGTCACAATATTTATCCAACTTATACTTACTAGGGAATACATCGAAATTACTGCATACGTCGATTTGCCGCAGTTTTGGATGTGAATTTTGCTCAATGAACGGTGTTATGTATGTTACCTGCAAATATTCAAGCGTTATTAACTAATTACGTTTAAAGTTCGATTTTCATTGTGTTTACAACTCTTCGTATTTCCTTACGAAATAGACAATTCTGGTTAATTTTCGAAACAATTTATACTAACTGACATAATATTAGTTACAATTTAGTTACTGTTGGCAATGAAATACAGTAACTGTCCATTATCAGTGGAATATTTACAAAAACCAAATATTAGGAGAATCATAACAATTTTAACAATTGGGTATTTTTGTAATATAATAAAATGATTATTATTAATTATTACAGACTCAGTGCTTTAACCACAATCTCAGCTGATGTTAAATGACGATGTGATCCAGGATGTTACAGAGACTAAGTCTAGAGTATTCTTACTAGTGATGTCGTCGGAACACATGCCAGAAATTTTAACAAATCTACTCACTTCATGGCCAGCTTCCAACAAAAGCTTAACTATTCCATATCCGAGGATACTGTGACTTCTGCCCGGTTGTGGAAAAACACAACCAATATCTTGTACCCATCACATGTACACGAAATCGCGAATACACATAATGGTAGTAGAAATTTAAACATTTTCTGGAAAAAACAGAATAATAGAGGCAAAACTGAAGACTCAATCATGTGCGCTGGATTGAATCGTCGTGGGGGGTAATCATGATATTTACCAGGAAAGTAATTTTTGTATTAAAAAGGTATGCCACATAGATATATACACCACACCACGTCTCATTGTAATAAGGGTAGGCCAGAGATTTCTTTCATTTACTACGGTCGTACGCTTTATCTGCTTTCATAAGCACATTCAAACACGACAGGTTAACGATATTACAGGTACTTCTGACCATCGATTTGGTCAAGACACGTTCGCTTTGGACGACTCTTACCGGCTTGCCTAGTCACCTTACTATATATACTACAGTATGGTGAAACTTGGTAATAAATTCCACCACTATTCTACATCTAAATCTATTACTTCTAAAATAAATCTGACGTCACTGCACCCCGGTATCCAAATAACAAATGACGGATATTCCACCTTAAGTATTAAACATTCTGATAAATACTCACTTTTATCATTGAACAATTAAATACCACACAAATCACATTCTAGAAAAACTACTCGGCGCAAAGTTAACCGACATACTGGACTATATTTAATTTGGTCTTTACGAAACTCCCTGCTATAGTTTACTAAGTTTGTTTCGTCATAATGCTTATCCAAAAGATTATTTATTATACAACCTTGAGATTGAAATCGTTAAATGTTTGTTGGATTTAATTTGTTTACGCTTGATTACATTGTTTTATTGTTGCATAATGCATGGTAAATATAACTTATATTACTTCAAATTAACCTACTGTAAAGCAACGAAAGAGATAGCAGTAACATTCTGTAAAAGAAGAAATGAGATAGCATGTTGATTATGCAACCGAAACATAAACACATTCTAAACAAGTCATTGACCTTTGAAATGTAAATAAGACCTTGATCTTTTTACTTTTTGGGCTGTTCTGTAATTCGTTAATTTGACTAGATAAGGGGGACTTTTTGTTTTGATCTATCTAAATGTTGTTTACCTGAAGATCCTCGACAGGTTCACCGAACTACGTGGGCGTGGATTACCCCACACAGTTTGAATTGGACATCCGAACGAAAAACAAGAAGACAACCAGAAGTGATCTACAATTGTTACAAGATCTAAAATCGAATGTATTGTAATGTGAGTTAAAAAGACTAGTGTTGTGTACGTACGTGTGTAGCACAATTTCGAGTTAAATGTTTGTCTGTCGATTAAATTCTTTTACGTATCTACTGCGTTTTAGTTACCCACGGGCTTACATAACAAAACCTAATTGTAATGTAGCATATAACACGATCTATCCTATATTTAATTGTAATTAAAATAAATAGTGACATAAGTAATAATAATAAACGTAACCTGCGTTGTGAGTTATGGGAACGTGCTTAGAATTCTCATACTTTACATTAATTTAAATAATTACAACAAAGTGTTCTGTATAAAAATAATAAAAAATTATACTGCATGTTTTGTAACAAAAGATGGTGTATAAAATAAAATGAGTTGTGATAAAATATAATATTATGATATAATATAGTCTTATCAATAACTACAGACTGTTATAATAAATTATACTATACAATTTTTTTTTTTTCTTATTTATATAACAATCAGTCATTTTTTTTTGAGAAAATAAAAGTATTAAAACCGCATTTTGAATAGAGAAAATAGAGTGGAGTGATAAAATTACAGCAGCAAGATAAAAAATTATGACTTATGGTATCAAGGCACCATAAGCGCGGGACAGAGCAAGTGAGACGCCTTCATATGCCCCACACAGTTCACAACACCGCTACAAACCCACCAGTCGTGATATATCAACGATAATTACATTACATAATATCTGAAATTTATTAACTGAAATAAAACAGATTTTGTTTCGTACCGAAATCGGTGCTGAAATACAGTACAGCGATTATCGTTTATTTTTGTTATTAGAATCCTCACTAATTAAAATGTCTTATGAGTATAGTGTGGCTAGAATAAAGTATCAGTCTCTCAATTTGGCCGCGTTGTGTAATGTCACTTTTCCAATTGACTAATGAAAGTAGTATGCATGTATTAAAGAAAAAAAAAATTGCCTTGCCTTAACACAACTGATAGATGCTGGCCGAAATATTTCTAAACGCCAGAGTGACAGCAAGCATTAAAAAATTTCATAGCGATGATTTTCTTCGGCGAAAGCTCAGACTCACTGGAGGATAGCATCAAACCCCTGCCCATCGACCGCAATACTAATAAGCTATCATCACTTCAAGCACTGAACCATATTCTTTTACTCAGTGCAAATCTGAAAAGCCCTGATGCTCAGTAGGAATCAACTAGAAATATTAGTGAAAGCACAAACTGGACACAGTTATTTGGACAAGCATATGCACAACATTGGTGCCTAGAATACAAGAGAGTGCAGGTTCTCTAAATATACAAACGAAACACGAAAGCATATCTTGTGCGAACATGATCCATTAATACCCATATGTAACCAAATTCTGGGTAAGCATGCGTTTCTCCAGGAGGAGCTACAAACACTCTCTGTCAATAAGATCCTACAATATATCCAGGTTGTAGGTCTAGGCAGTCAGCTTTAGCAATATACGGGCAATCACAATAGATCTAACTAGGACACAGTGATACAGGGATGTTTTAGCCCTGCTTCGAATAAAAATAATATTTATGAAACTTTAACCACATTAAAAATTTGAATACTTACCTAGGATCTGTTGGTACATCCTGTATAGCAGCTTCTAATTTCACAGCCATAGTATATGATAGATCAACCTTTTTTGCAAAACCTTTTTATAACAGCTCTGTCCACGTTAACATAAACATGTTTGATTATAGAATAAATAGTTTTAATAACTATTTAAAATCATAAAGTTATCGCTAAATGCAATTTAAAGTCCAGATAAATTATTATCAAAATATTGAAAGAAATAAAAAAATATACAAAAATAAGTTTCTTTTGAGGATGGATCATTACGTGAACGATAATGATGTCTTGAAGTGAAACCTCTCTCTGTGTTTCCGCTAAAATCGTTTATTGTTATTATTAATTGTACAATTTTAAAAACTTTATAAAATGCATAAACATAAAAGACCATATCGAGTTTTTAGTCGGCTCTTTTCGACTGGGTTGTTTTCCGAACCGGTGGTCATTTTTTGACCTTGAAACGCCTTCTCAGGGCCCAACTTGAATAAAGAATTTTGGATTTTATCTGATTCTGATCATTACATTGCGAATCAGAGCTATAGATATATGTAATAAAAAATCTGTAAATTGTACTTCGCAATGTAGGAAATATAATGACAATGTGAAGTGTATCGAATTTACATATTTTTTTTAATATTATATGTATAATCTTTTCCGGTATTACAAAGAACAACTCATGATGATAATACTAAATCAAATCCACAAAAAAATATCCAGCAAATAAGCTTTCATTTAATATTGAATAATTAAAAAAATGGCAAATTGAATACAACTTTATTTTACAATAAATATTATTTCCAATCAAATATACAACGTTTCAATTTGTTTTCTTCTTTACAATATGTTTCTTACTCACAAATAATAGATTATAAAAGCGCTTTAGAAGAATTACAACTAAGAATATAACTATGATGATTACAGCAACGAGATCCAGGAACATCTTCTGGTACCAGGGCATAATAAGGGCCGGGGAACGTAGATGTGGCGCTCCACGTGTGTTTTTACAACGTGCTGTACCCAGTGCACCAACTCCGATCCCGGATGTACTGGTCGGTCGTGGTAAATCATAGATAGTTCGTTAACCTTCTCCCTATACCTATTAGTTGTAACAAAAATAAACACGTTTAGATTAATATACCAAAAGATCATAATGAGTTTTACAACTGAACAAGCATTGAAAGATACTAATACCACCATGGCAACGTTTCATCTTCAGGTTTTACTTCACCAAAAACCCATTGTAAAATGGGATTCGCTATAGAATTAGCTATTATTACTTCAAAGATTGAGACATATTAATCAAATTTTACTTGCGTTAAAATTTTTGATACTTGCCTAGGATCTGTTAGTATATCCTGTATCGCAGCTTTCAATTCAACATCCATTGTGTAAGATAGATCAACCCTTTTTGCAAAACCTTTGTTAACAGCTCTGTCCACGTTAACAAATTGGTCTGCGAAGACTGGTATACCTATAATCGGTACTCCAAAATGAATTGCCTCTGTAGTTGATAATAAACCACCATGAGTGATGAAAAGGAGACAATTCGGATGAGCTGGAATAAAAAATTGTTAAATTACCTGGCCCAAGGTAAATAAAAAAAGTTGTAGTATAATGTTGTGTACATACACAGAATACTTGGCTGAGGCGCCCACTTTAAAATATGAACGTTTTTAGGTAAATTAGGAAAATCCTCCTCAAATTTCCACAAAACCGTTTGCTTAAGTCCACTAAATACTTTCAAGATATCCTTCTTGAGCTGATCCGGCATTTCTTTGCTTTTTAAGTTAGATCCCATACTGAAATATATTACTCCATTTGGCGCATTGTCAAATAACTTCTGTAGGTCCTGTAATAAAGCCAATGAAAATTGATATTACCGCATATTTTAATGTTCGTATAAATGTTGAAATTGTTATAGAGTATAGTTTAATAAGTGACAGAATTTAGGCGGTTATTGCCATGTTTTAAAATTTTAACAAAAGAAATTACTTTCGAACAAGTAACGCCCTGACGAACCAGCAAAAAGTATGATTAAATAAAAAAAAACAGCCTATTAAAATATAACAGATAAAATAAAAATATCTAAGGTGGAAGAAAAGAAACATAAAATGAATTAGGTGCTAATGAAGATAAAATAAATCATTAAGTTACAAACATTGGATGTTAATAGACGATATTTAATATTTAGTCTACCTCTAATAGCTACCAAATAAACTCCATGTGTAACTATAATCTTTCAGCTAACACAAATATATTTTTTTACAAGTTATTATATTTGAGACCCAAATCTATCTATAATTGTCTGTAATTCCACATTAAAATCTATTAATAACCAAATTTACAGAATATTATAGTTTAAAAGAAGAAAAAAGTACCGAGTAACTTCAGTTTATACATCTTATCTAATGACCTTATGTTGCATAACATAAGTCTGAGTAAATAAGGATGACAAACCTTAGGCAAAGGTTCCACGTTACGATCAATATGATATCCACCAACAGGTTTAAAATTCTGCGGTAACCTTGTCGGTTGGCCTAAAGACACATGAGAGTTTCCTAATACCAACGAACCATTATATTTCAGCTCATTGTAAACCGGCGGTTGTCTTCCTCTCAATCGTATAATTGGTGCTATCAATTTTTCGTATTGCTCTCTTTCTGTGTTATCGACATGTCTAGAAATAAAATAGCGAATTTATGTAACAGATTTATTAAATTTTGATTTACAATTTAAGTCATGTTTTCTTGTTAATTTGTAAAGTTGGACATTCTTTACTCGGACAAAAATAATAAGATTATCCTAGTCTAAGATCCATCATTACTGTAATGGGTTTATTTTTCTAAATATACTCATATATTTCCCTTTTGATATTTCCTTCCTGTTGATATTTAAGTTAGTCAAATTTTGCATTCCTCTCTTATTTCAGTTTCTTATTCCTTTTTGTTTTTCTTTAAATCAGTACCTACATTTTAAGCGTTTTCAAATACTCCTTTATACTGCCCATAACAGTGGCTAGCATTCATTTAGTTACTTAACACTACAGAAACATAACCATTTATTTTTGTAGTAAATTAAAACTGTAATTATTAACTAAAGATGGATTTCCGCAAACTCTCGTCGTCATCAATTGCAAGTAATTTAAATTAATTAAATACGATACTGAAAAGACTCTAATAAAACCTTTAAAGGGTTTATAATTATGTAATAAAGATCAGGTAATTAAAGTGATTTGAAACTCGATGAAACTATAGCGAATTTTAAAACAAGAGACAAATACATTCATCTATAGGATTTATTTAATGTGCAAGTAAATAAGATAGCATGCCATTATACAGTGTTTCGTGTATCTGCGGACTGCTATTTCTGCGGTGCTTCGTAGTCCCTCTTATGGTGTCTAGTGGTAAATGATAATAGAAGAGATTAATAATTGCTTCACCTTTTTCCTTACTAAGGTAAGATAATAAAAACTTTTTGGCGGTAGTTCCCCGTTCCATTTTAGCTTTAAATTTGGATTTTTCGACTTACGTATATATGTAGAAAATATTCCTTATTTGTATCCACAATTCTTCAACGCGCTGTAAGAAATTAAACGGAGGGGTATTTCCGCTTATTGCATCTCCGTTGTAAGCTGGGTTAAGCTCTTCATCGATAAGTCGCAAAATCTGCCAATGTGGTTCTGTACTACCTATCCAAATCAATGGAGCGTCGAACACTGCTGCATAGCTGGAATAAATAAAAATATTCAGAAGCTAATAGCAATTCTCCCTTTTTGGGGAGATTTTTCTCCAACAATAGTTGTCTTTCGGTTGGACCAATCAATCAAAAGCTAATTTGATCAATTATAAAGAAATCTAACATGTTCTATAAATTATTTGGTGTATTTTGTTATCTTTAAGAGATGGTGTTTTTTCGTAGACTTAATGTGTATTTTAGGCGGTATTATCACATAACAACAGATACGATTGTAAGCCTTTATCCAATAAAAAATCAAATTAAGCATACAACCAAAGTTGTATAAATCAAACCAAACCAATATAAATAAAAAAGAAGACAAATAAGTAGTTGGTTTACTTCGTTTACTGTGAAGAAATGGTTTACCAAATATCAAAAATTGGTGGTGCAATATGAAGCCAAAATCACCATAAAAAAACTTATCAATGAATTGCCAGATTAATAAAAGGACTTCCAAAAACCTTTAGGAGGACATGCGGTCGGCAACTGATTTGAAAAGTAGGTATTTCAGAAAACTAGTGCTATCGCGTTGCGCCCCAAAGAAAAAGTTATAAAACACGAAAGAGGCTAATGCAGCTCGGGCTGATTTACCGTACGCAAAATGATGAAAACATTACATTGTAGTACCCTGTTTCCTCCTTCAAAACTGAACCGATTTTTAATTTTCTTTCAGTTATACTATAATAAAGTCTTTGGTTATGCCTCAACGTTTTTTTTTAAATTTTGTTTGACAAACGTCTTAAAATGACGGTAAAAATCGGCATTTTTTTCGGCTTCTAGTTAGTACAATAAATAATTTATGGAACAAATCAAAACGTACGGTGGCATGTCCGTGGTGAATATATATTACATTATTGTTATAAAAATATTTACCATAATGCTATTATCCAGGGAGGAAACAGGGGACTACGTTTGTATGGAATAAATGCCGCTAGCATATCCTTTTAATGATAACTTACCTGACACAAATTTCAGTGAGCAGCCACTCGACAATAACCAAATCAAACTCTTCTTTTGGATCCCGTAGGAGCTTTTGCACGTTTGCGTTTTCTATAGTTTTGACGTGTAGATCATTCATAATATACGATGCGATTCGGTAATCCAAGTCGAGTTGTTTTTCCATTAACACTTTAATATTCAAAACGTCACCTGTAAATTAAACGTGTCCAATTTCTTTAACTTGAAAATATATCCGTTTGGTAATTCGTTGTATTTAAATCAATAGAATCGTCATTTTTTTTTCTAAATTTAACTTTTGGATTTCAACTATAATAAACACTAGGTATATTTTTTAATTTGTTTTATTACTAATGTTAATAATTACATACTTGCATAATTAGTCTTTATCTATTGTCAATAAATCGGAATCGGTTTATTTAGATCGAATTCAATAAACAAGAATTAAAGAAAAAAAAATAACATAATTACAACTACAATATTATTAAATTATATTGTAAAGATCATAATATTATTCCAACTTATACTTACTAGGAAATACATCGAAATTTTTGCTTACGTCAATTTGTCGCAATTTCGGATGCGTGTTTTCCTCAATGAACGGTGTTATGTATGTCACCTGAAAATATTTAAGCGTTACAAACATAAAAGGGGGCGTCCATAAATTACGTGAGGTGTTTAAGGGGGGGAGGTGGTCGAGTCAAATCTCATCTAATCTTACGTTGGAGAGAAGGGGGTCTCGGCAAATATCACGCAATTTTTTTTACTGATTGAAACAAAAAAAAACAAACTATTTTGGGCCATTTAATCCAGATTGTACATGCTTAAGATTAAATCTTAAGCGTAATCGTAATACGATTAAGATCATTTACTAATTCTTTCGAAAGAAAATAATTTCATTCATACTTCAACGTTATACATTTACTGACTGTCAAACCACCATATTCGTTTTATACCAAATAGCTCAATTTAAGCAGAAAATTCAAAAAAACACCTCACGTAATTTATGGACGCCCCCAAATCTATAATATCGACATAATATCTATAAAAGCTTAGTTATCAAGTAACGGCCTTTCCTTATTTTATTCACTTATAATTAACTTTTTCCCGGCTAATTATACTATGTTTGACTATAAATGTGTCGAGTACCCATAAAAATAAAACAATAGAAAGACATTAGGAAAACAATGGAAAGCTGGCGTAAACGCCAGGAAGATGCTCAAGGGGTTAATATTATTTTTGACTTGTTTTTATGTAAGTCATATTATTACTAACAAGTAGTTCTAATATTTTACAATTCTCTGTTCTGATAAATAAATAGCATTTATTTAAATATGAATTTTAAGTGTTATAATTTTGAGCGTGTTTTGATTCTGCGATTTGTAACATGTTTTATTACGATTGAGCCTGACTATTAACATTGCATTTAATTTCATTACTTTGTCTTTCTATATGACTGTCTCCTGTTTCATTTGCCAAATAAAATAAATAAATATCTGTGCAAAATTTTATTGCGTTTCTTTTTCTATGAGAATCTATAAATACTGCAAGAAAACCGTGGTCAAGGTTGACAACACCGTGGTACAATAGACAATACAATAGGCAAAATACAATAGTGCCTATCTGTGTAATGTTCAAAGATCACAATTTATAGCAAATGACTGAACTCATATGTCGGAGTTTTTGGCGGGATCTCAGTCTGACATGTAGCAATTGTTTTCTTTAATTCATTAAACTTGTGTACTTGACTCTATATCATGTAATCTTGGTGGCGTTTTGTGTGAAATAGTTTAGTTATTGTGTTCAAGTTAAGTTTATTATAGAAGACAACGCGTAGCATACATTCTGAGGTGCCGACAAAGCTCCATGGAAAGTTTGAGCAGGATAGGCCACCGTTCTGTTGGAGCTTGGTAACGCTGATACAAGATTGAAAATCTTACCTACATGACATTGGCACAAATTGTGTGTACACACAGATTGCCATTAACTAAGAAGAAGAAGAACTCATATGTCTTTCTTTTGTATCTTTTTTTACACGGCATAGGCTCAGTGCTTTGATCACAATCACACCTGATGTAAAGTAACAATGTGGTCCAGGATGGTAAACACACCAAGCCTGGAGGTACTGGTTCTCAAGTGATGCTGCCGGAACACACCTATTGGTATTTGGCGAAAGGTTTTCAAACTTGAGAGTCGTTGCTACCCAGGCGGGCTGTCGTGAGGACAATTAAATTCAATTTAGATTAATAAATAAATAATAAAACGAAATGAAAATATGAAAATAATATAGTGTATATAAAAAAAACGGAAGGTTCTCTTTACATAATATATATATATAAAAAATACGCAGAATAGAAACTCGCCTATATAGCACTGCAATACTTTTTACCGGAATTTGTTGTTGCTTGTATCTGGTAATATGGTAGCAAACCTTCGGATTTTCTTGATGAATTTAATAAATAAATATAATGATGATATATAAATAATAATAATAATATAATAAATATTATAAAAAACAAATTATATTAAAACCAATCATTACCGGGCGTTATTAGAAAATGCCATTTTCATTTTTATTGACGAGGGGAATGCATTTACGCACTACCCTTACCAATTGCATTAGTGAGACCGAGGTCCCCCAATGCAATTGGTTAGGGAGCGCGGAGGGACGTCTCTGCACCAGTGTGGGACTCGCCCGGACGTGAATCGTCCGGAAATACCCACTAAACCCCCCGGGGCCGATTAGAAAATGCACTAACACCATAATAAGGTTTCCTTACGACGTTTTCGTGCACCGAAAGCTCAGGCTGATTTTAGAGTTGGATGGGTGGGCTCGAACCCGCGTCCATTGACGCAGAATCCAACCGTACTATACACTGCGCCATCACCAACCATACGACTCAATTATTACATTTCTGTTTAGTTACAGTTGACCATTGATTATAAAAACTATGTAAAATTACATAATTGAATAGTAATGATAATGACAATTTAAAAAAAAATGTACATGTACTAGGAAAAAGTCGAGTTGTGTTGAATACAAATTTTAACAAGATTACTCACCTCATGACCAGCCTCCAACAAAAGCTTAACTATCCCATAGCCGAGGATGCTATGGCTTCTGCCCGGTTGTGGAAACACAACTAATATCTTGTACCCATCACATATGCACGAAATCCCCAGTACACATAATGGAAGAAGCAGTTTAAACATTTTCTGAAAAAAAAAAAAAAACAAATATGGGAGTAAAAGTTGTAGATTCGATCACGTGTACTAAAATAAACGAAAGGATAAATATTTTACCATATGTATCAACGATTGAATTGTTCTTTTACTTTTTCTGGCAGACCATATTATATTGTGCAACAACTAGTTTTGTAAGCTAAAGTATTCCAGAGTTACTACGTCTAAATCCTTATCTAAATATCTAAACTGGCATCATTGAGCACTGTATCAATAACGAAAAGCGGATCTTCTACCATAAATGGTAAAGTTAGTTATAAAGCTATTCCTAAAACTAGTATGTTTAAGTATATATAAGAAGTGAATTTCACAAAATACTCGACATGAAGGATCGCTTTCCATTTTGGCATTGTCCGATATCATTAGGAACATTTTTAGGAACTTTTATTTAAAAAAAAAATGGAAGAGATCTATTGTGTCCCCTTACATTTAAAAGTTCAAATAAAGAGAATGTTAGATGTGTTTGTCATTTGAATTTCCTTGTTAATGTAATGTATCATTTCTTTAATCCGCATACACTCTGATGGCGGCCAAAGACATGCTTCGTTCCCCAACTGCGAAGGCCCTTGACGTCGCCGTCCGCACGATACAGTGACACTGAACATGCATTAAGCGTAACACGCACAACACTGCACATAACATACTGATACATCGGTCCTGTAAGGAACCTTTTTTTTATCATTATTAAATAAAAAATGTAGGTCTTAGCTAGGTTTAAAATTTCGCGAATTTTTTTACAGTCAGGTAAAGGCCAAGCCAAGGTCTGTACCACTTTGATAAGCCTTGTGTTAGTTATCTTTTTGCGGTTCAGTGCCTTCAGCCAAAGTTACGGTGAAGCTGTAAAGGCCCTTCCAGCGTTACATAGTTCGGAAAAGAAAATATTCCTTTAATTTGAATTTTTTAATGCCTTTGTTGACTAAATGGTAATAATTATATTTTTGCCGTTCAGATACGCAATAATCATCTGTGTCTCTATTTACACACCTCATGAATAAGTGGTGCTTATCATAAACCACACTTTAGTACTTGTCGACAGGTATGTTCATAACAATTACTGTCCACACTTCATGCCCTTAGAGCAGGTTTTGATATGCGATCTCAATCTGTTTCTACCTACTGAAATCATAAACTTTAATCATTTTTCTCTAAATCGTCAGATTAGTGGCAGTCAAGGAAATCGATTTAATCATGGTTTTATCTCAATCTAAAATTTAAGATTCTATATTGAAAACTGTAATTCCCGTAACTTGGCATTCGGCGCTATTAAACAAATGTTCATATATACCCAATTATTATCACTCTATCATTCCAATGAGACAGTAAATATTAAAGTCTTCTTAATTCCAACTAAGAACATTTATTAGATAACAAAAAAACGGTTATTAAATAACGTAGATAAGTAAAAAAATAAACATAAAAAAAGAATTACACAAACATTGTTAATTGAGTAACTCCACAGAAATATGCCGTGTAAAATTGTAAATATTACAGTAATAGAATAAACACTCACTTGTCTCTAAGTTTTCCTTTTTGAATATATAAATAACAGAAATCACATTCTAGGGAAACTGCTCGTCGCAAAGGTAACAGGCATACTGGAGGATTACGTTTGCTCTTCACGAATCTTCCTAATAGATCTAAGTTTGCGTCGTCATTATGGTTCTCCAAATGACATTCATCATACAACCTTGACGTTATGTATCGTATCGGAATATTTGTCCGGCTTAGTTTTTTTTTACTCTTTAGTGTGTAATAAATTGATACGTGTTAGTTTTTTAAAACATTACAATATCATATATTTAATACGGTATGGTTTGTTTAAATATTTTTGGGATTTAAAAAGTAATATATTTATAAAATGTTTAATCTAATAAAAATGTCATGTAGATAAAACACACAGTAGTTACATACCCTGACAACTTTTATATTTACACTATATTGTCAAGATTAGTCGTAGATAATTTTTATTGTTGCCTACTGCATTTGAAATATGTGTAAAAACTTTGAATAGTTTTCTAATAAAAACATATATTTTTTTAGACGGAATAGCCTTATTGCTTTGACCATAATATACACCTGATGTTAAGCTACGATGTAGTCCAGAATGGTAAACACACTAAGCCTAGAAATACTGGTTCTCAAGTGCCGATGCCGGAACACACCTATTGGTATTTGGCGACAAATTTTCAAGCTTGAGGGCAGACATCATTTGAAAATGCCCTACCATCATTCTATGGTTTCCTAACGATGTTTTTCTTCACCGAATTCTCAGACCGATTTTACAGTCGGATAGGTGGGGATCAAACCCGCATCGATTGACGCGGAATCTGGCCGCAGTACCCGCAGCGCCATAATCACTAAGTAAATCAATTTATCAGATGTTCACAGAGCTTAAGAGGACATGCGGTCGGAAAATTAGGTATTTCAGAAATCTATTGCTTTCGCGTTGCATCCCAAAAAAAAGAATTATAAAACACGAAAGGTACAATTGCAGCTCGGATTTTACCTATGCAATATTGACGAAAACAGCATTGGTAGAAAATACCAACTGCGGGCTGGCCGGCCTCCAAATCTCCTATTTCTTGCCGAGGGTCTGGTGATACACTGGGTCGCTCAGGGCGAAAATATAAGGAATATGTCCACTTACCGAGCAATCTCTCGTGCACATCCAATCCCGAGGATCCTGCAGCTTATGTAATGGCGTAGAAGCGGTGTAAAAACGTGATGCGGCGATATTGTAGATTATTATAAAAGTTATGCGGTTTGCGTTGCGGAGCGGTTGCGCGTATACTTTTTAAAAACAACTGTCAAACTTAACTCGCGGCGCGGGTTGCCAGGCAAGAGAAAATCACTCGGCAAGAATGACAGTGATTCCTGACATTCTCACCCCAGCAACCGAATGATTCACCATAACCCCCGACCTTAGGAGAGAAGCGTCTCCTAAGCTCAAAATATTGGAGAGGAGGTGAAAGAAAATTAGATGGATGAGCGGAAATGCGGAAGCGGAATTACAAATTTAACTGAAGGATAAACTAATATTAAAGTAGAAAAAGGATAATAATATACAAGGAAAGGAACTATTAGAAGGATTATTGGGTAGGTAAAGGACAGACCTTTACAACCGGGCGCGTATAAGTACCGCTTTGAGTGCGGACAGTAACCACACGGACTATTCCGTCAGCACCAGGGTGGCAGGTTTCAATAATACCAAGTGGCCACCTTAATGGAGGAGCGTTATCAGATTTAAGTAGAACAACAGAACCTACAGTAGGATTTGCGGTACGTGCATTCCATTTTTGTCTAGTTTGGAGCGTTGACAAATATTCATTCCTCCAGCGTTTCCAATAGGATTCCACGAGCTTATCCAATAAGTATTTGCGCTTCAACAAAGATTGCGGTTGCGAAGCAGTGTCAACTAAATTAAAAGAATTGAGCGGTTCATAGTTAAGAAAATGTGCGGGAGTTAGAGCTGTAGGTTCGGCCGGATCCGAACTCAAAACAGAAAGTGGTCGTGAGTTTAGTATACATTCGATTTGTGTAAGAAGTGTTGTAAACTCTTCATAGGTAAGTAGCGTGTCGCCTATAACGCGTTTTAAATGCGACTTAATGCTTTTTATATTAGATTCCCAAGCACCACCAAAATGAGGAGCGTTGGGAGTGATCGTTTTCCAGGTAATACCGTGCTCTACAGCTTCATTCAAAAATGCCTCCGAATAAGTTTTAGATTTAATAAAATTATGTAAATCATTATAATGCGCTTTTGCACCTACAAAGTTAGTGCCATTGTCCGAAAATAACTCTAAGCAATTTCCTCTACGTGATATAAATCGCTTGAAAACTTTGATAAATGACTCAGTACTTAAATCAACCGCGAATTCAATGTGCACAGCTCTTGTTACTAAACAAGTAAATAAACAAATAAAAACCTTTTCTTGGCGCGCACCTCGATATCTACTTATTAATATAGGAATTGGGCCTGCATAATCGGTCCCGGTTTTTAGAAAAGGCTTAGCTTCATTAACTCGAAAGGAGGGAAGAGCGGACATATATGGAAACATGGGTTTAGGCGAAACTTTAAAACAGCTGTTACAAGCTTGAAAACGCTTTCGAACTACTGTCCTGCCTGAAATAATCCAGTAATTTAAGCGTAACATCGAGAGTAATTGGTGAGGACCTGCGTGTAAATATTTTTTATGATAATAATCGATAAGTATATTTGTGATGTGATCGCGTTTAGGAAGCAGAATAGGGTGTTTCGCTTCGAACCGTAAGCTACTGTGCTGTAATCTGCCCCCAACCCTGATCAAGCCATCGCTATCTATAAAGGGTGACAGTGTTCTAAATGATTTTGTAAGTGGACGATTTTCTTTTAAAGAAGTTAGTTCGGTTGCAAAATGAACTTGCTGAACGCTGCGCAAAATGTACAACTCAGCTATTTTTAACTGATTTACCGTTACAGTATTAGATCTAGGAATTTTCCTAATAAATATTAAAACATAAGTCGCAACTCGCAAAAGTTTCGACCACGAAGATAGTCGAGCTGCGACTGTATGGAAAAAGGGTTGTTCATTTATCGTCGTGACTAAAGCGCGATCATTTTTATGTTCATATTGTTTATCAGGTGGGAATATTTGATCCTCAAATAAAAAGCGTCGAATAGGCCATTCTGTCACTGGATTTTGAAGCCAAGTGGGGCCATGCATCCATGTCGGATGGTCTAATAATTGGGAAGGCAATAAACCTCTCGATAAGCAATCACTCGGATTATCCTTTCCCGCTACGTGAAAAATGTGTTTGGGTGATAAATACTCTTGAATGCGAGCGATGCGGTTTGCTACGTATACTTGAAATCTATGCGGAGAAGAATGTGCCCAATATAAGGCTACTGTGGAATCGGTTAAGGCGAATATATTTGTAATATTGCAACGCGGTGAAATAGTGGTGATAACAAAGTGAATAAGCTTCGATAATAATAACAATGCACATAATTCGAGGCGTGCTAGAGTTTGCATTTTATTAGCAGTTGGCGACACCTTGCTTTTAGCGCATACTAGATTGACCGTGTTGGGAGAACCCTTAATGCACAAATAAACGTTGGCGCCGTATCCACTTTCACTTGCGTCTGAAAAACCTACTACTATCAACTCAGAACTGTAAGATGGCACTCCTAAGAAACGAGGAATTTTTACACTAGATAAAAGTGGTAGCTCATTTCGAAGGATGCACCATGCGTCGCAAATATCTTGCGGTGGGCATTCATCCCAATCTACATGTTGTAACCAAAGCGATTTCATAATTAACTTAGCCTTTAATATTACGGGTGCACAGAAACCATTGATATCCCACAAGCGAGCGATAGTTGCTAAGATAATGCGTTTAGTAATTATTTGCGAAGTTTCCTTTACCGAGATTACGAATTGATCTTTTTCAGGAATCCATTTTAAGCCTAATAATTTTAAATTGTCATTTTGATCAAAATGAACATGTGAAAGGTTATGATTTTCAGGAATTGATTCTAATAATGCGGGGCAATTACTTATAAATTTTACTAGATCAAAACCACCTTTTTAAACATGTTTATTAATTGGTTAGATAGGTTTATACCTTCTTGCGGTGTACATACGGATATTGCCAAATCGTCCATGAATAAATTACTTTGAGCTACATCTGCTGCGTATGGATATTCCTGTCTCTCTTGTTCAGCTAGTTCGCGGATTGTCCGCATTCCTAAATATGGGCTGCAAGACAGACCGAAACAAATGCGATTGAACTCATATAAATTAGCGCTATCCTCATCTTCAAAGCGATATAGAATTCGTAAATATTTACGATAATTATTATGTACCAATATTTGTAAGTACATCTGCTTAATATCGGCACTTATAGCAATAGGAAATAAACGAAATTGAGTTAAGATCGCAAGTAAATCATTTTGTAAGTTTGGCCCGGTATACAGACAGTCGTTTAACGACAACCCGGAAGTTGTTTTTGCACTTGCATCTAGAACTATTCGTAATTTCGTACTAATTTTATCATTGCGTGAAACTGCGTGGTGAGGAATAATATATTGCCTCTCACTGGAATTATAATTATCTATGCGGGTAATATAATTTTTATTTAAGTACTCTCTAATAATTTCGTCATACTGTAATTTTAAATTATTATTGAGTTTAAACTTGCGTTCTAAATGCGTATATCTCTTAGATGCGATTTTAAATGAATCCCCTAACTGCGACGGGTCTTGGTTAAAGGGTAAAATAGTAGTGAAGCGGCCTGATTTATCGCGAGAAATATTATTTGAATATAACAACTCACATTGTTTATCCACGGGTGAAAAATGTTTTTTGTCCGGTACATCTTCAACGTTCAAAAAACGATTCATTAAACCTTCCATTGAAGTATCCTCACTACAAATATATGAGTATGTGTCACTGAGACAAGCGGTAGCGTTAGCGGACGCGGATTGTAAAACACGTGCGGAGCCTATAATAATATAACCAAATTCGGATTCAAGAGCGTCGGGATTCCCATTCGAACCTATGATTTTATTTCCCTTCAATATGTGGGCAAAAACTTCTGTACCAATTAGCATGTCTATTGGACCCTTCGTATGAAACGATTGGTCTGCGAGCGGTAAATTAAATAAATAATCGAGCGATGTACAATCTACATTCACTTGCGGTAAATCACCCGAAATCTTATTAATAACTAAACATTGTATGTTCAAGCGGAAATCATTATGTCGCGAAAATACTGTTACATTGGCTATACCCTGTATCGGTTGCGGATTGTCACCAATACCATTTACTTGAATGGAATTGGCGGAGTTAAATATATTTAATCCAAGTTTCTTACAACATTGTTTGGTAATAAAATGTCTCTGAGAACCCATATCGATAAGTACTCTGACTGGGTGTAATATAGAATTTTTATCTTTTACTAAAATGACTGCGGAACCTAACAAAATAATTTTATTTTTATGACGCGTGGATTCAGAATTCATCTGACTACAAAGAGATACAGTTTTGTCTTGGGTACTTTTAGATGTATCGTTATTATGTAGTTGATTATCAGAGGTCAATGACCTTGAATTACCCCCGACCATGCCATCTAAACTGTTCTCAGGAAAGTGTAACAAGGAATGGTGCCTCTTGTTTCCTTTACAAAATTTACACGATGATACAGACTGACAAAATCGACTAGTATGCAACAAACTCAAACAATTTATACAACCGTTCACATTCTTTATATATTTGTATCTATCTAGCGGTGAAAGAGTTTTAAATTTCGCGCAATTATATATTTGTTCATGTTCATTCGATTTACAAAATGAACAGTGTTTATTAAGACGCGCGGTGACGTCATTTGCAATTAATGCGCGTGGAGCTCGCTGTGTCGAGCGACCGCTCCTCGCGTCTCCAGCGGCGCAGTGCTTATACTTACTACCGGCGCTTGCGTTGATTTTAATATCTGGCGTAATTCTTTTTAATATTTTATATTGTTCCCTGAGAAATATTACAAATTCTTCGTAATTGGGATATGATTGTTTTCTATTAATATTTTCGAATTGTTGCACTGTGTCCGTATCTAGTTTGCGTAAACCTAAATGAACAAACATGTAATCTAACAAATTATCGATCTTTAATTGTTTCAAAGCGGCTACAGACGTAGAATATTCGTCAATGAATGCGTCTAATTGACTCGGCGTAGCATTGTGAAGCGATTTTAGATTTAATATTTTTTCTATATAGGTAGTAGCTATCTCACGGTCGTCCGTGTATTTATCAACCAGTGCGTTATAAATTATATTATAATTTTCTGCGGTCGGACTTAAACTTAGCCATATTGACTCAGCCTTCCCTTTAAGTTTACTAATTAAGTACCTTACACGTAGTGAGTCATTTAGACTCGGATTATTGTGAACCATTGAGTTATAACATTCAATGAACATAGGAAATTTTTCATAGTCACCATAGAATTCCGGTATTGATAATTTCTCTAATTGAAAATTTAAATATTGTTCATTGTGTTCAGCGGTATTAACATTTTGCGATATATTGAAGCGTTTAAGGCATTTTTTACTCCACAATAATAATCTTCGAATGCCCATATTGCCTCATAATTTGGTAGGTACTTAGGATCTAATTTCAAATTAAGTCGGTTAATATTATCGACTATATTTTGAAATTCTTCGCGCATCGAATCTATGTTTGTCGCTTGACTAATAAAGAGAGGAGTTTGGCGATCCTCCTGACTCGTAGGTATAGATTCGTAAATAGATTTAATGCGTAAATAATAAGATTGTTTTTTACTTTCGAGTAGAGATATTTCTCCGATACCTACTGAACCTTCAGCTACTTCTCCCTTTTTGGACCTATGCTCCATTTTTAAAGTTAATAATATTAAACAATGTAATTAAAAAACAAATACAATTGAATAGTATTCGTCTCAACGGTAATATAAAATATCAAAAATGCGAGGGTAAATAATAAATTTATGAAATTGCGTATGCGGTTTTAAAGTCTTAGGATGTAAAAATAGGGAATTTAGGACACAATCCAGGAACGAAGGACCATTAAAAGATGGTAGAAAATACCAACTGCGGGCTGGCCGGCCTCCAAATCTCCTATTTCTTGCCGAGGGTCTGGTGATACACTGGGTCGCTCAGGGCGAAAATATAAGGAATATGTCCACTTACCGAGCAATCTCTCGTGCACATCCAATCCCGAGGATCCTGCAGCTTATGTAATGGCGTAGAAGCGGTGTAAAAACGTGATGCGGCGATATTGTAGATTATTATAAAAGTTATGCGGTTTGCGTTGCGGAGCGGTTGCGCGTATACTTTTTAAAAACAACTGTCAAACTTAACTCGCGGCGCGGGTTGCCAGGCAAGAGAAAATCACTCGGCAAGAATGACAGTGATTCCTGACATTCTCACCCCAGCAACCGAATGATTCACCAAGCATTTTTTATAGTACCCTGTTTCCTTCTCCAAAACTGAACCGAATATTATTTTTCTTTCAGTTTTAGAATAATAAAGACTTCGGCTATGTCTGTACGTTTTGCATTTGTATATTTTATCCATCAAAATTGGTTGACAAACATCTGAAAATTAGGGTAAAAATCAAGAATTTTTTTTTAATTTTCAAAGGCTATTTACTAGATACTGGTAATTTATTATTTATTTTTTACTAGTTTTTACAATAACTAATTTATGGAAAAAAAATTAAAACGTACGGGCATGGCTGTGGTGGATGTATATTGTTTGGTATAAAAATATGTACCATATCTGGGGGCACGACAGTGCCCCCGCCAAGTCTAGCAAAAGCAAAAAAAAGCGGCCGGTACCATCCTTTTCTCGAAGCAGTTCAGGCCAATTTCGACCCCCTATAACTTCGTTGTGGATTAAGCTAGAAGTGAAGGCTTTAGTAACTAGGCAGGCATTGTATAAACATGGTATAGTTCAAATTTCATTCAATTTGAACCAGTAGTTTAATTATTATAACTAGTCAAAATTTCTTAATTTTGTCACTCACTGACTGACCGATCATCAAAACTCTGAGGCACTTTCAACAGACATAAAAGCTTGAAATTAGTAAGCATTAGTAAGAATACAATTAGTGTTTAGTGTATAAATCAAGGAAAAACTAAAATATTATGTAATTTCGGTCTAGTTTACTAGATACGCTAACTACATAAATAACTTTGTAAAAAGTTAGATTTGCATTTAATGAATCAGTGTACCTGTAATATTATAAGTACTTTAAAGTCACGTTTACTATTAAACGTATTTGTGCACAAAAAAACTCTTGCGTACCAGCACTAGTAGTCGCAATGGATTCGGAAATACTGTATTCGAATGGCCATCCTTGCTCACACTAGGTTGTCCCTATACCTGGCGATGGTTCGTGTTTATTTAATTCTTTGTCATTCCCTATGTATAGGAATATTGAGTCGTCATATAAGATTAGACTTGCTATAGTCGAATATGTGGATACCGGAAAGGAAAAAAGTAGGATTGTCTACAAAAAGAAATGAAATGCCATCAAAAACAAAAATTGTAAAAAGACTATGTCTCAGAACTCAGTTCTTTTACGGTTAAAAGTCGTGAGATCCATGTCATACCAAGTCGGTTTACTTAATTAAGTCCCTAGTGAAGGGATCTTCTGTCTTAAGTTATTACGTAATTTGCTAACCTAACAACATTTTAAAGTGACCATATCAATATTCAAAATCTTTTACGTTTTAAATAAAATAGGTTCGATTCGATTAGTGCAATCGCACTAAATAATCTTCATGCGATGGCCAAGACAAATTGTTGTATTTAAAACGTAAAAGATTTTTAATATTGATATGGGGTCACTGTAACATATGTTGTTAGGTTAGCTAACTACGTAATAACTTAAGACAGAAGGTCCCTTAAATAGGGACTTGTTATTACATGGATCTTACAACTTTTTACGGTAGAAGATCTGAGTTCCGAGACTTGGTTTTTTACAATTTTTGTTATTGATGGTTGCTATTATCCAGGGAGAAAACAGTGGACTACGTTGGTATGAAATAAATGCCACTAGGATCTCTTAAGAGTATCTTAAGAGATGGTTGTAAATATTGTTATTTCTATTGTAATAAATATCAGCCGGAAATTAACTTGACACCTGCGAGGAATGTGCGTCCACTCCCCTCCCGTTACTCATTCATTATTACCGCTCTCGCCTACAGTACAACGCTTCAGTATGGATAGTTAATAATAATTACGTTTACACCTACGCGTCTTTAAGTTATTTTTATTCGTTTTATTTAATACTTAGTTTTTTCGACGTAAATATGGAAAAACGATTCACAGTAGAGAAAGAAACATTATTTTAAAATTGATTCAATTTTATTTTACATTTAAAATATAATTCGGCAACGCCGGGTAGGACAGCAAAGTTTTTTAATATATTTACAATAATTTACTTGAACAAAAATAGAATTAAAAAAAATTGTTTCAGTACTCAGCTTACTCAGCCCGGGATAGCTACCACCCTCAAGTTTGAAAACCTGTCGGCAAATACTAATAGCTTTGTCCCAGCAGCACCACTTGAGAACCAGTATCTCTAGGCTTAGTGTGTTTACCATCCTGAGCCACATCGTCAACTAACATCAGGTGAGATTGTGGTCAAAGCACTGAGCCTATTCCGTGTACGTGTACTATACTTTTCATGCACTTAGTATCATCGATATTACGTCATCAGAGCGAGGTGCCTAGTTGACTTCTGCGATTTGTAACAGGTAAAATTTTTCCTCTATATTCAATTCTAATAATATTTCCTCACATAAACATATAGTTACATAAATATTGGTCTTATACATAACGTGGTTATAGGCACGTGTTTAGAACTCTCAGAATTGAGATTACTGTAAATAAATAAAACAATTTGCTAAAATAAACAATAATATATAATATAACAATGACCTTGTCTATTATCAACTTACTACGTGTAACAAGAAATTTTTTTGTAATAATTATTAATTTTTTTTCTTATACGACAAATCCGTCGCCGTCTTATTCGAAAAAAATAAAACTGATTAATAGTTTTAATGCTTTAAAAACAGTAAACAGAGTGACTAAAATTATAACAGCGAGATCGAGGTACAACTTCTGGTACCAAGGGACCATAAGCGCGGGAGAGCGCAAGTGTGGTGCGCCTCGCGTCTTCGCAACGTGTTCCACCCAGTGCACTAGCTCGACACCAGGACGAACCGGCCGATCGTGGTATATCAACGATAATTCTTTTACTTTATTTCTGTACCTGAAAAATAGTGGTTGATAAAATAAGTTACTAACATTCAGTACAAGTAATAAAACCAGATTACTGATTTACCAGACAATAAGTTCAGGCATCATGTCAAGCAAAATTTAATTAAAGGTTATTTATTATCAGGTGGATCATTATGTGAACGATGGTGATGTCTGGAAATGACACCCTTCTCTGTGCATTTACTAATAAATCTTTGAGTTGTATAGTTTTATAAAAAAAACATATACAAAAACAACCAGATCGAGTTTCTTGTCGGTTCTGCTCGATGACGGGGTTGTTATTGGAACCAGTGGTAGTATTTAGTACGTTCATAAGTACTTTATCATATCCCCAAGGTGGGTGGTCCTGGCGCCCTCACTATGGAACATTGTAGTCGACGAACTGATACGACTAAACAATGTCGGGTTGTACACAGTAGGCTACGCCGATGACCTCAGCATACTCATTAGTTACCAATTCCAGAACGTACTCTGCGATCGGATGAGGATTTAGGATTTACCTTTAGGATTGTAGAAGAATGGTGCTCTAAACATGAACTGACAGTTAACCCGGCTAAGACAGAATTGTACTGTTTACTAAAAAGAAAAGTCAAGGAAATGTGATATTACTGGAACTCTTTACTACCCGCTTGTCACTATCAAGAGAAGTCAAGTACCTGAGCGTTATTCTTCACAGCAAACTTTTATGAAACAAGCACCCAGACCAAAAGCTTGAAAAAGCTTCCATAATCTTTTGGCAGTGTAAAAGACTTCTATGAAAAACCTGGGGGGTCCCGCCAAAAATTACACTATGGCTTTACACAGCCATTATAAGACCATTAATTGCCTATGGTGCAGTTGTCTGGTGGCCCGGGACAGAACATCACGATAGCTCGTTTTCAGAGGTTTCAAAGACTAGCCTGTGTTTTACTTACAGGCTGCACGTGAACAAGTCCAACGGCAGCCATAGAGGCGTTTATCAACTTACCGCCTTTTAATATATTTATACAGCAGGAGGCGAGCATGGCAGTCCTATGCCTCACCCACCCAGGCCTATGGCAAAAAACGAGTGGGTCTCATACTAAATTATGGGATAGAGTGGTAGGTTTACAACCCCTTCTCGAAGCCCCCGGCGACAAGATCCCTAAGATATTAATATTCGACAGATTATATAAAATACATCTCAGGGAAGATATAAAAGATGAACAGATGACCCTTGAGCACCACATCTACATAGATGGATCCAAGATGGAATCTGCAACAGATGCGGAGGTATTCTCGCAAGATCTCAATATCAAGCTATCTACAGGGTTGGGTGAACATAGCACCATATTCCAATATGAATGTGTCGCTATCATCCCATCAGCAAATGCAGCCTTCAAAAGAAAGATAAGAGACTTTGGTATCCGAATTCTCTCTGATAGTAAGACCGTACTTCAAGCGCTTGAGAGTACTTCCATCACCTCAGGCCTCATTTACGAATGTCACCTTGCACTGCAACGCATAACAGCGGTCAACAGGGTCATCCTACAATGGATAAAGAGTCACAGTGGATCAATGGGTAACGATGCAGCAGATGAACTGGCAAGAAGAGGATCGACGACAACAGTGGCAGGCCCTGTGCCACATCTTCTTCTTACATACAATACTTGTAGATAATGGTTGTGTCAATACACCCACACCACTTACAGTCAGAGATAGTCTAACACTCCTGGCTGTAGACAGTCTAAATGAGCTGTTCCGGAAATATCAAGAAGCTTGGCCCGGAGACAACTCAGCTTATCTCGCACTGATCTTCGCCTAGTAGTGGGTGTAATGACGGGACATTCCTCACTTAATAAACCTATATTTACTATAGAACTGACAGATAGACCCATGTATAGGGAATGTCAGGAAAAAAAGAAACTGCTACCCATGTGGTCCTGGAATGCACGGGTCAACCAACGAACAAAAACCCTCAAGAAAACGAGATCACTTCAGGAAGCCTAAACAGTGACAGATAAAAATAATAATCACGCCATACTTTTGACTGTAGAATTATAATATTCTCTGCTTTGTTTTTGAGGAGAAATCCGCATGACTGTATTTAGAAAGTAAGCATAATCATATTTTTTACCTCTTTCTTAGTCTCTGATATGCCTTGATAATAATTTGACTTTAGATTTTAACTACAGTTCACCCTTGTGAATGGAGCGTGTTTCTTTTTTTATACAAATATGGATACGTATCTCACAAACAAGTTTTATAATCGATAATTAAATGTTACAAATGAAAGACGTCCACAGTTGGCCATAGGTATCCCCCAAAAAAGGAGGAATTGCCATAATCGCCACGCTTGGCAGGCGGGTTGGCGATCGCGGTCAAGTGTTTGTGGTACTGGATGCTGCTACCCAACCCCTGGTTTTTCCGTAAGTCACCTTTTACGACACCCACGGGAAGATATGGGGTAGTACTATTCTGAGCCGGCACCTCACGGCTAGCCGGCACGTCACGTTAATCAATAATAACAAATTCAAATTATTAACTGAATAACTATGTGCAAAGCATGTGAAAAGAATATAAAATATAAACGAATACTCACATAGGATTACTCATGACGTCGTCGATAGCGATTTTTAAGTCTTCAGCTAAATTGTAGCTCAATTTTACTTCTATTGCGTAACCTTTATTAACAGCTCTTTTTACATTAACAAACTGATCTCCAAATACAGGTATACCAATAATCGGTACACCGAAATGAACAGCCTCCGTAGTTGACAATAGACCACCATGAGTGATAAAGAATTTGCAATTTGGATGTGCTGAAATGAAATAGTTTTAACAATATTGTTGTTTCATAAGGTTGCATTAACATTAGCATTGCCATTGTCATTATCATTAAATTTATTTTTGTGTGCATTATTCTGCATGAAAGCGTTTTATCTGACTTTTGGTAAGACATTTTATACTGTTCGCTCGCATCTATCGGTATATTCAGAAGATTTTACTCAAGAAAAACTGGCCTATATCCCGATAAAGAAAAAAACAGTATCAATGTAAATACTCCAACTAACCCAAAATGCTGGATTGAGGAGCCCATTTCAAAACGTGAACATTTTTAGGAATATTAGGAAAATCTTCCTCGAATTTCCAAATAACTGCTTGTTTAAGTCCTCCAAACAACTTCAAAAGTCCTCTCTTGATGTCTTCTGGCCAATCTGTACTTCTTAAATTAGAACCCATGCTGAAATATATCACTCCGTCGTGAGCATTGTCCATGATCTGTTTTAAGTTCTGCAATATTTTTTAATAAAATTATAATCTAGAGCGGTTATCATATCATATCATAGGAGTTTCATCATAGTCTCGACTAAAGTCTATCTTGTTAAAGATTGTATAATTCCTTCACACGACATTAATTCCTTCGTATTCTAAACTCTTTGGAACAAAAAACAAGGTAACCAAAAAGATTTCTCTAAGATAGTCTAGATTTTTCTAACCTTTGGTTACTTCACCATCGACTTTCAGTTTAGTTTCTACAATCGATTAAAATATAGATTAATTTATGAAGTATTAATCTTCGTGTTTTTGCCTTATTTAACTACTGACTATGTATTTGCTTTTAACCTATGTATATCAAAATAATGATACATGTTAATGGTACTGATATGGTCAGTCCAAGGTCGGTCGTAATCTTTACCGCTTTACAATGTCAAATAGTAGCCATTATAAACAATTGTGTCACTTTTATCTACATATAAAATATTATATAAAACTTTTAAATGTTGCATAAGATTTAGATTATATAAATGATTTTCACTTTTTTTATTACCTCGGGTAAAGGTTTTACGTCATTATCTATATGGTATCCGGCTATTGGCTTGTAGTTTTGCGGTAGCCTTGTCGCTTCCCCCAATGACACATGCGAGTTTCCTAAAACCATTGAAGCATTGTATCTCACTTCATCAAACGTCGGTGCCTTTCTTCCTTTTTTCAATATTATTGGAACTATTATCTTGTTATATACTTCTATCTGCCAGGCATCAGTGTACCTAAGAATAACAACTGTATGTTGAACTCAATATTTATTATTCGTAGAATTTTTTTACAAAATTGCATTCATTATTATCATTCAATGCGATTTTAAGTAAAATTTGCTCTTTGTTTATCATATTACAAGAAGAATTATTGGTAGATGGTACTAAATATACTATGAAGAATCAGATACTCACATTTTGCTATAATACATAAAATATATTTCTAATAAAAGTTCTTCTACACGCTGAAGGAAAGTCAACGGATTGGTATGACCAGAAATTATTCCCACGTTATAGGCTGGGTGAAGACTTTCGTCAATTAACCGCAAGATTATAGAATGTGGCTCTGTCGTGGAAGCCCAAATCAGTGGTGCATCGAATACTGCCGCATACCTACAACAATTCAATGTTAAATTTGTTCAAAATAAATGAAAAATATATATGCATTGAAATAAAAAATTTAATTGAAACTAAGATAGACTTCATGTCTGTAGATTGTATGATTTGTGTGTTGTTTGTACTGAAAAGTAAATTTTTATACAGTATTAATTAACCCCCTTATAACCTTTTGCAATAGTATTTTCTATATCAGATTATAACTATTATACGGTTGTTTGTCGGTTACCCAAAGTCCATCACTTTCAAATGGAACACAGTTTTTCAACCTTATTTCGCTCACGGCCCACTTTGAGAATATGCTATTTTCTAGAGCCCCATCTTAATTTTTTTTTTTTTGCCTTTTTTATAACTATATTTTTTAATCTGGTCGCGCCACTTATGCGCTTTCTCCAAACCCCTTAATTTTCTCTGGGTCTTCTACTTCCTTCCCGAAAGTCTTATACACCAGTGGGCGTTATCGCCCACGGTAAGAACCTAGAAAATAGGTAATTATAAAAGTTTACTTACGCAGCTCCCAATTCGCAGGAAACCCATTCCGCAATTACTAAATCGAATTTCACTTCCGGATCTGTCATCAGTTTTTGAATACTTTCATGTTCAAGTGTTTTCGTATGTACGATTTGCATTATAGATAGTACTAACTCAAAATCCATAGTAATATTATTCTCCAGTAAGTACGTTAAACTTAGCATTTTTTCTATAAATAAACAAAGTTACACTTATAGACTTTGTTACTTCCAATAAAGTACCTATATCAATTGCATTTATTTCTATACAGTTCATTTACGAAAAGCACTTGCTTATTTCATGTTACTTATGTAACTACAGATTCAATTAAATTTCTATTAGATAAAGGTGACATATTGTTTTGAACAAAGCCTCTAACAAGCAATGAGGGCGCAGTTAGAAGTGCGGTCGTATTTCACCGCGGGTTCAAACCTAGTTATCAACTTTAAAGACATCCTGAGCTTTCGGTAAAGGAGTATATCGTAAGAAAACCATAGCTTGATAGTAGGGAATTTTCTAATAATGCCCGTCTGGGTAACTACCACCCGCAAGTTTGAAACCCTGTCGCCAAATACCAATAGGTGTGTTCTGGCAGCACCACTTGAGAACCAGTATCACTAGGCATAGTGTGTTTACCATCCTGCACCACATCGTCACTTAATATCAGGTGTGATTGTGAAAGCACTGAGTCTATACTGTGTAAAAACAATTTTTAGTATCAAACAATTATTGTCTAAATTGACACAAGGCGCTTTGCGTTAAAACATTAATATTAATAATATCTTAATACTGAAGTTAAAAACATAATAATAATGTAAGGTAACCTGAACTATAATTTTCAATTTACATTTCGATTAAATAATTGGAGTGTGTTTAAAATAACACATTTTTTTTTATATTCAAAATAATTAGCTACACCGATATCTTAGTATACCCATCTCGCTTACACTTCGCTACCTTTTTTTTAAAATAAATACGCACCCATTTTCGAATCCTTCATAAGACTGATACCGATTTGGTTTAGCTTTTTGTCCTCATTCTTCTCAATAAAAGGTGTTATATATGTGACCTGAAAATAAAAGGTTATAAGCACAAATTTTAAAATCATTATTTACACTTCAACGCTACATTCAACGGATGATAAAGACATATCGATTATAATACAGCTAACGCGTTATATTTTTGTATTAGTTAAATCCAGCTACAAAATTGAATATGTCTGACATAACAGCTCTCTCATACGTGTGTTATGATTATTGAACGAGATGTCTAATATGATAAGTAACTCCATTGATATATTTTTCCAGACATTCTTTTCATACAGGTTCTCTAATTAGTTTTTATAGTAATTTCTATAGGTAGTTTTAAATCCAAAGAGTAAAGTGGTTGAAAAAGGGTAGGCAAATTTGTGTGAAAATAAGTCATATTTATGCTTACTTTAATATTGAATATATTAAAGTATGATCTATACTTCATTGAAATCGTCATTTTACAAACTCGGAACCCTACGCGAACGGAGTCGTAGGCACAGCTAGTAATTTATAAAAAGAATCATGGAAATTTTGTTACCTAATACTTCTCAAATAATCACAATTTTATTGCAAAAACTGTTTACAATTTTTTTATTGACAGCCCTAATCTTCATCAATAGAAACTAAACAAAGATGAAGAACGCCTAACCTACTACAGAAAAATGACACTGAGCTGTTTTTATTATTGCCTATTTACTGATAGGCATATAATCATAATATCAGAGAAAACAAAAAGAATACTGTAATAATCGACACTTTATTAGTCTGAGAGATCGATCATTTGTACCTTGATGTTTTGTGAATCGATTCTTCAAGGTGAGATGAGAAACGAATCAAAAATCGATCTTTTTCGGAAAGAATCCCCATCTCTACTTAGGCAACTGATAACCTCTGCTGCCCGCCATACCATGTGCGCGATCCGGTCCGTACGTGTGTTAACCGCTTTAATCTAAATACTATACTAATAAATAAAATTGAAGTGTCTGTTTGTAATGTCAATTTTTTTTTTTTTACTAAAAAGACATGAATATATACGATGAATATATATATACATGAATATATATATACGACACCTATAACAGAAATACAATTTTTTTTAATGTTTGTCTGTCTGTCTATTTGTTCTGGGTAATCTCCGGAACTGATGGATGGATTTCGACGGGACTTTTTTTGGTAGATATTTTAAGTTACTCCGGGTAGCTTAGGGTACTTTTAATGTTCGAAAAAACGTAAGATTCCGCGTTAAAAAATTAAAACTCATAAAAAATTGAATAAAATCCGATTTAATGCAGTTTTACGGACGAGTGCTTGAATTTATGAGAAATATTTTTACTTTATAATTTAAAAAAAAGTTGAAAGTAATTACGGTTCCATATAAATAAAAATCCAGGCACCGGAAGATAACCTGGTGAAAGTCGCTGGAATCCGCTGGATGCGGGTGGCGCAAGATCATTCGTCGTGGAAACCTTTAGGGGAGACCTATGTCCAGCAGTGGACGTCTTTCGGTTTAATGAATGGATGGATGGATAAAAAAAATAAAACGACATGAAGAACATAATTATGAAACTGCTGCAGCCGCGGGTATAAAGCTAGTATAATGTAATAAAAAAATCTCCACAAACCTCGTGTCCCGCATCTAGCAAATGCTTCACGATCCCATAGCCAAGGATACTGTGACTTTTACCAGGTAACGGGTATACTACTAAAATTTTATAAGCTTCACAAGTAACCGTCATCATCAGACTGGTAAAAATGATTAACGGAATCTTAAACATGTTCTGAAAAAGAAAACTAATTATGAATTAAATAAGTCTTATGTACTCAACTCATTAGCTATACTAATAAATAAAATTGAAGTGCAGACTCTTTCGAAACATACATATATGTATAGCTAATGGAAGACAACAGAACCATAGCGCGATATAGAATCGATCAAAGAACAAAGTTAATATATAAAATTGAAGTGTCTGTTTGTAATATCACAATAACAATGTTTTACTAAATACACATGAATGTATGTAAACTACCAATAATTCAATTTTTAAAACTTTTGTCTGTCTGTCTGCTTGTTCCGACTAATCTCCGGAACGGCTGGATCGTTTTGGGCAGGACTTTATTCGTCAGATAGCTGAACTTACTCCGCGTAACTTATTCTCCAACTATTTTTTCCCCAATAATTAGGGTTACGCGATAATAAAATTAAAAGCTATTAAAAATTGGAATAAAATCCGATGCAATGCACAGTTTTACGGGCAGGTTTTTGAAATTGTGAGAAATATCTTTGCTTAATGTTAATAGCAAAAAAAAATTGGGAAATAATTAGGATTCCGTATAAAAATTATATTACGCAGAGGAAAATATATGAAAAACCATATGTTCGAACACCTTCTGGGATCTTCGAGAATATATTCTTGAAGTCCACAATCTCCGTCTCATCTTATTACTATCTTCGACTGTGTTAAAAACTATCTGAGTTATATATTATATTTATATTACTAACTTTATTATAAATATATTGTGCTTACGTATCTGTTTATGTTTATTTGTTTACCGAAGAAACGAAAACCACTTTTTAAATACTGTATCCGTAGAAACAAACAAACTAATATAAGAAATAACTTTAAATTACTATAATGCCAGTGTAATTTAAAATTACATGAAAAAAAAACATTTCGCGATTAATTTAGGCAGGTACTTCAAATAAATGATACAAGCGTACAAATATAAGTGTTTATATGTTAGATTATCGATAAAAATATAGATTATTGCATTAGATAACGCAATATACTCAACGCACGTGAATCAGTATTGAATCTCCACGCACCTGATAAAAAATAAAACTACGGATGATGTAATGAACATTGTAACTGCATCATAAAAAGTCATCACTTTTATATTTAATCATCGATGATGAGTCGCCACGTTGAAATAGGGTCACCGCGTTGGATTATATAGTGTCAAGATGTACAATGAATTTATATGAATTGTGCTGGAACGTTTTTTTAGTTTTCAAATTCATATGTGACAGCCGATCAACTTAATATTATTTTATTTCTCCTCTACGATCACAGCGTTATTCTGTATATCTTTTCTTATAAATCTTATTTTTTAACAACTCGCCCGAATCAAGTGGGTGGAGATATTTTCCGATTTCACATCAAGGTTATAACGTTCTCGAAAATGATGGCCACCTTGCTAGAACTTACCATGGCCTTTTTGTACCAGTCCAGAAATCACGGTTTATGTTTTCCTTATGTACCTCGTGGTCGCTTATAATGGACCTAATAACAAAGCTCAAAGTGCAATAGAGAGGGCTATGCTTGGAGTTTCATTGCGTGATCGAATCAGGAATGAGGAGATCCGCAGAAAAACCAAAGTAACCGCCATTGCCCGAAGAATTGCTAAGTGGCAGTGAGTTCAGCACATTGTTTGCAGAACCGATGCTTGATAGGGCCAACGGGTTCTCGAAAGGCTACCGCGCACCGGAAGACGTAGCGTGAGTAGGCCTCCCACATGGTGGACCGACAACCTGGTGAAGGTCGCGGGAATCCGCTGGATGCGGGTGGTGCAAGACCGATCGTTGTGGAGATCTTTTGGGGAGACCTAGCAGTGGACGTCTTTCCTTCGAATGGACTTCCCATGTGCAGAGTAAGCAAAACTATATAAAATGCCTCCTTTATCCGTTATTACAATAAGTACTGTATGTTTACGAATAATAAATAAAAACCACAATGGGGCAAACAGGACTCCATGGAGTATCTGAATAGATTTAAAAAAACACCTCTCATTCATGTAGGAGCATGTGAAATATAATCTATACGTACAAATACAATTAGTTTGAGGTAATCGAATTTATTTAATTCTAATTTTTTTGTACTTATTCATAATTACTGAAAGGAAGGACACAAATCTATAGGACTTACTGCCTTTCTGAAATTCTAATTTAATAAAAATCCTTTTCATTAATTCTATTGTCCGGCCGAAACTGGATTTTCAGCGTAAACCGTAACTTATACGTACTTGTACAATTTTGTATTTTTAAGGCAAATATGGCTTCTTTATATTTAATTTATTTATTTAAGGTTTATTGTACACCATTATACACATATAATAGTATGCATTTGAAAATGTGAAGTTTAGTACAAAGGTCGGCCTTATTGCTAATACCAATCTCATCCAGGCAACCTTTGGATGGATATGTTCCATAGAGAAGAATCAGCGGTATTTTGGGTATATAGACAAATCTAACCTAATAAATACGACTTAAATTGAAATAATGTGAACTATAACATACATATTAAATATACTATAAAATACAGATAATATATAACTTATAGACTACATTATAATAATACATATGTAGATGTAAACCAAAATTGAGTATCACATAAAGTTATGTTAAAGACGACTATAGTAGTATAGTAGACTATAGTACTTTTTGAGTAAATTTTAAAAATGCCCATAGTTTGTACCCGTCTCATAGAAACAGGTAACGAATTACATAATTGTGCAGCCTGGACTGTGAATGATTTTGCACAAAAATTTGTAGAGTGTGTTAGGACTTCAAGCATTATGGTTTCTGACGATATTAAATTTCGTGTGTGCGTATCGTAAAGGAACTTAAAACGTTTTCTTAGATAAGGGGGAGCGATAGGGTTAAAAATTGTTCTGTATAAGAGAAAAAGGGTGCGAGAATTTCGGTGAAGCCTCACAGGGAGTCATATCAGCTTAGTACGAAACTCTGTGATATGATCAAACTTACGTAAACCAAATATGAATCTTATACAAAAATGTTGGATTCGTTCGGATTTATTAAGTTGAGCTTCGGTAAGATCTAGATAGCAAGTGTCAGCATAGCCGAGAATTAGAAGGAGCAGGGTTTGTGCAAGCGAAATTTAGGTAGTAACAGGAAGAAATTTCCGAAGCCTTCTTAGGCATCCGGGAGACGCAAACATTTTCCGTTTTGCTTCCTGAAGCTGTGGACCCCAAGGTAAATTTTTGTCAAAAATTCCTAAATTTTTGTACTTTCTCATATATAGGAAGATTAGTACCATCAAAGACGATAGCCGGAAGTTGCATTTTATCAACTCTTGGAGTCATCCTAGGGCTCCCAATAATGATTAGTTGAGTTTTATTCGGATTCACTTTGAGACCATATGCTTTGCTTTACTCCAGTCACTGATGCGTGCCAGATCATCATTAATATTACAAATAGCTTGCGACAGGTTATCAGTGGGTTATCAATATCTTTACATTGATCTACTATTCGTATTGATGAACAACACTCAAGAGTAACAAGAATAGTTTATATATGTTATGCTTTTAATTTAACATGAACAAATATAGCTAAAAAGATTAATGACTTACCCTTGTAAGTACATTTCATAAAATATTACCACTTACTATTTAATGACTATTAATTGAATATTTACAAAATATTCTCAACACGTTGCTAACCGGCAATTTTATAAACAAAATGATCTTGTCACCGTTTATTATTTCATAATTGAATGTGGATGTAAAATAATTTGTAACTAAACTTTAATAAAATGTATTCATATTTTTTCTTTTTCTAATGTTTCTTTTTCACATGACAAATAATCAACTACCTGTAATGGTACAAAACAGCTTTTACAAATATTTATAGTTTCACTGCGTTATGAGTTTTTAATTGCATATTCTACGCGCTTGAGTCCGATTTGTTTTTCTGCCAGTGATTACTTTATTAAGACGTGGTCTACGAGTTATCGGGAAAGCCTAAAGGGTGAATCATTATAAAAAGATATTTTAGAAATTCGATTCGATTTGATTTTTTGGAATCCAAAGTGATTCATTCTCAAGCTCCTTCCACTAGAATTTCTTTTTGTGTCTTGTTTTATTTTCTGGCAAATATGTGGAATTGAACAAGGGGAAGTTTAACAGAAAAAAAAACTATTTTTTACCAGTTTAAAATAATGATTAATAATAATTCTGTTCATCAAATATCGATCACACATTTCGTGTGGTTATTGCACTGTAATAAGCATGTAGGTTTTATAATATATTTGTTCCAGCCTTCCTCTAATTCGCAGTCTGATTCTATTATATTATTATATTATATTATATTATATTATATTCTATTATATTATATTATATTCAGTCAATCTGATTCTATTATATTCCTATAATGGCTTATTACGTAAACCATTATTATGTAAATTCATGTTTCGTCACTTGTCACTATGATCCATGCCAACTTTGACGACGTTTCCTAGAATATTAGTTAGTCATGTCATTGCTCTAATTGACATGGACCATTTTTGAGCCTCAATTAAATTGTGAGGTATCCATCAGGATTGCAGATTTTTCAAACCCAAATGTTTTTGTACAGCGACCATCACGAGATTAATTACTGAGAATAATACGACCACTTCGGGGTTCTGCAAACCAGCTATAAACAGTAGAGATTCATTGCCAAAAGTAGTTTGAAGGCGTTCAACTAGAATTTAAATCCTATTAAATCATACTACGAAAACTTCCACGAGTAAAGTTCATGCTAACATAAACACGCAATATTTAAATTGGCCCTTAAATGTAACAACAAGTGAAACAAATTGCATTTCAGTTAGGCATAGTTCCATTTTTAAATGTAATTAGTTTTAAATGTTATTAATGTAACTTTTAGTTCGCTCTATTACCAGATTCATTATCTTCTGATATAATGTGATATTCCTTATTACTGCAATTCAATTCAAAATTACTTGGGCAATCAGATAATAAACGGATTAAACATGGTTATTAATACATAAATAACAAATTCATCAGAATGACGCGTCAGAATACATGAACTGTAGAGCTATGGCGCAGCCAAAGTTTCGACCCTTTTTTGTCCAAAAGCAAAACTGCTGCCGAAACTAGATTTTTTAATCGAACCTGCCAAAACTGAATCCGAAACTGAAGCCTCTGTATACTGTCTACAAGAAAGCAAATTAGGTTTTTTGTTCCAATTTTTTCGTTCTGGAAATTTTGACCTACGGAACAAGCCCCATGGACGTCCGTAGAATTCAAGGTGATCGTGGAATTGGATCCATTGCAAACTAAGTTAGAGTTAGCGGCAGGTTTCAAGGCAGACTGATAAAATAGCTTTAATTCCCTTGAAACAAATACCAAAATTGAAAAAGCTCGAAAAATAAGCATCGCATTAATTTACTGAAGCACAACACAACACGCATTAAGTGCTGCATTAAATTACTCAACTGTCATAATAGCGACGGATTTTTTTTGTATGGTATCGTTACTTGTGAGCAAAAATGATTTTTTTATATGCAAAAAATTGCCGCGGAATTTGAACCTGGCTAATCCCTACATTTTTTATTCTTAAATAATAATAAAAAAAGGTTCCTTACAGGACCTTTGTACCTGCGTGTTATGTGCAGGAGTGTGTATGCAGTGTTGTGCGTGTAATGCTCAATGAGTGGGCAGTGTCACTGTATCGCGCTGGCGGCGACTTCAAGAACCTCCCCAGTTGAGGAACGAGACACGTCTTGGGTCGCCGCCTGAAGGGGACCCGGAGAGTGTGCGGGAGCAAAATTAAAATCTATGCTATATAGTTCAAAATTAGACCCATCACATTATATGGATTTTGTTCGTCTATTTTTATTGTAGAAAATTTTACTTACACACATCTCATTAGAAAGCCATTCTGATATAACTAAATCGAACTTCACCTCTGGATCTCTCATTAACTTTTGAATATTTTCTTGTTCAAGTGCTTTTACCTGTATCTCTAACATTAAAGATAATATTATGTCGAAATCCATGATAATATCGTTATCCAGTATGTAGTTCAAACTAAGAACTTTTTCTGCAAATACACAAAAAAAAAAATTATTACACTTTATAAGTTTCACCAAATTGCAATGTTTTGTGTTCCATCGTTTATGCTTTAACGTGTATATTCATTCGTATGACATTTCAATTGTCCAAACTTAATATAGGCATCTTTTTCTTATTTGATGACCACGTATGAATTATAGCGTTAAGTAGAAGTAAACGCGGGCGAAGCCTCGGTCACACATCTAGTATATTATAAAAACAAGAATAAAAAAAAAGTACAATTCACGATGAACTTAAAATTATTGCAATCAGTATAAATATAGTTTAGTCGATTAGATACAGAAATATGCTAAGTGTTTGTGAAAAACCATATGATGAAATTTAAAATTAGATGGAGTAAGAGAATTCGAAATGACGTCATAATGACTTTCGTTTTCAAGACACAAAGCTAGCGAACGCAAAATTCTTATAAGTATCTTTTTTTCTTCAGATTTTAATTTTTTTTTTTTTTCAGTAATTAGTCTTATTTATTGTATGTTTTTAGACAATAGATAATCAAGAGTAAACATCTCGATTGAAAATTATAGCCTGTTTATACGTATTAAGTGATTCAAATGTTGCCTAAATTCTTAGTTAATAGGCGAGACGAATTCACACGCGTTTCACGAAATTTTTAACTGAATCGTTTAGTAATTACTTTTATTTTACTTATAAGAACTTCTCAAAAATTTTAATCCATAAATAGACTCAATACTTTTTCATTTGTTCACAAAATCGTTACACGTACTTGTAACTAAAAAGCTTGAAAATGGTTCGTTAATTTTAGTTAATTGCTTCGTTACTTAATGTGTCGAGTACCCATAAAAATAAGACAATAGGAAAACAATGGAAAGCTGGCGTAAACGCCAGGTAAGTGCTCAAGGGGTTAATATGTGTAAATAGGGTTTAATTTTTTACGTTGCTTAAGTTTTACTTCAACAATAAACATAGGTTATATGCACGTTTATTTTTTAACTTTATCGATACAATTTCAAACTAAATCGTACAGGTCAGTAATAATTTTAATGAGCTTCAGTTTTTCATACATAGATTCACCCTTTATTTCTCACTACGAGAACAAGAATCGCTAGCATAGTAATCCTACGGCAGATAAAAAGAAAAATACAAAAGTGAACCGACTAATCCCCGTAGCGGATCAGAAACGAGCGCCATATTTCACGTGAAATTGACAGGTCCGACACACAGCACCTCGGGAAACGCGATTTCTCAAAGTCATATTCTGAGCGATTTACTAAACAACTATTTTTTTCTTTATACTTTATATTATATTGTTATTTTCATGTCATATTTTTACATATGTAGTTATTTATGCAGAGCCGTCTTTACCTATCACTTTTCTTTACCTACCAGGGTTTTAGGGGGCGCCAAACTGCTCGTGACACCTACAAAGATGCGACGCTCGGAACGCCAACGCTCTCAAAGACCCTGCGCCCGTTCTATATGACCATACGTAAAAATACTTTTTACTCGTGTACCAATTGCTTCCCGATATCATTTATTCCATCCAAATTGCCGTTTGAGAATATAATTGTAAGTACTCCCTTTTTGAACGCAGTAGGCACTGGAGGGCGCCAAAATATTGGTTGAACACGGGCGCTACAAAAGCTAGAGCCGCCGCTGTATTTATATATTTAATCTTTGACCAGAAACTTAGCAAATATTAAGTAACGATGTGGCTTTAATGATAACATACTAAAGATGCTGATTCTCAGATGAATCTGTTCGAACAATACTTAAAGTAATTTTAGTTTTCGAAAATAATTAGGGTTCCGTATAAAAAAATAGAACGCAGTGATAAACATATGAAACGCGGGCGAAGCCTCGATCACACATCTAGTATATAATAAAAACAAGAAAAAAAAACTACAATTCACGGTGAACTTAAAATTATTGCAATCAGTATAAATATAGTTTAGTCGATTAGATACGGAAATATGATAAGTGTTATATTTATGAGTGTGTTTTTATCCTGTGATTTTGACATGTTTTATTACGATTCAGCCTGACTATTGACATTGCATTTCATTAAATTACTTTGTATTTCTATTTGACTGTCTCCTGTTCCATTTGCTGAGTAAAATAAATAAATATCTGTGCAAAATTTGATTGCGGATCTATTACTATGCGAATCTATAAATACTGCAAAAAGGCCGTGGTCATTGTTGACAACACCGTGGTACAATAGACAATACAATAGGCAAAATACAATAGTGCCTATCTGTGTAATGTTCAAAGGTCACAATTTATAGCAAATGAATGAACTCATATGTCTTTTCTTTTATATCTTTTTTACACGGTATAGGCTCAGTGCTTTGATCACAATCACACCTGATGTAAAGTAACAATATATAATCGTTTGCAGTGTCTGTGTGTCTGCTTATCCTCCTTGTAACTCCTCCTAAACCACGCAACGGATTTATAGGATTTTCACTATTGGATATTTTTTCAAATAAGGTATCTATATACTATTTTTTTTTTTTCACGGTATAGGCTCAGTGATTTGAACCCAAACGCACCTGGTATTAAGTACCGATGTGATGGTAAACACACTAAGCCTGGAAGTACTGGTTCTCAAGTGGTGCTACCGGAACACACCTATTGGTATTTGGCGAAAGGTTTGCAAACTTGAGAGTCGTTGCTACCCAGGCGAGCTTTCGCGAGGACAATTAAATTAAATTTAGATTAATAAATAAATAATTAAAACGAAGTGAAAATATGAAAATAATGTAATGTATATAAAAAAAACCGAAGGTTCTCTTTACATAAAAAATATATAAAAAAATACAACGAATAAAAACCTGGCCAGCAAAGAAACTCGTCCTATATAACACTGCAATACTTTTGACCGGAATTTGTTGAACAGTACGCTTTTATCTGGAAATAAAAAGGAAACCTTCGGATTTTCTTAATGAATTTAATTAATAAATATAATGATGATATATAAATAATAATAATATAATAAATATTACAAAAACATATCATAACATAAGCTCACGCCTGTTAACCCCGAAGGGTTAGGCAGAGGTGAAATAATAGTGAACTACACCCCCCACATGCCGCCGAGCTTAGTTCCGCCCCAGATGTGACAGGGGGCGAGCCTGTCGCCATATCGGGCACAAATTCCAAACTCCGAGATGATACTGAGTAGAAAAAACCCAATACCACTTGACCCGACCCATGGATCGAACCCCAGACCTCAGAACGGCAGTAGCACCGTGATACAACTGCGCCACCGAGGCAGTCAAAAACAAAAACAAATTATATTAAAATCAATAATTACAGGGCGTTATTATAAAATGCCCTAACACACCATACTATGGTTTCCTAACGACGTTTAACTGCACCGACAACTCAGGCTGATTTTAGAGTTGGATGGGTGGGTCCGAACCCGCGTCCATTGATGCAGAATCAAACCGTACTATCCACTGTGCCATCACCAATTATACGACTCATGTATTACATTTCTATTTAGTTACACAGTTGACCATTGATTATAACAACTATGTAAAATTACATGAATAATTACGCAATTGAATAGTAATGATAATGACAATTTCAAAAAATTTACATGTACTAGGAAAAAGTCGAGTTGTGTTGAATACAAATTTTAGCAAGATTACTTACCTCATGACCAGCTTCCAAGAAGAGCTTGACTATCCCATAGCCGAGGATGCTATGGATTCTGCCCGGTTGTGGAAACACAACCAATATCTTGTACACGGCTTTCGCACTCCGTCATTCGGCGCGAGTGCGAGAGTGATACATGTGTTATTATAAAAAAAATAGTTTTTTGATTTCTACCTACCTACGGAACAGTTATACAAAAATGGATGAAAACGATTTGGAAGAGAATTCAGATAGTTTAAGTGATTCAGAAATTATAAAACAATGTGAAAGCGAGTTAAAAGATATGAAAACAGTCACGGATACACAGAATAGATCCTCGGAAAAGGGAATTCGCGAAAGCAGCATTGAAACCAGTGAAGAAGGATTTACAGAAGTTACAAGAAGACGTTCAAAACGTTTTATGAGAAGTAATTCGACAGAGCACAAGGAGTCTACTGAAGTCGGTGGTAATCTAGAAGATCAGTTTGAAGTAAGTATTACTGCTTTAGAAATACTAACAAAGCAGATGGCACTCGCTAAATTATTGAAATGTGTGGGTATTTCTAATATAACAAGAATAAAATACAAAAATCCTTATAAAGTCATAATTCAATTAAGTAAAGAGGAAAGTGCAGAAATGTTAATAAATTGTCAGCAATTAAAAGAATTAGGATACAGAGCTCATTTTACAGATAAAATTAATATATCGTATGGATTAATGAAAGGGGTGGATTTGGGATTAAGAAATTAAATAAATTGTAGAGATTTTAGAATCTTCGGAAGAGATAGTCTCGGTTATAAGGTAGAGATACAAAAGGAAAGTGGGTAGACAGCGAATCAGTTCGTGATGGGTTTAAAAGGAATAATATTCCTTTATACGTCCTATATACGTATCCTTTATGTCTACGGCTGTAGACTTTCTGTAGAATTATTTTTATTCCCCGTGACACAATGTTCTAAATGTTGGAAATATGGACATCTTATAAGTCATTGCCCTCCAAGCTAACCATTATGCCCGAAATGTGGGGATGAATACCTCAACTGCGAAACTAAAGTATATAAATGTCTAAATTAAAAATAACAGTAATAAACCCAGTAATCGTACTTTGTACAGTGAAGCAGTAATGCAAGGAAATTGTTTTAATACCAAATCTGTTAAAGATACTAATACTCAGAATGATGGAGTATTTATGGAGAATAAAGAACATTTAAGAAATAGAAACGTCAACAAGCAGAAACAATCAAAACAAAATGATAAAGAATCTAGTAGCACATAACGCCTAGATAATTCTTTCAAACAACAGGATTTAGGAAAGCTCATTCATGCTTAGACTCTCTAGTTAGACTAGTAACTTACATACAAATAGGTTTTTCTCAAACTATTCCTACATTAGGCCTCTTTTTAGACATAGAAAATGCTTATTTATTTCGATTTATACAATGAATAAAACTTTGGATAATTTGAACCTAGGTAAAAAAATTGAAGTTACTTCTGGTATTTTTTAGCCAAAGACAAGATGTCTTTGATAAGGAGTGATATCGAAGAAGATTTCATAACACGATGGACAGATAAGGGATTGGCTCAGGGTGATCTTATTTTACCTCTATTGTTTAACTTGGTTACCTATGAGATTTGTCATAAAATAAAAAATGTTTACGTTAGTCAATATGCTGATGATTTTGTTTTTTATATAAGACATAATGATCTAATACTTTGTTGGGATAATATGCAAGTTGCAGTTAATTCTATGGTATCCTTATGTGCACAATTGGTTTTGGAATTATCACCCAGTAAATCAAAGTATTGTGTATCTTTAGTAGAGGGCATAGAAGACAACAAATACAATTAAAAATAAACTCATCTGTAATAGAATTAGCGGATAGTGTGAAATACATAGGCATGGTTTTTAGACAGGTCTCTTTTATGGAAAAATCATTTAAATGAAACTGTAAGGAAAGTTTCCAAATTTTTAAACGTATTAAGGGTGTTATCAGGTCGTACTTGGGGTGTCCATTCAATACATTTAAGGAATATATATAGCTCACTCATACGAAGTAGACTAGACTACGGATGCATATTATATGATAATAGTGCAAAGACACATGTAAGGAAATTAGATAAAATACAGAATCAAGCTTTAAGGATAATTGGTAGTTTCATAAAGAGCTCACCAATAAATGTTATGGAGAGTGAAATATGTATACCGCCCCTGTATTTAAGAAGACGTTTTCTTGCTAATAAATATTGTTTAAAAAGCACAGTCCTGGAAAATCGGAAACTTACGGAAATCTTAGCTATTTTTATTCGAGCTGGGCAAAATCACTGCACATCATCACCTGATGTTCAATTAATATGAGCTGAACCGTGGTCACAATAGCGGCATTTCATCATGTGTATAGTAGACGCGACCCAATTGGGATTATTCTCTTACTACCACACAAATAGTCGGCTATTTGGCTGATTGCGGAACGTGACGCGTGCACCGATCTTGTCGCAAACTTATATAACAGTCACATAAACCTTACATATTTCCATGCAAACTTTGATCCCATATTCCCTATTGTTATTTTCAAACCTTGAGGGTAAAACTTTTACAAACTTTGAATGTCGTATTTATTTGTATAGAATCAACAGCCTAAAAAATAAGTTTCAATCTTCTAGCTCTAAAAATGACGATACTCCATACAACTTTTCATCCCCCCTTTCAATCCTTTACAACACTAGGATATCCTCTTAAGAGATGGTTGTAAATATTGTTATTCTTAATGTAACAGTCGGAAATTAACTTGACACCTGCGAGGAATGTGCGTCCACTCCCATCTCGTCACTCATTCATTATTACTGCTCTCGCCGACAACGCTTCTTGCGGCGAGTGCCTTCAGCACTCGTCCACAAAGAATCGATGAAGCTGTTAGGGCCCTTCCGGTCAACAGCATTAGGTCAGAAAAAAAAAAGAAGAAAATACAATGCTTCAGTACGGATAGTTAATAATAATTACGATTACACTTACGCGATCTTTACGATATTTTTACTTGCTTTTTTTACGTAAATATGGGACAAACGATTCATAGTAGAGAAAGAAACATTGTTTAAAAATTGATGCAAATTTGTTTTACTTTTACAATATAATTCGGGCAACGCCGGGTAGGACAGCAAAGTTGTTTATATATTTATAATAATATACTTGAATAAAATAGCATTTTTTTTTTCAATACTCAGCTTTTATTGTGGTGCATGGTGTTAGGTCATTTTCTAATGATACCCGCCTACCACCCTCAGGTTTAAAAACCTGTCGCCAAATACCAATAGCTGTGTTCCGGCGTCACCACTTGAGAACCAGTATCTCTAGACATAGTGTGTTTGCCATCCTGGACCATATCGTCACTTAACATCAGGTGAGATTGTGGTCAAAACACTGAGCCTATTCCGCGTAAAAAAACTTGTGCAAAATAACGTAGGTACTATACTTTTCATGCAGTTGTACGCGATAGTACGCTCTGACGTCATCAGATCGAGGTGCCTAGTCGATTTCTGCGAGTTGTAACAGGTAAAATTATTCCTCTATATTCAATTCTAATAATAATTCCACACATAAATATACAGTTACATAAATAATGATCTTAAACTTAATGTAGTTATAGGGACGTGTTTAGAAATCTCAGAATTGAGATTAATGTAAATAAATAAAACAATGTGGTAAAAATAAAAAAAATATGTGGAAAATATAATGTCGATTATCTACTTACTACGTGTAACAATAAATGTTATTGTAATAACTATTAATTTTTTTTTCTTATACGACAAATCCGTCGCCGTCTTATTCGAGAAAAATAAAACTGATTAATAGTTTTAATGCTTTAAAAACAGTAACCATAGTGACTAAAATTGTAACAGCGAGATCGAGGTACAACTTCTGGTACCAAGGGACCATAAGCGCGGGAGAGCGCAAGTGCGGTGCGCCTCGCGTCTTCGCAACGTGTTCCACCCAGTGCACTAGCTCGACACCGGAACGAACCGGCCGATCGTGGTATATCAACGATAATTCTTTTGCTTTATTCATGTACCTGAAAAATAGTGTTTGATAAAATAAGTTACTAACATTCAGTACAAGTAATAAAACCAGATTACTGATTTATAGGACAATAAGTTCATGCACCATGACAAGCAAAATTTAATTTGCAAAGGTTATTTTATTATTAGGTGAATCATTATGTGAATGAATAATGGTGATGTCTGGAAATGACACTCTTCTCTGCTCATCTACTAAAAAACCTATGAATTTTATAATTCTTAAAAAAAACATATGTAAAAAAACCAGATCGAGTTTCTTGTCGATTCTGCTCGATGACTGAGTTGTTTTTTAAACCGGTGGTAATATTTAGTACGTCCATAAGTGCTTTATCAGGGTATAAATTGAATAGAATTTTCTTTTATTGTATCCAATTTTAATTTATAAGTAATTAATAATATTTTGTAATGATATTTTCTCATTATATTAAAGAACGGAAAGAGATATGCAATGAGAGAGAAAGAGACAAAAAGAATAATCACGCTATACTGTTGACCGTATAATTACAATCTTCGCTGCTTTATGCTATATTTGTTTTATAAAGAAGAGTCCGCATGGCATTATTTATAAAGTAACCATAAACATATTTTTTACATCTTTCTCGGTATCGGATATGACATCCCTTAATAATAATTTGGCTTTAGATTTTAACTAAAGTTAGTCATTGTGAAAGGAGCGTGATTCTTTTTCTTTTTTTTTTTGTGATAATTGATTGATTCAACTGAAAGCTGTCCACAGCTGGACATAGGTATTCCCTAAAATAGGAGTAATTCCCATAATCGCCACGCTTGGCAGGCGGGTTCGCGATCGCAGTTAAGTGTTTGTGGTACTGGATGTTGCTGCCCATCCCCTTGTTTTTCTCTAAGTCGCCTTTTACGATACCCACGGGAAGATATGGGATAATACTATTCTTAGCGGGCACCTCACGGCTTGCCGGTACGTCACGGTAATCGATAATAACAAATTCAAATTATTAGATGTATGTGCAAAGTATCTTAAAACAATATGAAATATAAAAGACTACTCACATAGGATTACTCATGACGTCGTCGATAGCAATTTTTAAGTCTTCAGCTAAATTGTAACTCAATTTCACTTCTATTGCGTAACCTTTATTAACAGCTCTTTTTACATTAGCAAACTGATCTCCAAATACAGGTATACCAATAATCGGTACACCGAAATGAACAGCCTCCGTAGTTGACAATAGACCACCATGAGTGATAAAGAGTTTGAAATTTGGATGTGCTGAAATGAAATAGTTTTTTTAACAATATTTGTTGTTTCATAAGGTTGCATTAACATTAGCATTGCCATTGTCATTATCATTAAATTTATTTTTGTGTGCATTATTCTGCATGAAAGCGTTTTATCTGACTTTTGGTAAGACATTTTTATACTGTTCGCTCGCATCTATCGGTATATTCAGAAGATTGTATTCAAGAAGAACTGGCCTATATCCCCATTAAGATAAAATCACTATCAATCTAAATACTCTAACTAACCCAAAATGCCGGATTGAGGAGCCCATTTCAAAACGTGAACGTTTTTAGGAATATTAGGAAAATCTTCCTCGAATTTCCAAATAACTGTTTGTTTAAGTCCTCCAAACAACTTCAAAAGTCCTTTCTTGATGTCTTCTGGCCAATCTTTACTTTTTAAATTAGAACCCATGCTGAAATATATCACTCCGTCGTGAGCATTGTCCATGATCTTTTTTAAGTTCTGCAATAATATTTTCACATAAAATTACTATCTACAACGGTTATCTTATCAATAAGGAGTTTTTTATCATCATAGTCTAGACTAAAGTTGCTGTAGTTTTTTAAGAGTGAATCATTTCTTCATACGTCATTAATGGGTTCATATTCTAAACATCTTGACAGAAACACCAAGGTAACCTTCAGTACATAAGTCTTGAAAGTATATTTTAATACTGTAGATTTTTCTGTCATTATTTGATAAACTTTTGCTATTCTACTATCAACTTAAATGGTTTTGCATAATGGATTAAAAATATAGATTAATTTAAGGAATATCAATCTTCGTGTTTTGCCCTGTTTAATTATTATTTGTTTTTTAAGTTATGCTTATCAAAATAATGAGACTTGTTAATTGTACTGATATGGTCAGTGCAAGGTCTGTCGTAATCTTTACCGCTTTATAATGTCAAATAGTAGCCATTATAAATAATTGAGTCAGTTTTATCTACATATAAAATATTATATAAAACTTTTAAATGTTGCATAAGATTTAGATTATATAAATGATTTTCACTTTTTTTATTACCTCGGGTAAAGGTTTTACGTCATTATATCTATATGGTATCCGGCTATTGGCTTGTAGTTTTGCGGTAGCCTTGTCGCTTCCCCCAATGACACATGCGAGTTTCCTAAAACCATTGAAGCATTGTATCTCACTTCATCAAACGTCGGTGCTTTTCTTCCTTTTTTCAATATTATTGGAACTATTATCTTATTATATACTTCTATCTGGCGGATATCAGCGTACCTAAAGTTAATAACTGTATGATGAAATCAATATTTATTGTTGCTAGAAAATCTTTACAAATTGCATTCATTATTATCATTCATTCTGATTCTACGTAGAATTTGTTCTTTATTGATGACATTACAAGAAGTATTATTGATAGATGATACAGATAGAATAAAGAATCAAATACTTACATGTTGTTATAATACATAACATATATTTCTGTTAACAGTTCTTCCACGCGCTGGAGGAAAGTCAACGGAATGACATGACTAGAAATTATTCCCACGTTATAAGCTGGGTGAAGATTTTCGTCAATTAACCGCAAGATCATAGAATGTGGCTCTGTCGTGGAAGCCCAAATCAGCGGTGCATCGAATACTGTTGCATATCTATAATAATTCAATGTTAAATTTTTTAAGAACAAAAATATATGCATTGAAACATTTAATTAAAACTAAGATAGACTTTATGTCTGTAGATTGTATGATTTGTATGTTGTTTGTACAGAAAAGTAAATTTTTATACAGTATTAATTAACCCCCTTATAACCTTTTGCAATAGTATTTTCTATATCAGATTATCACAGTCATTCGGTTGTTTGTCGGTTACCCAAACTCTATGACTTTCGAATGGAACATAGTTTCTCAACCTTATTTTGCTCACGGCCCACTTTGAGAATATGTTATTTTCTAAAGCCCCATCTTAATTTTTTTTTTTTTTGAGACTATATTTTTTAATCTGCTCGTGCCATTTTCGCGACATCTCCGAGCTCCTTAATATTCTCTGCGTCTTCTACTTCCTCCCCGAAAGTCTTATACACCAGTGGGCGTTATCGCCCACGGTAAAAACCTAGAAAATAGGTAATTGTAAAAGTTTACTTACACAGATCCCAATTCGCAGGAAAGCCATTCCGCTATTACTAAATCGAATTTCACTTCCGGATCTGTCATCAGTTTTTTGAGTTTGTTCATGTTCAAGTGTTTTCAAGTGTACGTTTTGCATTATCGATAATATTATTTCGATATCCATAGTAACATCATTATCCAGTAAGTACGTTAAACTTAGCATTTTTTCTATAAATAAACATAGTTACACTTTATTAGTTCCAGCAATTTTTTTTTTTTTTTGACGGGGGGAAATGCATTTACGCACTACCCTTATCTATTGTATTTAGGGGATCAAAGTCCCCCAATACAATAGATAAGGGGCACGGAGTGACGAGCTCCGTGCAGTGTGGGACTCACCCGGGCGAGAGTCGCCCGGAAATACCCACTAAAACCCCCCGGGGCCGTCCGCTGCATTTGGGATGGGGGCGACACGGGGTGGCTTTCGCAAGCACCGCGTCGCCCCCTGCAGCGAACCCGCCGGGCCTCGTCGTGCAATGGCCCAGTGGGGATGGGGGAATGTACACACTTCTCAACCCCACCTCTTCGCCCGCCTCCCGTAGGAAGCATGACCTAGATGGTTCCAGCAAAGTACCTACCTATATCAATTGCATTTATTTCTATCCCGTTCATTTACTTTTTACATTTGTATGGTTCACGTTACTAATGTATACACATTTAATTAAATTTCTATAAGATAAAGATGACATATTGTTTTGAACGAAGCCTCTAACAAGCAATGAGGGCGCAGTTAGAAGTGCGGTCGTATTTCGCCGCGGCTTCAAACCTAGTTATCAACTTTAAAGTCATCATGAGCTTTCAGTGAAGGAATATATCGTAAGAAACCCCTAACTTGATAGTAGGGAACTTTCTAATAATGCCCGTCTGGGTAAATACCACCCGCAAGTTTGAAACCCTGTCGCCAAATACCAATAGGTGTGTTCTGGCAGCACCACTTGAGAACCAGTCTCACTAGGCATAGTGTGTTTACCATCCTGCACCACATCGTCACTTAATATCAGGTGAGATTTTATTCAAAGTACTGAGCCATACTGTGTAAAAAAAAATTAGTAACGCAATTATTGTCTAAATTGACACAAGGCGCTCTGCGCTAAAATATTAATAATATGTTAATAATGAAGTTAATGTGTCGAGTACCCATAAAAATGAGACAATAGGAAAACAATGGAAAGCTGGCGTAAACGCCAGGTTAGTGTTCAAGGAGTTAAAAACGTAATAATAATATAATTTAACGTGAACTATAATTTTCAATTTACATTTTGATTAAATAATTGGGGAGTGTGTTTAAAGTAACACAATTTTTTATATACAAAATAATTAGCTACACAGATATCTTAGTATACTCATCTCGTTTACACTTCACTACCTATTTTTTTTTTAATTAATACGCACCCATTGTCGAATCCTCCGCACTACTGATAACGATTTGGTTTAGCTTTTTGTCCTCATTCTTCTCAACAAAAGGTGTTATATATGTGACCTGAAAATAAAAGGTTATAAGCACAAATTATAAAAGCATTCTTTACACTTCAACGCTACATTCAACGGATGCTAAACTATAACACAGCGAATGCATTATATTTTCGTATTAGTTAAATCCAGCTATAAAATTAAATATGTCTGACATAACAGCTCTGTCATACGTGTGCTATGATTATAGAACGAGATATCTAATATGATTCGTAATTCCATTGCTATATTTCTCCCGACATTTTTATCATACAGGCACTCTAATTAAATGTTGAAAAAGGGTAGTTAAATTTGTATGAAAATAAGTCATATTTATGTTTACTTTAATGTGTCGATTATTACCCATAAAAATGAGACAATAGGAAAACAATGGAAAGCTGGCGTAAACGTCAGGTTAGTCATCAATTGAATATATTAAAGTATGATCTATACTTCAGTGAAAGGTTTTTTTACAAACTGGGAACCCTACGCGGACGGACTCGCAGGCACAGCAAGTAATTTATAAAAATAATCCTGGAAATGTTGTTACCTAATACTTCTCAACTAATCACAATTTTATTGCAAAAACTGTTTTTTTTTTATTGAAAACCCTAATCGTCATCAATAGCAACTAAACAAAAATGAAGAACGCCTAACCTACTACGGAAAAATGACACTGAACTGGTTTTATTATTGCCTATTAACTCTTAGGCATATACTCATATCAGAAAAAAACAAAAAGAATACTGTAATAATCGATACTTTATTAGTCTGAGAGATCGATCATTTGAACCTTGATGTTTTGTTAATCGATTCATCAAGGTGAGATGAGAAACGATTCAAAGATCAATCTTTTTCGGAAAGAATCCCCATCCCTACTTAGGCAACTGATAACTCTGCTGCCCGCCATACCATGTGCGCGATGCGGTCCGTACGTGTGTTAACCGCTTTAATCTATATACTATAAATAAATATAACTGCCTCGGTAACGCAGTTGTATTACATACGACTGCCGTTCTGAGGTCTCGGGTTCGATCCCCGGGTCGGGTCAAGTGATATTGGGTTTTTTTCTACACAGTATCATCCCGGAGTTTGGAATTTGTGCCCGATATGGCGACAGGCTCGCCCCCTGTCACATCTGGGACGGAACTAATCTCGGCGAAATGTGGGTGGTGTAGTTCGCTACTTCACCTCTGCCTAACCCTTCGGGGATAACAGGCGTGAGCATATGTATGTATGTATGTATGTATAAATAAATAAAATGGAAGTGTCTGTCTGTAATATCAAACTATTTCTTTTTTCAATAAATAGATATGAATGTATATCGACCTGTGAATGTATGACCTGAATGTATATGTGTCGACCTATAACAAAAATACAATATTTTAAATTTTTGTCTGTTTATATTTTTGTTCTGGGTAATCTCCGGAACGAATAAAATCCGATTTAATGCAGTTTTACGGACAAGTACTTGAATTTATGAAAAATAATTTTACTTCATCTTTTTAAAAAACAGTTGAAAGTAATTAGGGTTCCATATAAATAAAAATCCACGCACCGGAAGACATAGCGTGTGTAGGCCCCCCACAAGGTGGACCGACGACCTGGTAAAAGTCGCGGGAATCCGCTGGATGCGGGTGGCGCAAGACCGTTCGTCGTGGAGATCTTTAAGAGAGACCTATGTCCAGCAGTGGACGTCTTTCGGTTGAATTAATGGATGGATGGATAAAAAGAATAAAACGATGTGAAGAACATAATTATGAAACACGGACACACAGCTAGCATAATATAATAAAGAAATCTCCACAAACCTCATGTCCCGCATTTAGCAAATGCTTCACGATCCCATAGCCAAGGATACTGTGACTTTTACCAGGTAACGGGAATACTACTAAAATTTTATAAGCTTCACAAGTAACCGTCATCATCAGACTGGTAAAAATGATTAACGGAATCTTTAACATGTTCTGAAAAAAAAATAAATATTGAAATAAATAAGTCTTATGTACACAACTCATTATCTCTACTAATAAATAAAATGTAAGTTTTTTTTTCGATCCTAGCTAACACTGTTGACAGGAATGGTCTTTACAGCTTAACCTGACTTTGGAGGCGAGTGCTGAAGGCACTCGGCCGCAAAAGGTGACTAGCAAAAGGGTTACGAAGATGGTACGAACCTCGGCTTGGCCTCGTCACTTGAGTATTCAAACGCTCTCGCAAATAAAATTAAAGTGCAGACTGTTTCGAAACATATATGTGTAGCTAATGGAAGACAACAGAACCATAGCGCGATGTAGAATCGATCAAAGAACAAAAAGTTAATATATAAAATTGAAGTGTCTGTTTGTAATATCACAATAACAATTTTTACTAAATACACACGAACTTATATAAGATACTTATTCCAATAATTCAATTTTAAATTTTTTTGGCTACCTGTCTGCTTGTTCCGACTAATCTCCGGAATGGCTGGACCGATTTGGGTGGGACTTTCTTTGTTAGATAGCTGAACTTACTCCGAGTAACTTAGGCTCCTACTATTTTTTCCAAAATAATTAGGGTTACGCGATAAACAAATTAAAAGCCATAAAAATTTGTATAAAATCCGATTCAATGCACAGTTTAACTGGCAGGTTTTTGAACTTATGAGAACTATCTTTGCTAAATGTTAATAGCAAAATAAAAATTGGAAAATAATTAGGATTCCGTACAAAAAATTATATTACGCAGTGGAAAATATATGAAATACAGGCGCAACCGCGGGCACACAGACAGTTTATATATAAAATGGCTTGACCATATTACACGGAATAGACTCAGTGCTTTGACCACAATCTCACCTGATGGTAGGTGATGATGTGGTCCAGGATAGTATACCCACTAAGCCTCACTGACTACTCAAAGGTACTGGTTCTCAAATGATGATGCCGGAACACGTCTATTGGTATTTGGCACCAGATTTTTCAAACTTGAGGGTGGTAGCTATTCAGGCGAGCACCATTAGAAAATGCCCTACCACAACGCAATAGTTTCCTGATGATGTTTTCTTCTCCGAAAGCTCAGACCGATTTTAGAGTAGGGTAGGTGGGGATCGAACCCAAATCGATTGACGCGGAATCTATACGCACTACCCGCTGTACTATCATCGCTTCAGACTTGACTGATTTATCAACGTAGGGCCTAAATGCCTGGGCCTATAAACTTGCAATTTGGTTAATAGCATCCACTAAAAAAGTATTATATTTTTGGAAATTTTACCCCTAAGATGGTAACATAAGAGATAAACCGTTGTATGAGAGGCCTTCATTTTGAAACTAAGAAGCATAAAATTTTTAATATACTTCTGGTTTGAGATAAATATATACGTGCATCGACGTTTTTCAAAAAATTTTATGTAAAAGAGTGAATATGGTTGTAATTTTATACGGAAAGTTTGTCATTTCATATAGTTTTAATTATGACGGAGAATATGGGCTGCAAATGGCCTGAATTTCACGCGGACGAAACCGCGAGCACAGATAGTATTGTATATATTTGAAATAAAACATTTATTAATGTATACTTTGGGGTCTTCAGAAACAGCTTTTTAAGTGTACAGATGGTTTTTATAAACCATTAAACGCATCATACTGCACGCACACACTCCTGCATAATGCACACAAGATACACAGGTTCTGTAAGCGACCTCTTTTGTAATTTAAAAAAAAAAATACGCACGAAATTCCGAACCGAGGTTCGTACCTTTTTGGTTCCCTTGTGCTAGTAACTATTTTCGAGTGAGCGCCTTAAATCTTAAGCATATCAAGGCCCTTCCAGTAAAGAACGTTAGTCGCATTTTTTTTTAAATAATAATTCCTTATGAATTCAATTTCGTTTACGCACATTATATGAGTAGTATAGAATCATAGGCAGCTATCTACAATTTAACTATCTACAATCGCCAACAAAAAAAACGTTTACACGTTAATATTGGTTTATTTTTAATCTTTGTGCTACTAACTTCGTGTTTCCATATAAGTGAACTACCTATAGATTAATATACAGTTCATACATCAATCATAACTGATATACTTTAGAAGAAAAAAACATTTTTTCCACTCTGCCAAAAATGAGTTGAAGATAGCCGCTTTTGATTCTATACGACTTATGTATATAATATACCTACTATTATTTTTCGTCTTCATGATTTATTGTAAACAATTATTTATTAATGGTTGGAGCGATTTTAAGATGACTTTTTGTAAGAGATATCTGACGTTACTCCGTGTAACTAAGGCTCCTTTATTAACGAAAATAAAAAGGGATTCCGCTTTAAAAAAATACTCATGAAATCTATACTAATAAATAAAATTGAAGTGTCTGTTTATAATGTCAAAATAATACTTTTTTTACTAAATATATATGAATGTAAACATCACCGATACCTACAATAAAAAATACAAATTTGTAAATGTTTGTCTCTCTGTTTGACCGATTTTAACAGGACTTTTATTGGTAGATAGCTGACGTTACTCGACGTGCTCCGTTCCCCAACTGGGGAGGCTCTTGACGCCGCTACCAGCGCGATACAGTGACACTGCCCATACATCAAGCATTACACGCACAACACTGGATACACACTCCTGCACATAACACGCAGGCACATAGGTCCTGTAAGGAACCTTTTTTTTTATTACAATTAAGAAATAAAACTTTAGGGGTTTAGCTAGGTTCAAATTCTGCAGGTATTTTATGATATAGGTAACGGCCAAGCCGAATTTCGAACCCTTGTGCTAGTTACCTTTTGCGGCGAGTGCCTTCAGCACTCGCCCCCAAAATTACAGTGAAGCTGTAAAAGCCCCTCCGGTCAACAGCATTAGCTAGTGTAGAAAAAAAAGACCGGGTTGAGTGGGCGTAGCACTTCTCACTCCCATGCCAAAAGGTTTGAGAAGACGTCATCGGGTTTTAGTCTTTGTCAGTCCAACATAACTCATCGTTCGCTGCCCGACTAGGTTATTCATGGTAATTTCCTCACGTTTAAAGAGACCCTAAAACTCTGTTAGAGAATATATCTGTGAGTAAATTGACTACCCATTTCTCGAATAATAAACGCACGCAGTCAGGCAGACGGAGAGAAAATTTAAATATAAATAAATAATTAAAACAGTTTACAGTGAAGAAAAATTTATAGTGTTAAAGCATTTATTGAGAAAATACATGGTACACTGGCAGGATAATCGAACTTCCTCTGAAATAACTATATAGCAAATCATCTCGTGCAGCCCATTACTGCCCGAGCAGCTCAGCACAAGTGCATCGCAGTCCCCGCAGTCATTTATTAAAAAAATAATTGTTATAAGTAACAAGATTTTTTAATCATTAGAATTGTTCTTAAAAATAAATACAAAGGGAAAGTACAGACTACTTAATGCTAAGCTTAAGGACTATATAGGGGACACGGGGAAACCGCAACAGGGCTATATTCCCTTCGACGGTGGCCTCTCCTTTGTCCGCGTCTACGGACAAGTCTACTGGGTGAGGCACACTAAAAGAGCTATTGACCGGTTGTGGAATATTACTTTTATTCAAGTGAAAAGTGTTAACGTATGTTGGACACAACGAAACAAATTAGTTCAAATTCAACCAACCCTACCAGCGAATTTAAAGGATTTGCTTGATTTATTTTCTTTATTATTGAACTTAAAAAGCTGTCTCCAAATGTCGAACCCTATTGGGATCTTCGAGAATATATTCTTGAAGTCCACAATTTTCATATCATCTTATTACTGTCTTCGACTGTGTTAAAAACTATCTGAGTTATGTATTATATTTATATTACTAACTTTATTATAAATATATTTTGCTTACGTATCTGTTTATGTCTATTTGTTAACCGAAGAAACGAAAACCACTTTCTAAACACTATGTCCGTAGAAACAAACAAACTAATATAAGAAATAACTTTAAATTACTATAATGCCAGTGTAATTTAAAAGTACATGAAAAAAATACAATTCACGATTATTTCTTCACATAAATGATACAAGCGTACAAATATAAGTGTTTATATGTTAGATTATCGATAAAAATATAGATTATTGCATTAGATAACGCAATATACTCAACGTACGTGAATCAGTATTGAATCTCCACGCACCTGATAAAATAAAACTACGGATGATGTAATGAACATTGCAACTGCATCATAAAAAGTCATCACTTTTATATATAATCATCGACGATGAGTCACCACGTTGAAATAGGGTCACCGCGTTGGATTATATAGGGTCAAATGTACAATGAATTTATAAATATCACTGACAGTCGATCAACTTAATATTATTTTATTTCTCCTCTACGATCACAGCGTTATTCTGAATATCTTTTCTTATAAATCTTATTTTTAAACTTAATTTTTTCCGATTTCACATCAAGGTTATAACGTTCTCGAAAATGATGGCCACCTTGCTAGAACTTACCATGGCCTTTTTGTACCAGTCCAGAAATCACGGTTTATGTTAATAATTCCTTATGTACTTCGTGGTCGCTTATAATGGGCCTAATAAATATTATTAATGTAACTTCTGATATAATGTGATATTCCTTATTACTGCAATTTAATTCAAAATTACTTGGGCAATCAGATAATAAACGGATTAAACATGGCTATTAATATATAAATAACAAACTCACCTAAACGACGCGTCAGAATACATGAATTGTAGAGCTATGGCGCAGCCAAAGATTTGGCCCATTTTTGTCCAAAAGCAAAACTGCTGCCGAAACTAGATTTTTTAACTGAACCTTTTTTTTTTTTGTGGGGGGAAATGCATTTACGCACTACCCTTAACTATTGCATTAGTGAGACCGGAGTCCCCCAATGCAATAGGTAAGGGGGGCACGGAGGGACGAACTCCGTGCCAGTGTGGGACTCACCCGGACGAGAGCCGCCCGGAAATGCCCACTAAAACCCCCCGGGGCCGTCCGCCGCATTTGGGATGGGGGCAATACGGGATTGCAATGCATGTCACCGCGTCGCCCCCTGCGGCGAACCCACCGGGCCTCGTCCGTGCAATGGCCCAATGGGGATGGGAGAGGAATACTTCCCCACCCACCTCTTCGCCCATTCCCCCGAAGGGGAGCATGACCTATGGTCAAAAGTCCGGGGGGCAGGATCTACTTCCTGCCTCCCAAAAATGTGTTACCCACCCTGGGTTTGAACTACCTTTAAGTCGTACCGTCTATGAGACACGCGGATTAGTCCACCGGGCTAACCACGCTCTCAATTTCTAACCACGCTCTCTTTTTAACTGAACCTGCCAAAACTGAATCCGAAACTGAACCCTGTGTATACTGTGTAAAAGAAAGCAAGTTAGGATTTTTGTTCCAATCTTTTCGTTTTGGAAATTTTGACCTACGGAACAAATCCCATGGACGTCCGTAGAATTCAAGGTGATCGTGGAATTGGATCCATTGCAAACTAGGTTAGAATTAGCTGCAGGTTTCGAGGCAGACTGATAAAATAGCTTTAATTGACTTGAAATAAATTCCAAAATTGAAAAAGCTCGAAAAATAACTACCGCATGAATTTACTGAAGCACAACACAACACGCATTAAGTGTTGCATTAAATTACTCAACCGTCACAATAGCGAGGGATTTTTGAATGGTATTGTTAATTGTTACAAAAAATGAATCTTTTACTATAATCGGAAAACGTTCATCATCATGGTTGAACCCAGAGTAAACGGCCAAATCTTTTCGAAAGCGAAAGTTGACACAGAGATATTGTTTTTGGGTTGATACGGATATCATACACTTCAGCTTCCTAAGATCTAGCCAAAAATTTACGACAAACCTACATTTTCAACAATTTCAAACCACGATGGAATAGCTAGCCATTAAACAACAAGACTGAGCAGTATCTCTAGCTCACTCCTGCTTTATGAAATCACTAGATCTCATACATCATAACAGCCGGTTGCTAAATGAGAGGAATTGCTATTGGAATGTTTCCAACACCCACCATGCTACCCGAATCAACAGATTACCATTTTTTGAAATTTGGGCAAATCTTGCCAGGAAAAATATAAATACCACTGACGCAGACCAAACCGCCTTCAAAGATTTTTTATTGACTACCGCTCCCACAATTTTTCCAAATACCTATAAATTGGCAAAAGTCCATAGATCATAATATTATAATACACTTCGATAGATTGAATATAAAATTTCATAATATTTACTAACCTAGTTTAGATATTATTTACTCTGATAATTTTTAAAGTTATTGGACAAGCTTAACCGTTCCTTACATCCCTTCCTTTACCCATTTAAATCTCGCGGCCATAATGTACCAATAGCAACGCGTGCTACCCGGGCGCTCGCTAGCCAATAGGAACAGTAGTGTGTGCCGTTAACAAAAAAACCGAAACTCGCGAGTGCTCCGTAAAAGATAACAAAATATTCAAGAAATAAGTCAGAAAACCACCCAGCGGTACAGTGCGAGTGTGAGATCCAGGTGTTAGCCGTGATTCAGTTATACCTTTTCTTTTTCTTGTAACCCTTATCCTGGTTAAGCATTAAACATAAAAAAGTGGTCCATTTCGAGCGCGAATTCCTATGGTTTTATCTCTGAAAAACTATTACAGTATTCTGTTATTTTGATTTCATTTAGAGTTATATCAATAATAACGCTAAACATAAAATAACATCAAAATTAACTCAAGCAAATAAGTTACCTATATGAAATTATTACGGTAATTAACTATACAGTTTCATACGCCATCTAAATTAGCTATCTCACACTTTGTATTTACACATATCTATTTATCTTTTTTCCTGACAAATATAACATCTTAATCTAAGAATATCTATCACCTATATCAAACTAATAAACATTAATAACAAATAAACAATATACATAAGAAACTTATCAAGTAGGTACATTTGTAAATAAATACCTATTTTTAATTTTTTACTTGTAGTAATTTTCAAATCATACCTACTTAAAATATTTTTAAATTCTAATTCGTTACATATTATTTGCCTTTGTTTATTTTACCTTACCCACCTATATTACGTAATCTACAGTTATGGAAAATAAACTTAAAATTTTCATATCTCAACGCGAATATGTTTTTCGGGCTATGCAAATCCTTTTCGATTTATCTAAAGAAATGATTCAAGATCGATCAAAGGTGTCTGCGTTTAAATCCAGATATACACGTTTACATTCAATTCGTGATGAGTTATGGAAATTACCGAAAAAATACAATTGTTGCAATTACAAATAAATCCTGATGTAGATATTGATCAATCAGCGATTAGCGCGTTTGACGATCTATACTACTCTGTAATTAGCGCCGCCGATCAGTTGTCACTGAACTCGGGCCATTGTGAGAGCGTCAACGTCACCGGGTCGGAAAATCTTGTGCGATCTGAAATAGGCTTTTCAGGATCAGGAAGAGTGCAGTTACCAAAATTTAATAGCCAAATCGAAAATTGGCAAACCTTTTATGATACGTTTAGTTCTCTAGTTCATGAAAATAAGTCTATATCTAAAATAGAAAAATTCCATTATCTTATAAGTTGTTTGTCAGGACCTGCCTTAACTCTCGTAAAAGGGGTTCCGATAACTTCAGATAATTATGGGATAGTTTTCGATACTTTAATTGAACGATATCAAAATAAACGCATTTTGGCAATAACATATGTAGATAAAATCTTAAGTTATCCAGTATTGAAAGTATGTAACTTCAACAACTTACAAACGTTGACAAACATTTTTTATGAATCGTATCAAGCGCTAAAGGCAATGAATATAGACAATTTAGGTGAATTTATTTTATTTTATTTAGCATCGCGGGCACTCGACGAGGGCACACGTAACCGTTTTGAATCTCAAAACCTTTCCGAAATACCTACCATCACGGATTTATTAAAGTTTCTTCAAGATTATGTAAAGATCTTAGAAACCAGCAAATTACCTTCATCAAATCTTAATCCTAGTCGACCTTGTGACGGGAAAACTTCTGCGCCAGCAAATCGGCGACCCAGCAGCGGATCCAAACGCTCAACTTACCTTTCGAAATCCAGCCCACAAACATCTTTCAGTTGTATACATTGTGGCGAAGCACACTTAATTTATAAGTGCCCTACCTTCGAAGCATTAAATTATCATGCTAGATTGTCCCTAATCGACAGTAAAAATCTTTGCATGAACTGTCTTAGGAGCAATCACGTAACAAATCAATGCAAATCAAAAGTGTGTTGTCTAAAATGCGGAGAGCGTCATCATACCTTACTGCATACTGAGAAAGCACAGAACTCTGATATTCTCACTCAAGCGAGTACCAGCGTGCACGTGGGAAACAGTCGTGGCATCGTACTTCTAGGCACGTGTCAAGTGCGCGTGTACAACGCCGCCGCCGCCACCGAACATACAGTTCGTGCACTCATAGATAGCGGTGTACAGGATTGTTTTATCACTACTGCCTGCGCACGGATACTTGGCTTAAAGCTCCGTCGATGCAATCTTACTGTAGTCGGACTAGGTCAAAATACCGTGTTTCAAGTCAGGGGTGAAACAGAATGCGTATTGCGACCCCTCGATAGTGATCATCCGCGATTCACAATAAAACCTATTGTGTTAGATCACATCACAACCCAAATGCCTTGCACTAAACTACCTTCAACAGTTCGTGATCGTTGTAAACATTTAACTTTAGGAGATAACAACTTCGACAGCCCAGGAGAAATAGATTTATTAATCGGAGCGGAACTCTTTCACGAGGTTTATGATGGGCAACGTATTCAACTTGGGCCTGGTTTACCTGTTGCCTTGCATAGCATATTTGGTTGGATACTTACTGGAACATTAGACAGTTTCGGCCCTCCACCTATTACATCTTCATTATTAGCCTCCACCTGTACACTCGAAGAGCAGGTAAAGCAATTCTGGGAAGTTGAAGAGCCTCCACGCGTACCTATTCGCGATCCCGACGATGAGATTTGTGAACGTTTATACACGGATCTTACGTATCGTGATAGTAATGGTCGGTACGTAGTCCCAATTCTCTTAAAAGACTGTAATTCTACTCTAGGTGATTCATACACTCGCTCTTTATCTCGGTTACTGAACCTAGAGAAAAAATTAAGCAAACAAGGCCAACTCAAAGCTGATTATATAGACTTCATGCGCGATTACGAGAACTTAAATCACATGTCTCTTATATCTCCAACTACTTCCCAACCAACCAAGCGTTATCTTATCCCGCATCATTGCGTCATCAACCCTGGAAGCACAACAACTAAGCTGCGCGTGGTTTTTGATGCAAGTTGCAAAACTACTAATGGTCAATCTTTAAATGACATGGTGTTTACCGGACCTAAACTTCAAGCTGACATAATAGGTATCATAACTAACTTTCGATTACACGCTTTGGTATTTACGTGCGACATATCAAAAATGTACCGGCAAATCTTAATCAGACCAGAAGACCGGTCCTATCAGCACATATTATGGTGGGAATCTTCTAATGATCCAGTTCAAGAATATAAACTCGCGACAGTTACATATGGTGTTAGCAGTTCACCTTATCTCGCCATACGTACACTTCATCAACTCGTTGCTGATCACGGCACTGAATATCCACGTGCTGCTGAGGCACTTCGCTATGAAACTTTCATGGACGACATTACGACCGGAGCGCCTTCAATACAAGAAGCAATAGAGTTAAAAGACCAGCTTGTAAAACTTTTGTCTTATGCTCAATTAGAACTACGGAAATGGAGCAGTAATTCCAAATATTTCCTAGAAACTCTACCGGTAGAGCATTGTCAATCTCTAAAACCATTTTCCGAAAAACACAACATATCTGCTCTTAAAATGTTAGGAGTCCAATACGATCCCAGGGCTGATAACTTTGTATACTCATATTTACCGATCGTGGATACAGAGTTTACAAAACGCTCTATTCTATCCAACGTGGCGCGAATATTTGACCCCTTAGGATGGCTAACTCCAGTCATACTAAAAGCGAAGCTGCTCCTTCAAGATTTATGGCGACACAAGCTATCTTGGGACGAACCTGTGCCGAGCGATATCTCTGACAACTGGCGAGATTTCATCCTTGACCTAAATCATTTAGAACTTATTCAAATCCTTAGGCCATGTTGTAACCTCCAAAGCTTCAGACATTCAGTTGATTGGATTCTGCGATGGTTCCACAAAAGCTTATGGATGTTTTGTTTACCTTCATTCTAGTATCGCTAACAAGGTTCAAGTACATCTTCTGATAGCTAAGTCCAAGGTAGCGCCGTTAAAGGTCTTAACGGTAAATCGTTTAGAACTATGCGGTGCGGTTCTCCTGTCAAAAGTAGTTCGTCGTATTCACATACTACTTAGCAAAACCCTGAATATATCTCAGACTATTTTATTCACGGATAGTTCAACCGTTTTAGCATGGATAAATACTGAACCATATAAATTAAAAACCTTTTAGCACACCGGGTAGTTCAAATTATTGATACTACACTCTCGTTTATGTGGCGTCACGTATCTACTCAAGACAACCCAGCCGACCTCTGTTGTCGTGGTATTTCATGTGCTCAACTAGTTACTTGCAATAAGTGGTGGTCAGGTCCAGCATGGCTAGCCAGTAAACAAACCGATTGGCCGACACTACCAGTTGAAACACATGATATCGTTCCAGAATTGAAATCACAATCATACTTGTGCCACGTAAATGTTGAGAAACCAGAACCGAACGTGCTCAACGCTGTACTGGAACGTACCTCAAACTTTTCACATCTACAGAGAGTAGTAGCCTGGATTTATCGTTTCTCCAATAATCTTAAATTACAGCGATCGGATCGAAATTTATCTTCGTTCTTAACATCAAAAGAACTTGATCAATCAATGAACGTTTTAGTAAAACATGTTCAACGTGAACATTTCAATGAGGTGTTTTCTATGATCAAATCTAACAAATTATTACCTAGACATATCTCAAAACTCTCTCCATTTCTGGACTCTTGCGAAGTTCTACGTGTGAGGGGACGTCTTAAACAAACAAAATTTTCGGAAAGCTTTAAACATCCGTACCTCTTACCAAAAATATCTCGCCTAAGTCACCTTTTAATCGATCACTTTCATAAAACTTACCTTCATTGCGGACCTCGCCTTTTACATTCGCTGATACAACGTCGATTTTGGATACTTGGTGTACGAAATCTCATCAGATCACGATTATCTAAATGCGTTACGTGTTTCAAAGTTAAACCCGTCCCTTTACAACCTATCATGGGGGACCTTCCGCTATCACGCTTAAAGCCCGGCCGACATTTTCAAACGGTTGGAATTGACTTTGGAGGTCCTTTCATGGTTAAAGAGAGTAGGCGCCGAAACGCACGAACTTATAAGGCGTATCTGTGTCTTATAGTTTGCCATGCGATTAAAGCCGTGCATCTTGAACTCGTTACCGAGCTAACAACGGAAGCCTTTATCACGGCTTTAGACCGTTTCGTATCAAGAAGAGGTCTTTGCGAAGTGATCATCACTGATGGAGGTACAAACTTTGTTGGTGCTAAACGCTATCTTTCGGAAGTGTCAGAAATGCTCAGTAAACAAAGCGATGCTATTTCCAATCAACTCTTATCTCGCAACATAACTTGGAAAATAAACCCAGCATCCGGACCTCACTTCGGAGGCATTTTCGAAAGTGGCATTAAATCTACTAAATATCATCTCAAGCGAATAGTAGGATCTCAAGTTCTTACATACGAAGAATTATACACTGTTCTTGCAAAAGTAGAAGCGATGTTGAACTCTAGACCATTAGTGGAGCTCTCGTCCGATCCTCGTGAAGTTGATGCTCTCACAGCCGGTCATTTTTTAATAGGTCGACCGCTGGTATCTTTACCAGAACCAATGCAGGAAGAAAACGTTTCTCTAAGAACTCGTTGGCAGCTTGTCCAGAGATTAACTCAGAACTTCTGGAGAACTTGGCAAAGAGATTATCTACACACTTTACAACAAAGAGTAAAGTGGCATAAAGCTGGAAATCGACAGCCAAAATTGAACGATCTTGTTACTATCTTCGAACCCAACTTACCTGCTAACGAATGGCGATTAGGCCGTGTGGTAAAGTTGCATCCTGGCAAGGACAATATTATTCGCGTTGTGACTATTAGAACTTCCAAGGGTCTACTTGTAAGGCCAGTGGTAAAAGTCTGTCCTCTTCCAACAGAGGAAAATAATTAATCATACCTCTCTACCTAGTCTACCTTAACATAATCTTTAATTTATCTTATTTTATCTATTATTAGTATTCTTCTATATTTATTCATTATATATCTATTCTATATCTTTATTAATCTAACCGTTATTTTTATCAATGGTGCATGAATCCGCATAATTAATTAGCCGGAATCTTTATCTATCTTATGAAATCCGATTGATTTCATGTGGGGGGATATGGACAAGCTTAACCGTTCCTTACATCCCTTCCTTTACCCATTTAAATCTCGCGGCCATAATGTACCAATAGCAACGCGTGCTACCCGGGCGCTCGCTAGCCAATAGGAACAGTAGTGTGTGCCGTTAACAACAAAAACCGAAACTCGCGAGTGCTCCGTAAAAGATAACAAAATATTCAAGAAATAAGTCAGAAAACCACCCAGCGGTACAGTGCGAGTGTGAGATCCAGGTGTTGGCCGTGAGTCAGTTATACCTTTTTTTTTTCTTGTAACCCTTATCCTGGTTAAGCATTAAACAGTTATATTAGCAAGAATACCCGTAGATAATCTTTTACTCCTGTATTACAAATATGTGTAAAAATTCTGCATAGTTTTTTCTACAAATATACTCCCTACTTGCAATTAATTTATAAGGTGTTCACAGAATTTAGGAGACGTTTGTTATCGCAAATAAGTATTGTAATGTAGTAGGCAAAATTATCCCTATATTGAATTATAACTATAATTCGATACGTAAGTAACTAAGTATATAAATGATGTATTTAAACTTCACATAGTTATGAAGATGTGCTTAGAATTCACAAAACTTTAGATTAATTTAAATAAACAAAACAATGTGTTCTAATAAAACTAATAAAAAAATTATATATAATATAACCCTGTAAATTATCTACTACGTGCAACAATAAATTATACTGTATTAATTATTTCTTTTTTTTATACAAATCCGTCGTCTTATTTGAGAAAAGAAAAGTGAATACAAGTTTTAACCCTTTTAAAACAGAAAACAGAGTAACTAAAATTACAGCAACGAGATCTAGATACAACTTTTGGTACCAAGGGACCATAAGCGCTGGAGAGCGCAAGTGTGGTGCGCCTCGTGTCTTCGCAACGTGTTCGACCCAGTGCACTAGCTCGACACCGGGACGAACCGGCCGATCGTGGTATATCAACGATAATTCTTTTACTTTATTCCTGTATCTGAAACATAAAATTTTCAAATTTGAAATCAAATTAGAGGCAATCAAACCTTACTCATTTCATAGATAAAGGTATAATAAATAGTTTTTGCTGAAATTAGTTACTTAATACTAAGATTTGGTAAAATTAATAACAGTTTTGTAGGTAATAATGATAGATTTTAAAATAAAGTCCCAAAGCACATTACCGATATACCGGACAAGAAGTTCAGGCACTATGTCAAGCGAATTTTAATTTGCAAAGGTTACTATTGGGTGGATCATTACGTGAACAATGGTATTATAGGTATTTTAAGTACTGTAAGGCTGGCGAAAATAGGCCAGACTGAAATTCGTGCAGAAGAATTTTTTTTCTGTACATTTTAAAAAGGTTATTATTTATGTATGTTAATTAATATTTGTCTTTCAGAGTGGGCAAGATACGCCGGCCGTATCAAAGCGCATATACAAGTTTTGCAATTGATAATAACAGACTAAAATTATCGACGGTATAGTAAAGTGCAAAGAGTCTTAAAATCTAAATTATTTAAAACGATAGAAGTATGGCATTCTGTGCACATCACACAAACTACTCGATAGATTACTATGAATTTATTTTAATTTTACTTCACCTGAGGTACTAGGGCCTTATTTTAAAAAAAATTACAATTATCACGTGAGATAAAAAATAACGCAGACAAAGTCACGAGTAATATATTACAAAACAAAGAATAACTCACTTAGGATTACTTATGACGTCGTCGACAGCAATTTTTAAGTCTTCAGATAAGTTGTAACTTAAATCTACTTTTTTTGCATAACCTTTATTAACAGCTCTATTTACATTAGCAAACTGATCTCCGAATACAGGTATGCCAATAATCGGTACACCGAAGTGAACGGCTTCAGTAGTAGACAAGAGACCACCATGAGTGATAAAGAGAATGCAATTTGGGTGTGCTGAAAAGAAATAAGTTATGATTATCTTTGGGTACATAGAAAACACCTTATCTCCAATTAGTAATATTTTTGCTACCACTATCCAATTTAAACATCTATCGCTAAGACGTATAGTTGAATCCAATTACAACCTCCATACGTCGAACTTCAGAGAAGATGCCAAAAAATTCAACAGATATTTTGACTAAGGGGGATTTTGTATGAAATTATTCCACTTGTAAGATGAATTTTTACTAAATTTGAGTCAAAGAGGTGAAACAGATAAAAACACATGCTTTTGCAATTGATGTGTAGTACAGTGGAGGAACAAACTACTTGTGATAATTTTCTTGATCGACTATGTTTTGTTCCCTTACAAAACATTTTTTCGTGTATTGCAGGCTTTCGAGTTAGAGAGGTTCTACTGCTAGTTATATTTGCTCTTAAAAGCTAGGCTTCTTTTCTAAATTTAGCTTATTACCACCTTTAACTACATCGTTATTTACCTGTAGCTAAGATTGTCATGAATGAAAACCAATGTTTTCATTATAGCTCAATAGCTATAAAAAGTTAAACATACCAACTATTAATCTATTCATCAATATCTATCTCATTATTCATTATTTTTACTCCTTAAGTTGCTATAATGAATATTTTTTATATAATACTAACCCAAAATGCTGGATTGGGGTGCCCATTTCAAAACATGAACATTTTTTGGAACATTAGGAAAGTGTTCCTCAAATTTCCAAAAAACTGTTTGCTTAAGTCCTTCAAACACCTTCAACAGTCCACTCTTAATCACATCCGGCCAATCTTTACTCTTCAAGTTAGAACCCATGCTGAAATATATCACTCCGTCGCGAGCATTGTCCATAATCTTTTTAAATCCTGCAATAACATTTCTTATAAGATGATGATGTACGGTAGTATTATATCTTAAAATACCTTCAGTTCGTATTTGTTTAAAGTAATCATGTTCAGTTGAATTTACCTCTACTTTTATTATAACAGACTCAGTTTTTACTACAATGTCCTATAAATGTAGTTTAATTCAGGAGATATACAGATAGATACTGTGGCTGCTAAGCTGTGGAAGTGATCCGACATTTAGTTTTCTACTTATGTCAATCACAGCAATGATACGTGTTAATTGTACCTTTACAATATTGAACAGAAACTATCATAAACATTCGATTTTACATTTATGTCTGTTGTAACTACTAATAATAAAATTCAATTTTTTTATTCAATGTAGGCTATGAAAAGGCACTTATGAAAGTGAAAATGCTACCACCGGTTCGAAAAACAGCCCAGTCATCGAGAAAAACCGGCAAAAAAACTACATTTGTTTTTTTTTTTTTGTGGTTTTTATAGAACTATTGTTACAAGTTTTATTAGTAGATGCACATAGAAGGGTATGATTTCCATACATCACCATCGTTCACATAATGATCCACTCTATAATAACCTTTGCAAATTAAAACTTGCTTGACATGGTGCTTGAATTTGTTTTGCTTTGGGACTGTATTGTAAAATCTAACACTATTACCTAAAAAACTTTTATTAGTATTACTAAGTCTGAAACATGGAACTATGTTATGTTTTATTATTTTATACTCTCAATTGTCATACTGAATAAGATTTGGATTTCATACATGATTTTTATTTTCATCATTACCTCTGGTAAAGGTTTCACGTCATCTTCAATATGGTACCCGGCTATTGGCTTATAGTTTTGTGGTAACCTAGTCGCTTGGCCCAGTGAAACGTGCGAGTTTCCTAAAACCATTGAAGCATTGTATCTCAATTCTTCAAACGTTGGTGACTTTCTTCCTCGTTTCAATATTATCGGAACTATTATCCTGTTATATAGTTCTCTTTGCTTGGCATCACTAAACCCAAAAAATATTGACAGTTTGGCATCATATTCTATGAACTTACTGTTTACGATTACTATAAATTTTTTATAAACTTCATTCATTGTTATTGAATGTAATTTTACGTACACTTTTTAACCATACTACAAGAAGTAATGTTATATGATATGTTCATTGGTAAGTGTTCTGTGGTAAGCTTTTATTATTTGCATAAGCTGGATTAAATAAGAAGAAAATATCTAAATACACAAATAAAGGAAGATCTATTTCGGTAAAAAATGAATGATTAAGTGTTTCACTTAATCGATTCAAAGACCCATGAACGTTCATAATAAAAACAATGTTTTTCGGATTGTCTAACACTGTTAACCTGAGAGCCTTGACAAATTTACCCGGGCTTTGTTGCGAGCGCTTAGGACAAGATTTTTTTCTCGAACTGTCTAAATACTGTTGATCATAACAGCCTAGATAGCTTCAATGAACTTTTGGAGCGACGCTCAGCACTTCCGGCTTAATGGTAAATAGTTTCGCTTGTGGTACGGACCACGGCTAGGCCTGTTCCCTGAGACGTAAATTTCATAGAATATGCCTAAACTAAACCTAAGATTAATTAAGGAAAACTACGGATCTCAAAGTCTCTTATAGAACCCATGTGCTTACATGTACTGTGTAGAGGTGTGGGGTGCAATAAAATGCCTATAATCCTAGTAGATTAAAGTGTTATTTTTCTACTGATAGAGAGTACAGAAAACTTTCCCAATTAGAGGTTGGAGCATGCCGTGGGTTGCTAACGGAAGGAGCACCTGGTTAGGACAAGTAGGAGGCGGAAATGATAATTACATCGAGAACACCAAAATAGTAGACACGACTTGAACTACTGGCCTGTATGTTCCACGGAATTTGTCTTAGAAAAAAAAAGTAAATTATCAATAACAAATAATCAATCAAACACTTACACATTATTATAGTACATAATATACAATTGTGAAAACAGTTCTTCTACACGCTGGAAGAAAGTGAACGGAGCAACATGACTAGATATGATTCCCGTATTGTAAGCCGGGTGAAGGTTTTCGTCGATCAGCCGCAGTATCATGGAATGTTGCTCTGTCGTAGAAAACCAAATCAGTGGTGCATCGAAGACAGCTGCATACCTTGAACAGCATAATAATAAATTCGTCAAGAGTAAATTTAATATTCAAAACGTAATTATTAGCTTCATCCACAATTAGTTTAGTAATTCAAATTAAAGCAGCAGGACTTGAGATGAGTTGAATAAGATTATCTATTTAAATTTCCACAGCATATAAAAAATCTGTATAAAAGGTATTAACTATTTGCTATATATATATATATATATATATATATATATAATAACTGTAAACTATATACATCGGCAACAATTATATGAATGTTATGAAATTTAAATTCAAAAATATTTCATACATTTTAGGTCCTGATAAGGCGCTGATTCGTAAAATAGCCCAGTCATTATGTCACATATGTAACATAATCATTACATTATGTCTTTCTATAAAACTACACAACTCATAGTTATAAAGTTTATTAATAGATGACAGAGTGTTATATTTTCTGAACTACTTTAATTCGTCATTCAGTAAACTTCGGGCATAGTAAACAGATTTACATATTCTTCTACACCTGAAAATTGGTAGCCCACTTCTTTTATAGTCATTTATCCAGACAAAATCCAAACGAAGAAAATTCTACGATAATGAATGACTGTAAAAATTATGATTTTTGCTACCTAGTTTTTTGTTTTTTACCTTTCAGATTAAGATTAAGATCGTTATAGTTCTACTACAGAAAACTGAAAAGTTAAGGAGCAATCACCTATCCAATCACCAAATAGATGGAAAATATGGTGCGGAGGGAGAAAGATAATAATGTAAGAAAGGTATTGGAAATGTATGTCGATGATTATAGAGGAAGGGGAAGACCAAAGAAAAATGGATGGATTGTGTGAAGGTGATATATTTATAAAGGGAGTGAATGCGGGCATAACTGAGAGACGAAAGAGAGAAAAGAGAGGAATGAAAGACAAAGACATGTTGCACCGACCCCAAATGAAAATGGGGTAAGGGTAGGGAGATAATAATGATGGTTTTACCACCATTGGGCAGTTGCTTTGACTTCGTTATTTACTTATAGGAGAGCAGAACCAAAATCTATGCTATATGGTTCAAAATTAGACCCATCATACTATATGGATTTTGTTCATCAATTTTTATTGTATAAAAATTTACTTACATACATCCCACCTCATTAGAAAGCCATTCTGATATAACTAAATCAAATTTCACCTCTGGATCTCTCATCAACTTTTGAACATTTTCTTGTTTAAGTGCTTTTACCTGTATCTCTAACATTAAAGATAATACTACGTCGAAATCCATGATAATATCGTTATCCAGTATGTAGTTCAAACTAAGCATTTTTTCTGCAAATACACAAATATATAGTAATTTATTTTTCACCAAATTGCAATTTCTCGTGTTCCATCGTTTATGCTTTAACGTGTATATTCATTCGTATTGCATTTCAATTGTCTATATTTAACATAGGCTTCTTTTTCTTATTTGATGACCACGTATGAATAGCGTTAAGTAAATAGTGATAACATTTTTGTAAACATATACGAATAATTTAGCAAAAATAACAGTAAAAAGGAGTTTTTAGAGCATCTCAATATTTCCAATTGAGCCTAATATGCCACCAATGATACATAATATAAAATCAATTATGGAAGTCTGGTAAAGAACAGATAAAACCATACTATAACAACAGATTATGATACGAACAAAAACATCTTGAATGAAGCATAGAATGAAGTCTGTATTAGATAATGGCCTATACTTTTTGAACGAAATCACTATAAAATAAAGATAGAAAATTTCCTGCATTGAAAAGTGAGCAAATTTCTTAAAAAAAATCAACAATCAAACAATTGAAACGATGATTGAAACGCGTCCATCGACGTGGGTTATAATCCCATCCTACAATGAGCCTGAATATTCAGTAAAAGAAAATATCATGAAGGAACTACTGCACGGTGATCGGGCATTTTAATGTCCCCTAACTACTTATCATCGTAACGTTAAAAATCTGTCACCAAAACCAATTAAAGTGAAATGACGTTTTCAAGGCTCTTCAGTTCAACGAATATCTAGATGATTTGAAGCCAACCCCTTTCAAAAACATTACTTAAGAACAAGTTGTTCTAAATTAATTCTATTATAGACTACGTTTAATATCCGACAAGATTGTTCAAACGCTACCTAAATATTTTGTGAAATATACATTTATATGATAAACATTCGTTTTCGTAAAAAAAAAAAACCTTTTAGTAGCGATAGATGCTAGTATTACTTTGTGGAAATCGGTCATAGATAATATTACTGATAATACTTTTCTAATTCCGTTTCAAAATATTGTTTTATTTATATTTTCTAAGCAAATAAGTGATAGAGTTTTCAGTTCTGAATACATATTAAATATTGTTTTTTTTGTAATACTAGTCTTTGGTATTAGTTACCTGATGTTAAATCCACGGTATCTTTGATAACGATATGATTTAGATTTGGATTGTCATTGTTCTCCTCAAATGGTGTAATATATGTAACCTGAAAAAAAAAAATTTAAAATTTACATATTTTAACATTGTAATGCGTAAACATATCAACTTTTCAAGAACATGTTGGTGATAATTATTTATTAACTATACGATGGCCAGTTCATGGCTTCACAATAAAACTTAATATGATTGACAAATATTTTAAGATTTATGAGGTGGCCTATATCGACTTTGGGCTCGTTCTCTTAGCTGAGCACAGTAAGCGGTCATCCGTAAAATCGATGAAGCTGTTAAGACAATACCGGTCAACAACATTTATTTCGAAAAAAAAATTGGTATTCGTATTCGACATGGACAAGTATCCGTTTCATATATGCAATAATTCAATACAAACCTCGTGTCCCGCATTCAGCAAATGCTTCACGATCCCATAACCAAGTATACTGTGACTTTTACCAGGTATCGGAAACACTACTAATATTTTGTAAGCGTTACTAGTAACAGCTATCATCAAAATGGTAAGAAAAATTAACGAAATCTTAAACATTATCTGGAAAAAATAAAATTGACATTGATTTAAAATCATATATAGAGTTTATAATTTAGTTGGAGATAACTGATCATAGGTATTGGCCGCCACGAAAGACAGTAAACGAGTTATGTGGACTGTACCCACTAAAGACCCAATACGGGGTATGACACTCATTTCCATGGGCCACGACTACCGCTCTGGCATTCGCCCACGACTTTCGATAAACGTGACCTACGTTTTGGACGATGCTTTTTGTATGGGTGGTACTTTTTGTTGATCGCTAGTAGTGGGAAGTTGGTTGCTATTCAGATATGTCTGCACGGCCGTCCGGGTGGTGGAATCTGGCTGGCGCGTACCCAGTGCTGCTTAGATGATATCACCTTGCTGATCCAAGTGGGGAAGGGGCGGGGTCCCTGACCTTCCATTGCACTGGAGAAGCCTTCTGGGTAGCAGCCTTTCCTTTATCGGGGCAGCCCCCGTTCGTATGGAAGGGTTTAGGTGCGGAGAGTATTCATATCCTGGGTCGCTTCAATAAAGCGGTTTGACTGTAATACTCGGAGTTTTAATTATTACTGCGCGCTCTCATGGATGGTAATTTCGATCCCAGTCTGACTTCCACATACCCCTCCGTGCCTAAGGAAGAGCGTAAATGTATTCTCTTGACGTAAAAAGAACGTCTTCGTTAAAAAAAAAAAACACTGCAGACTGCAACCTCAGCCTCCGTTATAATTTTTAAACGAGTTTTTTGTCTTCGATGGTTTCTAACAAGGCTCTCTGCCTCACATATTATAACGAAGTTTATTCATATTTTCTTTTTCGTTTTATTAATTTCCAAATCTTCATATTATCGTTTTTATTATGCAGAAGCCACGTGACCGCGGATACGCCCGCTTTTCATAATTTTTTATTATAGTTTAATATGTTTGGACTTTTTTTATACGAAACCCTAATTATTAAAAAAACATATTTTACTACTAACATTAAGCAATGATATTTCTCACAAATTTAAACACCTCCCATTAAAACTGTGCATTGAATCTGATTTTATGTAATTTTTTATAAATTTTAATTTTCGTACATAGAGCCCTAATTATGTCTAAAATCAAAAGTAAGGTCTCTAAGTTACGCGTATAACATCAGCTATCTGCCAAAAAAAGTTCCGTTAAAATCGGTCCATCCATACCGGAGATTACCCGGGAAAAAGAGACAGACAGACAGACAACAAGTTAAAAAAATGTATTTGTATTTGGTATAGGTATCGTATATACATAGTTACATATTTAGTTAAAAGTTGTTATTTTCATATTACAAACAGACACTTCAATTCTACATATTAGTATAGAATATGATTTTAAATACCTCTTTGAATGGAAATTAATTTTTTATTCATGATATTTCATAATATTATTAGAAGTAAATTTGTTTTCAATATTAAATTAAATTAAAACGACCGAAATAAGTAATAATAAAAGGAGATTTATCTATTTACACTTTTTGCACACACTTTAGTACAAAAGGGGACTTAATGCATGAGGCGTTTTCTTCCAGTTAATATTAGGGTGGTGAAATGATTAACAAGGGTATTTGGAAGTAGTAAGAAGTCCATATTATACATCAGCCTTCTTCCCATGAACCATAGATTATTTAAACCATTATGGTACATATTGTATTGTTATTCAATCACACATGATTTAAATATAATAAAAAAAATTGCACACAATAATATTATTTAGTGTAATGATTATACAGTAGGACCTCTATAACTTCAAAAAATAATATGTTCCCTTCCCATCAGAGCCCAAAACCTCTACAACTTAAAATACGCAACCTCTTTAACTTAAATAAGTAACCTCAGTGGCCCTCAGTAACTTAAAGAAATGTTTCCACAACCTCTATAAGATAAACGAGCCACAAACGCCATCTACAAGAGTATCAATCAACGAAGCAAAAAGAGCTTTAACAACTGTACGATCATTTATAGAGCAATTTAACAACATAAAAGATAATGTATTCTCCTCTCTATTTGTCATTGAAAATCAAATCGATTTAGAAACTGTGAATTGTTTAAAACAAAAGAAAATCACAGACTTTTTAAGTAGACTAAACCTGCAATGTGCAATGTGAATAATTAAATATGATTATTTAAATTTCTGTATTTTATTGAACCAATCCTTCTGACACATTCGAGTAAAAATAGGAACAAGTGTACATACAAACATATGTACATACCTACCTCTACATTAACCTATCCCTAACATAGACCCTTGATAACTTAAAACCTCTATAACTTAACTAATATTTTGCGTTTCCCTTGGACTTTAACTTATCGAGGTTCTACTGTATAATTAATACTTCTATAATTTATTTCACTGATTTCATTTTAAAATATGTATTAATTTCTATGTTCTGTGCATTTTTAAATTTAGTATAATTTTATTGTTTGAATTAGTAATACAGTTATATGTAATCCATATTTAATAAATAAAAAAGTATAATTAAATCTGCGTCATTTTAGAAATGTCTAAGATGGATTCAATACATTTTACATACTTATATACACCATGATATGCATACATAGAAAAATATATATATATATATATATATATATATATATATATATATATATATATATATATTATTGGGATGACTTTGTTAGGAAATTCAATTCTTTTCCATACAGAAATTGTCTCTACATACCTAAGAATTAACACAAATATATTCCCAAGATATCTATGAAGTTATTTAATTTAGAAATAAAAAAAATAAAAAAAAACTATCGTCTACCATAGTTAAAATAAACAACCGAAATTTAATTTAAAAAAAAAAAAACCTCAATATAAATTCTAAATAGTCAAGTTAACGGAACATTATTATACTAACAAATAAAGACAAAAAAATACATTACGATTTATATATATTTATGTTATAATTAATATCAGATTAAAACTGTTCAAAATAATAAGTATCTACAGAATAATCTTCCGTTGTCACTTTATCAATTCAATTAACTGTCAAAGTAATTTATTCCTTAATCTATTAAATTAATGAAATCCTTTCGACGGCGTACATGAAGTATGAAAATTATTTTGATTGCATAAATGACAATATAAAATATATTTTTTTTTACTAAATATATATAAATGTAACATATTATGCGATACATATACCAAAAATACAATTTTTAAATTTTTTTTTTTATCTGTGTTAACAATATCCGGCGGCGCCTTAAGATGTCATCCGCCTACATCCGGTAGGACCGTATCTCACCTGCCATATGTCAAATTGCATGGAATGACTATATAAGGTCCTGTAGAGACACACACACACACACACACACGCACATACAAGCTAGAAACACGAGAGAGAGAGAGAGATATATATATCATATGTACCTCATGTGTGTAAATGAGATAAATGATAAGTTTGTAGACTAAGATTAAATATGTGCTAGTTGTAAGTATTAAAAATGTATAAGAATTCGTGCCGACCGCCGGCAAAGTTGTACCGGCAAGATATAGTTTCTATGCGACGCGGTGACTGCGAAAGTCACCCCGTGTCGCCCCCATCCCATATGCGGCGGACGGCCCCGGTGGGTTTTAGTGGGTATTTCCGGGCGCTTCACGCCCGGGCGAGTCCCACACTGGTGCGGATACGTCCCTCCGTGCCCCCTTACCCATTGCATTGGGGGACTTCGGTCTCACTAATGCAATGGGTAAGGGTAGTGCGTAAATGCATTTCTCCCCGGTTTCTAAATACGTGTAATTCCAAGGTAAATAAATATAGTCCACATTATATAGAAAACTTGGGGGTTTCATTGGTGAAGAAAGCGTCCCCTTCATACATAGTGAGAGTGTTTAATAAACATAGTGAGGGTATTTTAACATCAGTTTGTCTTATTCCGGGTAATCTCCGGAACGGCTGAACCGATTTTCACGGGACTCTTTTCGTTAGATAGCTGAAGTTACCCCGCGTAACTTAAAGTAATTTTGGTTTTCGAAAATAATTAGGGTTTCGCGTAAAAAAAAAAACATTAAATTTCATGAACTTTCGAATAAACCGGTTTCAACGCACAGTTTTACTGGCAACTGTCTGAATTTATAAGAAATACTTTTGCTTTATCTACCGACCGAAATTAAGGAACATTAGGGTTCCGTATTCAAAATTAAAACGCAGTAATGAACATATGAAACGCGATCGAAGCCTCGGTCACACATCTAGTATATAATAAAAACAAGAATTAAAAAAACTATAATTCACGATGAACTTAAAATTAGTGCAATCAGTTTAAATATGGTTTAGTCGATTAGATACAGAAATATGCTAAGTGTTTGTGAATATTCATATGATGAAATTTAATATTAGATGGTGTAAGAGAATTCAAAATGACGTCATAATGACTTTCGTTTTCAAGACACAAACCTAGCGAACGCAAAATTCTTATAAGTATCTTTTTTTTTCTTCATATTTTAATTTTTGTTTTCAGTAATTAGTCCTATTTATTGTATGTTTTTAGACAATAGATAATCATGAGTAATTCTTAGTTAATAGGCGAGACGAATTCACACGCGTTTCACGATAATTTTAGCTGAATCGTTTAGTACTTGCTTTTATTGTACTTACATGAACTCCTCAAACTATTTAATCCACAAATAGACTCAATACTTTTTCATTTGTTCACAAAATCGTTACTCGTATTTGTAACTAAAAAGCTTGAAAGTGGATCGTTAATTTTAGTTAATTGCTTCGTTACTGAATGTGTCGAGCGAGTGCCCATAAAAATAAGACAGTAGGCAAACAATGGAAAGCTGGCGTAAACGCCAGGTAAGTGCTCAAGGGGTTAATATGTGTAAATAGGGTTTAATTTTTTACGTTGCTTAAGTTCTACTTTAACAATAAACATTTATATGCACATTTATTTTTTAACTGTATCGATACAATTTAAAACTAAATGGTACAAGTCAATAATAATTTTAATGAGCTTCAGATTTTCGTATATAGATTCATCCTTTATTTCTCACTACGAGAAAATGAATCGCTAGCATAGTAATCCTACGGCAGATAAAAAGAAAAATACAAAACTGAACCGACTAATCCCCGTAGCGGATCAGAAACGAGCGCCATATTTCACGTGAAATTGACAGGTCCGACACACAGCACCTCGGGAAACGCGATTTCTCACAGTCATATTCTGAGCGATTTACTAAACAACTATTTTTTCCTAATACTTTCTATTATATTGTTGTAATATATGTAGTTATTTATGCAGAGCCGCTTTACCTATAGCGCAGGGTGTGCAGCGCGGGGTGCGGTGTCAGACAACCTCCTCGTGGTGCACCCTGGGCAACGGCAGTCCTTCTGACTGCCGGCTGATAGTCTGACCGGGCGTCTGGGTGAAAGCCCACTTTTAGGGGGGGGGGGGGGAGAGGTGATTACTACGGTCGCAGTGATCACTCCTCTTCCCTCCGGAAGGTAATGCCTCTTTCAGAGGCGGGCGAAGAGGTGGGGTAGAGAAGTTCTCCCCCACCCTCGCTGGGCCATTGCACAGACGGGCCTGGTGGGTTTGCCGCAGGGGGGCGACGCGGCGACATGCCTTGCAACCCCGTATCGCCCCCTATCTCAAATGCGGCGGACGGCCCCGGGGGGTTTTAGTGGGTATTCCCGGGCGCTTCTCGTCCGGGTTTGAGTCCCACACTGGCACGGAACTCGTCACTCCGTGCCCCCTTACCTATTGTATTGGAGGGACTCAGGTCCCACTAATACAATAGGTAAGGTGAGTGCGTAAATGCATTTCCCCACGACAAAAAAAAAAAAGGGTGTGCAGCGCAAACGGGTGCAGGGTTTTAGAGGGCGCCAAACTGCTCTTTACACCTACAAAGACGCGTCGCTCGGAGCGCCAACGCTTTAAAAGACCCTGCGCCCGTTTTACATGACCATACTTAAAAATACTTTTTACTCGTGCAGCAATTGCTTCCCGATATCATTTATTGCATCCGAATTGCCGTTTGAGAATATAATTGTAAGTAACTCCATTTTGAACGCCCGCCTACTGGAGGGCGCCAAATTATTGGTCGAACACGGGCGCTACAAAAGCTAGAGCCGCCGCTGTATTTATGTATTTAATCTTTGACCACAAACTTAGCAGATACTAAGTAACGATGTGGCCTGAATAATAACATACTAGAGATGCTGATTCTCAGATGAATCTGTTCGAACATACCTACAGGGGTTTTGCGATTGATTTTATATAAGGGACTTATCCTAAAATTTTGTGATTGAAGAAAGAAATTTTGAGAGTGACACGGAGTTGTTTCTCATTTAGTGCCTAGGTTTTTTAACGTAGGCAATGACGCCTCCTTGTGGGCCACAGAGACCCAGAGAATAATAGGGGGCACTGAGACAGCGCAGAGGGGGCGTTGTTAGATGAAATAATATATAGTCTAAAAAATGCAATAAACCAAAATGAGGGAATGTAGAAATAAATATATTCGAAAAGTCGCCCATTTTGCAAGCAAAATAAGGTAAAAAAACTGTGATTTAGTAGAAAACAATAAACGTTAATAACATAAATAATACGTACATTAAATGACAGTGCATGGTATAATGTTGATTAATATATTACATAGCAATTCTTAAAACGTAAATTTCCCAAATAATTTATTATTTTGTGAGCTACAGATTTGCTAACATTTTAGCGTAGTTAAAACGAAATATTAAAAATATCGATCTCGGAAAAAAAAAAAACAATAAAGCGTCATCTACAAGATGAAGGTTAAGAAAACTCACCAAACAGTAATTAGTATGCAAATGTATTCTGTAATTGTTAGCTGAAATGAATTTCTGTAATATCTTTAAGGGCTGTGTAATCGTATTGATATTTATTTATTTATTTTAATGACATTTATATAAAATCAATACGAACTCGATCAATAGTTGAAAACGACGCCTTTCAATTTGGTCATAGGTTTTTTATTTATCATATAATGGAGTTCTCCCAAAGGAAAAAAAAATTGTTTCAATCTTATTTTTTAAACTAACTAAAACTATTAAAGGTACAGAAATGGGCCACTTTTTTAATAAAAAATTTTGAAAGACCACGACTTTTTAAAATTAGGAATTTTTGAAAATCATCAAAAGAACAACATTTTTTTCTAATTTTTTTTTATTAAATATCTTGGTCTACTCTTAAAAGATCTTGAAATTTTTGGAACTGTTTTGTTGTTTTTTTTTTCAAAAATATAAAGTTTTAACTTTTTTTTAATTTTTTCTTTTGTTCATTTTTATGGAAAGTGAAGTTAAGCAATCATATTTTTTTTTTTAATTTTGAGCAGTAAAACTTTCATTTTTTGATATAATAATGTGACAAATGAGCATCGCTAACATTTGTATCTTCATTTATTTGATAAAAGTTTACAAGCGTAATCTTATTTTATATTTTTTGTTACGTAAGTCGGGGTTTTTTTTTAACGCTGTTTGTGTTGTCGGTGTCTCATTTCTTCTTCTTTCGTCGATTCTAACTATTGTTCGATTTGACGTAGAATGTCCCAAATAGTAATTTAAAAAATTGTTATTGCTAATTAATTTGTGTTTAACCCGAGATTATTGTAAATTATTTTTAAACCGATACGTTTTTCTGTAAAAGATATCTTAATTTTTATTGTTTTATTATTCTAACCCTAATTCGGAAGCGATGACTACACATTAGGTAATAATTCGGTATAATTTTTGTCTGCCTGTTTGTTCCGGATAATGTCCGAAACGGCTGAACCGATTTTTACGGGACTTCTTGGTAGATAGCTGAAGTTACTCCGCTTAAGTTTTTCAAAAACAATTATAGTCCACGCTAAAAAAAAGTATAAACTCATAAAATTATGAATAAAATCCGGTTACTGATTTACTGGCAGGTATTTCAATTTGTGAGAAATATCAGTGCTTAATAATGGCTGCAAAAAAATAATTTTATAACATAATTAGGTTTCCGTATTAAAAAGTAAAAACGCAAAGTGCACATGCGGGCGCAGCCGCGACCACACAGCTAGTTTAAAATAAATAGATAATTCACCAATACCCACTTTAAATCTCATTACAATCAACTTTTGCAATTGGTTTGTTATTTAAGTTGCCAAGGTCACGGATATCTGTTATTTTAATTTTATTCATGATAGATATGCTTACAAATTTCTTTGTAAGCAGCTGTGTAAGATAATAGTTCATAAACTTTAGAATATTATTTTTTATTTATTTATCCTAAATCACAGTACGAAATTAAATTTACCAATGTTTTATATATTCCAATGCTTCACTGTGGATGTCATAAAAGTTACAATCACCTCTCATCTATACTAATTGAAAATTGAAGTGACTGTTTGTAACATCAACAGAATAACGGCGTCAAAACCGAAAATACAACTTTGAAAATTATTGTCTGTCTGTCTATTTGTTTGTTCCGGTTAATCTCTGGAACAGCTGGACCGATTTTGACGGAACGTATTTTGTCAGATAGCAGAAGTTACTTACCGTAACTTAGGCTAATTTTATTTTTCGTAAATAATAAGAGTTTCGCATTAAAAAAATAAAGCTCATAAAATTCTTAAATAAAATCCAATTCAATGCACAGCTTTGCTGCCAGGTATTGGGATTTGTGAGAAATATCTTTGCATTCTGTGAGTACCAAAATTTTTTTAGGAAATGCTTAAAGGTTTTTTGTGTAAAACTCACGTAATTGTGAACAAAATACGATTCATTGGACAGACACATGAAAACGTTATTGTGCAATGATTATTTAAAACTATATTACGCAGTGAAAAACAAATTAAACGTGGGCGGAGCCGCGTTCACACAGCTAGTTGAAAATACGATTGATGATAAAATATTTATCTTCATTAACTTCGAGTATCAATTAATACTCCAATTTTAATTAATGCAAATATTAATAAAACCCTTATCTTGAGTGGAAAGGGATACAATAGCATAACCGTAAAAAAATTAATTTTTGGATTCCCTTAGTTCGCATCGGTATAAAAGCCAACAGCATTTACCAAACTATTCATTCATATTTAAAAAAACAGTTCCTGTTAAAATATTGTCGGTAATAATAAATCTATTAATAATGAAGAGTTTTATTATCCTCTGTGCTTTTATTTCATTGGTTTATTCCAAAAGTCTGGTACATCCAGTGAATATTGGTAAGTTATTTCTATCATTCACTTTATATTATTTCTTCTTTAAAAAAAAATACGCATTCGGTAAAATTGTATCACTTCTTCTTATCTATGTACTAATAAATAAAATTGAAGTGTCTGAATATAATATTATGACAAAATATTTGTTTTATTAGGTACACATCGTTGTGTTAACATGTGGGACGAAGGATGCATTAATGGACAACTTCCAGGATCAGGTAAATAATATTACATCCACAAATACCAATATGGCCATAGACTATAATTATAATAAGGATTTAGATACAAGAACATACACAGTAGATACATAATTCAGGAGGAATAACAAAAAATGTCACCGGTTCTTTGAAATTTGATTACACGTGTCTGAAAAAAGATATAATATTTTGCATGTTTTTCTTTTACATTACATTACTTATTTAAATCATCATGTATATACGCACGGACGAAATCGGCGAAATTCTCGTCGACCGTAAAACCGAGTCCAAGTGCCCGGGAAATGTCAAACTTGCTCGGAAACGTCGCAACTACGCGGCTTATTATTTCATCCACTTTGAAACGTACAAGCGCCGCAACCTCCTCCCCTGCGACTGCACGAAGACTCTCGACCATCTCACGCACTGACACGCAAATACCTGGTAGTGTTACGCAACGCCAAAAGCCCAATGCACCGGTAGGCAGCATCGCCGCATGCACTATATTCCGCACCACAGTCCGTGGGCTTGACAACCATAACTCCTGTTCAGGAGGCACTGGGCAGATACCCGGCAAACCGTTCAAAGGTTCCCGAATTATACCACTGGCAAATGACGTCATAGCTCTATTAGGTGCTCCGGCTCGAACGCTTACTGTCGGTACACGCAAGATACGCCCGTCGACAAAACCTTTCCTTGAGTAATCATTGACGAGGAGCTCACTAATAGCTTTAGCAGTCCCGTATGAATTCTGAGGCATAACAGCAATAGTATCATCGACAACAGAGGGAAGATCTCCACCGAAAACAGCTACTGCGCTTGTGTAGACAAATTTTAAATTAGGGGCTCGCTTTCTTGCTGTCTCCAAGAGTTCTCGTGTAGCGTCAAAATTGACTTTAAACCCGTAGTCAAATTCGGCCTCGGCGTGGCCACTGACTACTGCTGCCATGTGGAAAAACACATCAGTGTTAGCGACTATCAGTTGATCGCCTGCTCCGGGTTTGGACAGATCGACTGCGAGAAGCCGGACTCGAGGATCGTCTCGCGAAGCTGGTAGGCGTGAACCAGATAGCACTAGCTCGGTTACATGCAACGGGGAATCTGATCCCAAAAGAAAATCAGCCACACGCGAGCCTAAAAACCCACCGGCACCGGTCACTACAACTTTCATATTTGCTAGTCGGTTTGAAAAAAAAAAACTGTTAATTTTCGGACACACCGCACTCGATCTAGTTAGTAACCTCTAGTGATTAAACTGTATTATTCTCGTGACTAAAATAACACTGATAAGTAGAAACGAATTATATAACAAATCAAAGGTTCCGTTTGATAATATATACTGTATAAAATCAGAAAATAAACAATGTACGATCAACGTTAATTTGAACGATTCGTAAAAACATTATTATCTGTTTACATTGTGACTTTACAATATACCTAATAATCACGTTTGGCTATTTACGAATGATAAGACATCTTCCTACAGGTACATTCGTATTTGACCTTTAGGTAGAAACCTTTAGGTGAATTTATTTCTTTTAATTTCATTTTTTAATATGTAGCTCTTTTTCTAATCTTTTGAAACATCTCAAAATTTTAGATATATATCGATCAACTTACATACAGTTTCTTAAATACAGTTTAAAGAAACCCTTCCAAACATATTTATTATCATACAGGTTCCTAGGATCTCAAAACAGAAAATTCAGATGAGACCGTTTTGTATTTATCACAGTTTACTATAGACTCCTCAGGAATCTATACTTCTAAAATATTTTAGCTTCAAAATCTTTCCTGGGAGAAATCCATTGCTGTTGTATATATTTCATTTTTTTTTCTAATGAAAAGGGGAGGTTGTTATAAGTTCTTGTACATTTTATGTTCGAATACTGATAGGTTTTTTTAGTGTCCCAGCGACATCCCTAACATGATTTCAGGGATCTTTTTATTACAATGATTTTTTCAGTTTACAGCCTTTTTTCTTTTAATTTCAGCACTTTCTTTTGCTGTTTATATCTTATACCTATTATATTCCTTAATTCTATTTTCATTGTATAAATTTACAGTTACAATTTTGTCTCCTGTATCTACAATTCATTGATATTTATTAAACTTACTATAAACTTGCTTATTCTAGTTTATTCTAGCTTATTATAGACAGTTGCTTATTCTAGCTACTTTGGACTATAGGTTAAGCTACCATCTTAATACATGTCAATAATATCAAATTCAATTTCAACAAATTAAAATAAATAAAGTTACATTCTAAGTCAAAATGTTAAAAATTATAAACAAATAATTCAAAATAGTACATTCCAAATAAAAATACTGATGGTTTAAGATCTGCGGCTTCCAAACCTTTACACTATCACGCCTCCTTCAAAATATTTTTCACGGTTCCCTGTCTTTTAATAGATAGGTTAATTATATTAACCAAAAAAAAAAAACGACTTATAGGAAACGTAAGAACGAATACAACAGCGCTCGATCCAATAATCGACAATTATTTGTTAACAATTTCTTTCCAAAGATTTTTCACAAACTGATGAGATACTGAACGAGTTAAATTATTAGTTTATCATTATTCAATCACATCATAATATGAGGTCAAAACTAATGTCACAACATTTACAAGTAAAGTACCTGTCTACACATCAAAAGGTGTAAAAATTGATTGATAATGAACCATTCCAACTTCCAGGTGGTGATGATTATTATCTGAACGGTGGTTTCAACCCCGGTAAGCGATGCGTCAACATGTGGGATGAGGGATGTATTAATGGACAACTGAACGGTGCTGGTAAGCCCAAAACAGATACTATATAGAACACGTCAAATATTACTATAATAAAACGACATTATATCCAGCGACTACCTAGGTGACGCAGTTGTATTACGGTACGACTGTCGTTCTGAGGTATCGGGTTCGATCCCCGAGTCAGGTCAAGTGATATTGAGTTTTTTTTACTCAGTATCATCCCGGAGTTTGGAATTTGTGCCAGATATGGCGACAGGCTCGCCCCCTGTCACATCTGGGACGGAACTAAGCTCGGCGAAATGTGTTAGTTCGCTATTTCACCGCTTCCTAACCCTTTGGGGATAACAGGCGTCAACAAATTGTTGTTCTTTATAAAACTTAGAAACTAAATAACTTATTTATTTTTAGAACTTAAAAAAAAATAGTTGTCTCGTTATTCGTGAGATGTTTGTTATTCGCTATTAATTTACACGGAGCTTTTACATATTTCTTTTTTAGTACAGTAACAATATTTAAAAAACATAATAAAAAAATAAAATAATCGAACGTCGGTTCCGCTAGTACACCAAGGAACACACACGGCTATATTTAAACAACACAACCCCAAGGCCAAAACTAAATAACTTCTAGACTCTGCATTTCTGACACATTCCACCAACAGATGCTGGCGCCTCTTCGATTTTTTCCACAACTTTCATAGTTTGGATGAATTTACATTCCTCATTACTTAAACAAATCTGTTAAGTGGTGCATAACGAAACCTAAAAGCTGTTTTTATTAGCCTCGTCTCAACTGAGATTTGTAACAGTTACCGTCGATCATTACAGCATCACTAAACGATATATCATAGATTTATTCTATCAAATATTTTCAGGAAACGACGACTATTATCTAAACGGTGGATTTAACCCAGGGAAGCGTTGCGTTAACATGTGGGATGATGGCTGCATTAATGGACAATTGAACGGGGCTGGTGAGAATTTTTTAGGTTTTTGCTATTGGCCGGTCTTTTAATATGATATTAATTAAATGACGATGTGGGCGAAAGTATTAAATTAAACGCTAAACGTAGAAAAACTTCCTTTTGTTATTTTTTTTTTTTTTTCTATCGCGTTGATCTCTTTCGCCGAATAAATTACTATTTTTTCATTTTACTTAATAGTCATAGAAATAAATAATTCAGAACGGCAGTAGCTTTATGTAATGAAGCCATTTCAAGTTGACCTTAAGAGGACATGCGGTCGGAAAAGTAGGTATTTCAGAAATCTATTGCTATCGCGTTGCTCCCCAAAGAAAGAATTATAAAACACGAAAGGAATAACTGCACCTCGGTCTGATTTTGCCCTATGCAAAATTGACGTAAACATGACTTCGTAGTACCCTGTTTCCTCCTCCAAAACTGAGCCGATTTTTAATTTTCTTTCAGTTTAAGAATAATTAAGACTTTGGCTATGCCTGTACGTTTCACTTTTTTATCCTTTAAATTTATTTGATAGACGTCTGAAAATGAAGGTAAAAATCGAGCATTTTTTCATTTTCAAAGGCTCGTAGATTCTAGAACAACTAATGTGTAAAAAAAACCAAAACGTACGGTCATGGAGGTGGGGGATATATATAATTTGGTATAAAAATATTTACCATAATAATCCAGGGAGGAAACAGGGGTCTACGTTTGTATGGAATAAATGCCGCTAGGATATCCTCTTAAAGGCCACATACGTCTATCGATACACGTCAGTCATTACGTAATTCCGTGTCGCTTATACATATATACACACATGTAGGTACATTATATAACACATGTATAATATTTTCACTTAAATGTTAACCAAGTTTTTGTATGAAACTATCGTTCTTAGCGTTATTATTCTACTTTAGTAGTATTATCATAAAATGCAACCAGCTCGGTGTCGCTTAGGTGTGTCGCGTTTTGCAGGGGGCGACGCGGTGCTTGCGAAAGCCACCCCGTGTCGCCCCCATCCCAAATGCAGCGGACGGCCCCGGGGGGTTTTAGTGGGTATTTCCGGGCGACTCTCTCCCGGGTGAGTCCCGCACTGGCGCGGAGCTCGTCACTCCGTGCCCCCTTATCTATTGTATTGGGGGACTTGATCCCTCAATACAATAGATAAGGGTAGTGAGTAAATGCATTTCCCCCCGTCAATAAAAAAAAAAAAGGGGTGTCGCATTTTGGGATCAGCTAACGGATATCTTTTATGGTGCAAAAGACACCAAAACTTTCCAGGCCAACATAAAATTACCATTGTCGCTCCTTCAGTAGTCGCCGTTTTTTACTATCGTTATCACCTTTTTTATTAACACGATATAGGCTTAGTGCTTTGATCACAATCTCACCAGATGTTAAGTGACGATGTAGTCCAGGATGCTAAACACACGAAGCCTAGAGATACTGATTCTCAAGTGAAGCCGCCAGAACAGACATGCACCATGCACAGCTTCGCCACTATAGTGCTAAAATAAAAACAATTTTAAGCAGAAAATTTAAAAAAAAAATAATAATATCAAAATATATACAACTTAAATTTAGCCTGATAGCAATCTTTTCCGAACTGTTACGATATCATAAGAAATTGTAGTCAAAAGTATGTCGACGTAAAGAAATAAATCGTTCCCTTCCCAGAAAACTAAGTTATAAATATTTTTACTCGTTTCAGGTAATGATGATTATTACCTCGGTGGTGGTTTCAACCCTGGAAAGCGTTCCCTGCAGGACTTTCTAAAAAAACTTCACCTGACTCATCCAAAAATGTAAATCTTCGCGTATATCTGTTAAATACAAATACCTAAGCAAATGGCAAAAAATAATCTTCGACGATATATTTTTTGTTTTTTTTTTTTCTTTACTTCTACATGTAATACGATAAATGGATACACATGATTTTCTGTTTAAACTAGTTCAAATTAGGTAATGTTTAAGTTTCAACACTGTACCTAATAACCTACACTTTTTAGAATTAAAAAATATTTGAAATAATATTGGTCTATTTTAATTGTTTACTTTAACGATAAAAATCAAATTAATATTATATTAGTACCCTTCGGTCCGCGGCTTCGCTTGCTTTAATGCAGATTTTGTCAATCAATACAACTAACAAAAATACTTCACGTCTCTTTCTGTGCCTATCCCTAACAACCTAATTGCAAAATTTTATTATTATCAGCTGAGTAATGTGTGAAAATTTAATGAGCGAAGAAACACACGTCTTACCCACACGACCCTGCCACGAATTGTGTGTATTTAACACACAGATTGGCATTATCTAAGTAAAAAAAAAGCGTGCTAAAAAAAAAGAATGTAAAACTTGGTAGTATAATGTGGCCTTACTTGGTAGTTTAGTTAATGACGATTATTTTACCTGACCAAAAATTAAAGAGAATTTGACACCTCGACCGCTTGAATAAGAAAATTACCGTCAGATCCTTAAGAATTTACAATTTCGTAGATACCTTTTTTTTTTTTTTTTCGAGGGGAATGTATTTACGCACTTGCTGTCCAGCCATACCTGAAAGGGACGTACCCCAACAGGAGAGACTGGAGCGACTGATGATGTGTGACAGTCTCTCGCACTTAAAGTACGAGGGGCTGTCACACAGGATTAGTGTGGGTTTCGCGGCGAGAAGCGCCGTTGACCACTACCCACTAAACCCCCCGGTACCTCCCGCCACCTTGTTGGAGCAACACGGGATCGCTATGCATGCACCGCGAACCGATTCCACCATTAGCCCTTAAATGCACATTTTTTTGTATAAAAAAACACATGGGGTTAGTTAACAGGTTTACGTATTGGGAAAATAACAAATAAAATTATAAAGAAACTTGAATCCTTTATTTTTTTCGTTTATATCTTATTAAGGGTTAATAAAACAATATAACTTAGTCACGAAACTTTATTTAATTCATAATAAAAATGCTCCACAGCACATTCACTTATCACATAAACAATGTATAAAAATATTTTCATTCCATTCCATGGGATTATCAAATCTATAAAATAACTATAATCTAAATATGTATTTTTATTTATTTACAAACTTAAACTTAATTGTATATTAATTATACTAAAATTTGTTACTGGACGAAGGCGAGCGGCGATTTACAATTACTTGGCAAGGATTTTAATAAGTCTTTCAAAATGCAATAAACCATGATGAACATAGAAGAAACATACATAGAGAAGAAACAGCAAATGCGTATTATTTAAAAAATAGTATTTTTTGCACTCTGTGTCTTGGGCTGCCTTGGTAGTTACTATTTTCTACTACTTATAACTACACAGAAGAAAACATTTCTCATTAATAACGAATATATTTAGTTTCTTGTTATTTAATTATAACGTATTTTATTTATTTTGACGTACTACTTTTTGATTTGATTTTAAGTAAATATTTAAATTAAAAAATATGTCAAAATTTCAAAGCGAATGGAAATTACTAAAAGCGATACAAATGCACATCTAGAATAAAAGAACTATACAAATATTTTACTAAAGAAAAATCACGAATATATTAAATACATCTATTTGAAATTTGATCATATTACTCTAACCAGAAAGGCCAGATATCTAAAAAAAAAACTAGAAAATTAAAAACTGTGTTAGCTGAAAAACAAAAAAAATTTAATCATATACCTATCAAAACAATCTTACATATATAACTGTTAATCTTAAATAAAGCAATTATATATATAATATAGTAAGTAAATTACTGGCAGACTTTATGACTACAATAAAAAAACAACATAATATAATTCTTCACATGTGGGTTTTTCCTATTATTGAGCTCCATACACCACTATCATGTTTGACAATATATTGAGAAATAAAAACTGTTGTAATGTCTTAAGTAATACAAAAACTTATGAAGTTATAGTAACAAAATGCTATAAAAAATTACTACATAAAAACCTATAATTATGATTAAGGGGGAGTATTCAAGAATTATGTAAAACTTTTTGCTGCGAGCCTCCCCCATGTCATCAAAAATAAGGAAACTAGAGACCCCCGCCCCCAATTTTGCTTACATAAAAATTGAACAACACCTATTTAAAAAGATAAAAGATATCACAAAAGCAGCAATTATTAACAAATACGTACAGTACCTATAATAACATACAAGGCGAATAGAATTCCATAAAGCGGTGGGCAAAAGCATTGTACTTAATGTAAACTGGTAAATTGTGACAGACTCAAATATTGAAATAAAAATCACACTGTTATTACAAGAGAAATGCATTTTAAAATCTAAAAACACTCAGTTCGACTCAGTTAACTACACACATAACCTCAAGGCAATAAACCATTTTGAAATATATTTCATTGACATATCAATTGCAATTTTATTGTCATATATAATAAGATATATTTAACAATTCATGAACTATCTATCACAGTATCAATCTTATCAATAATTCAGATTTGTGTAACATTTATCAATGTCATTATTATATAACTGACTTTTATATTTATATCAAAATATTCCAAGAACTTTTCTATTCCAGGTTCTCTGTAAGCTGATAAAATCTTTATCGGAAATTTATGCTTTCTTAAAGACAGAACTTTAGTGTACAAATTAAATAGAGAGATCCTATTTTGAAGAATATAAGTACATGTTATGAGCTATTATTATTAATAACAAGTACTAAAATAATATATGGATAATTAAAATTAGCATAGATAATGTAAAAATAATAAATAAGAATATCATTTCAAAACTTAAAAAACTCATATGGTCTAATTTACAGAAGGGCTTTCAGTTTTTATTAATTGCTCTGTCCGTGCCAATGCTCTTGGCTATAGTGTGGCACATCTAATGGTGATTTATGAAATCCCGTATTCAAACCACTGCTCTGTGATGTCATCTTCTGTGTGTTAGCTTGCCTAAATTTTGTAGAGTATTTATAAAAGTCTGACATTTCAAATGGCTTAGTTTCTTCCCTGTATGGTATACATTTACCCTGTTCAATGACAGTCAAGTTTTTAGGTGACTCCAATGAGACTGCACTCGGTGATAGCATTGGAGGACTATGCATCACTTGATTTGGACTCTGCATTGCCGAATGACGACCTGATGAGATCATGACCTCATACGCTTGAGAATTACCTATACTTGAAGTTCTCTTTAAGCTAGAAGTCTTCTTGAGTAATGGTGCTTCTGATTTTGTAGGTGAATCAAGAGAAGTTTCATACCATTGCTTCTCTTTCACCTTCAAGTCAGCTTGGGAAAGTGGTGAATATTTGTTCATGCTAACAGAATCAAAATTAGAATATCCAGATTTCATACTGACAGGACTCAAGGCATCGGGATATGTCCTTCTTTCATCTCTACCATAATCATCTGTTGACACCTGTAGTTGCAGATGCATAGGATTCCTAATAACATTATGTTCTCTCAATGGCAGAGTATTTGGTACAGCTGCTACTCTTTCCATAGGTACTTGGAATTGCTCTGGTATATCAGGCTGTGACCGTTGTTGATATACTGGAACTGGAGGTCTATGACTCTCAGTCATATTTTCCAAATGCTGATTATAATCACTATGTGAAGTAAGGTGATATGTTTGAGTCCTCTGCAAAGTATTACGGCGCACACCTTCCGCCCGTCTTTTAGATTGTGCCTGCATTTGTTGAAGATGCATACCACCCAAATGTGAGTTTTGAGCTTTCAATTGTGATGCATAATGGTAAAGAAGAGGAGTATTGCGTACTCCATTTTGAGTAGAATGAGGTGCTACATTCCCATGAGTATAATGAGTTGTTATATCTGGATGACTTGAACTGAAATGAGTTTCCCTTAACCTAGAGACATTATGCGCTTCAGGAGTACCATTATAGTATATTTTATTCATGTACTCTGTAGTCATAGTATGGTGGCGATAAATTGTACCATCATTGGGAACATTCTCACTGATTGTGTCCTTTCTGCTTGCTAAAGTTGGATATGTATGAGATGGATGCATGGAAAATGTTTCTGTACGTCGTTCTTGAGGTGGAGAAGGAAAGAAATTCGAACAACTCGTCTCAGGACGACGTAGGTGCCTGAATGACTACTTTTGTTAGACACGCCTGATATAGATGGAGTCGAGAGTCGATGACTCATACTTTTTCTATCAGCATCTTGCAAACGATCAACGGGAGCAGTTCTCAGACGCCTTGATGAAGTATCGGAGCCGTCATGAACATCGGTGCCGTCTGTCGACCTGTCCACGCTTTTAACACTTCCTAAGCGTTCTCTTTGCGGTACCTCAGGACTTAAAGGGGCTTCTGGTGGCATAATACCAGTCAACTGAACTTCTTGAACACATAATTTATACAATTCCTCATTTTTTGATGCGAGCATTTGCTCCAATTCCTTCTTCCGAGCTTGCAGTTTTCAGCAACTTGTCCTGCTTATCTGAATGTAAATCACTGCCCATGGTGCTGGTACCCATTATTTTTAACTTAAATTAATCCACGAGAAACATAAATAATAATGTCCGTAAAATAAGAAATATAAACAAAGAAAATCATAGATTTAAGCGTTGACATCACAGATCAATGTTGACACATTCATAGAACAGGAAGCCATAATGGTTTATAAAAAGAAAATGTCATTTGTTGTGTTGTGACATTCACAAATTCGGCTTTTTGGTAGTTGAAATAAACACAAAATATTTAACATTCAAAAATGTTTCGTTCTTTTTTTCTTTCATAGCTAGCATTGCAGTAGCAGTCTTTAATCTTAATTCTTAGTTATATCGTTATTTGTTTACAAAGTGTTTGTTTGCATTAGATGAGTTGTTTCAAATCTGTGATCTCAATATTTGGACAATTTTGATATTTAACACGAATCTTTAATGTTATCATGATCTTTTTATTTGTTAATCATTTTATTCGAATTAAGCTTTATGGATTCATTTACAAAAAAAAATAGAAAATCGATCTTCTTTTGACTTGTTCTTTATTATTCGTTACTAGTATTGGAGTGGAAATGAGACCATAATCATCATTTATTAAAAAATTGAAGTAAAAACTGTTTCTGAAATAATTTTATTGGTCACACTAAAGCTCGTCAAAAGCTATAAAACAACAAAAGAAAAACAGTTAGAGGCTGAGGAGAAAGAGATACCTTTATAGGTGAACCCATATCAGAGATATCAAAAGGGACACTAATATTTTATCATTTTTAAATAACCAGAGTTGTTTTTACAACATATCAAAGTTAAACGTATGAAGTGAAGAAATGGTTGGTAGTACACTCGAAATACTTTTGATGTGGTAAGCGTTCAACTAACACTAAGTGTTTACTTATCATCAGGCAGTATATTTGTCTGCCATAGTAATAATATAGAAAAATACATTTTTAATCTTACAAAGAGGTGAAAGAAGCTGACGACAAAGCCATCTTTTGAGTTTTTAATTACTTTAATGAAAATCTTTTATACGTTTACTTGGGTTTCGGTACATTCTTAATTATAAATAATTTATAGCAGCAGAAAAATTTAACAGCCATTTCCTCGGTTCTAAAATCGATTCTGAGCCAGATATCGATTACAAAACATCGATCGGCCGCCATCAATTTATTGATAATGATCCTAACGTCTGACTTGGTTCCATGGTCTCCTAGTACCTTTGCCTTTTCCTTAAAAAGGAATAAATGGAACCAATACTCCTTCCTGCACATCTTTTAAAACTTGGGATTATGAAAATTCCACTTGCAGTTGTGATTGCGAAGTTGCAGATTTAACCATATTTTCTTTTCTTGTACCAATTATGATACTTGTTCACTTTACAATAAGTTGATAGATCTCCATATACCTTTTTTTTTTTTTTTTTTTTTGACGGGGGGAAATGCATTTACGCACTACCCTTATCTATTGTACTTAGGGGATCAAAGTCCCCCAGTACATTAGGGGATCAAAGTCCCCCAGTACAATATACCTTTACCTATTAACATAACCACCTTACTTCACACTTTAAATATAAATTTATATAATTTATTAGGTCTATATATAAATACTAACAATATTAGAATCTAGCTTTCTTTTTTTCTTTTAATTATATCCTACTGATCTTATCAAATGTTCCTTTTTCCTTAATATCCCATGTTGTTTCCCTAACTTCATTTCGCGTACACACCATTACAACAAGACACTGACATATGGGTCATTAATGCCTTGACAAACACAGAAGAAAAAAAAAATTATGTCAACGTCACTCTTATCTTATCAAACGATACAGACAGAATCCAAGGTCTTGCTGGCAACGAAGTAGACTGGTCATGTAAATTCTTATTAACATAAAAATAGTAAACCCAGAAGACCCTTCCAACTCCCTCATAATTAGAAAATGTCGAAAATCTATAGAGCCCTTATTACATCGACTGACAAATTTGTTCCATCAAGAATTCGTCCGCTATGGGAGCATGAAGCAGGTGAGTATATTCTTAGATTTATAAAAGTTTTAATTTGAAAAGAATTTATAGTAATGGTTTTTCTGTAGGTCCAAAAACAATATTCTTCTGGGCTCCAGCCTTCAAATGGGTAAGTGAGAAAGATCTTTACCAAGGTCAATCTATTAATATTCATATGAACCTTGAATATGAACAAGTGAAGTGTGATTATCTTTATTAATTTACATTCAAGGTTAACACTTCTTTTACAGAATCTCTAAAAGTATATAAAATATTGAATGGTAAGATTTAACTGTTAATTAACTTTATTGATATTAGAAAAAAATAAGGTCATATACTTATAGATATAAATAACAAAATTGGATCACATGAATATTGTAAACCTGTGAGTTTGATTGTAAAAACAGTCTAGTTTGTGGTTAGATACAGATGGCTATAGACTTTAGTAGACTTTATGCCTTTTTACTGTAATAAAACTTATAAGTTCTTTTTTAGAAACAAAAAATATAACAATTTCCTGTTATGTGCTAACAATTTTATCACAACAATAAAGTAATCCATCAATTACAAATGCATGGCATAGTGTATCATACAAATGACGATTAAAATCATAAAACAATTAAAAGATTGTTATCAGGGTCTTACTTAGCCAGATTTAAAAGAACTATATAATTTTTTGATACATATCTTGATATTAATTTTTTACTTGAGAATAATATCTGTAATATGGTACTTCCTTAAATAATAGTAAATATTGTTAGTCTTTTTCAATCTTTTTCTGAATTTTGCTCATGTTCACTTGTTTTTTTTTTTTGCGGAAAACTTTTGTATATGTCAATTTTGTTCATACAAATATATTAATATACTACTAATAATAAATATATATTAAAGTGTTTACTGGCTGATTATTAGTTTATACTACAAGCAATAATATTGTAGAAGTGAGAGGTAATCAGATAAAACTGTCATAAACATGTGCAACTTAATATGCATGACAAAATAATACCTTATCTATGCCATCACATTTATTTTTTTGTACGTTAAAAAAGCAAATTGAATGCTTTTCAATTTCATTATTAACATTATTAATACAGATTACAAATTGCATGAAGGGATTAAAACTAGTAATCAAAAGTAATATGATATTTCATTATAAGCAGGCCATATTTCAATAACCTCTTATGTTGTCACTTAACATCTGGTAACATTGTGGTAAAAAACCTGTTAAGAATAAAAAACTTTTTTTTAAATAATCCCATTAAAATAATTTCCACTTACAATTATTAATTAATGTAATAATTATTTTCGTAATTTTTGAAAGAAAAAAAACTGGTTTTTAAAATATTTTGTCATTCTTAGTTAAGTATAGGAAATGGACCAGTGTAAACACTACACAATGATTATTTAATTAATTTTACAATATACATTTATATCCTTTCAATGTATTGTTATAAATGTTCTATCCTTTTCTCGATTGTTGTTGTTGAATTACTTCTATATGTGATCAGTGGTTCTTTCTATTATTTAAATCAGAAAGAAAAAAAAAAAGGAATACATCCAATGTTATGTTGTTTTTGTAAAATTATTGTGTTGTGTTTGTCTCTATAAAAAAAAGTGTGCATATAAACACACTACATGGTGCAATAGACAGCATTCTTATATCATGTTACCCTTTCAGGGATTGGTGATAGCTGGTTTGGGTGACTTGAATAGACCAGTCGAGTCCTTGTCAATACCCCAATCTGCGTCCCTCGCGGCGACTGGCCTAATTTGGTCTCGTTACTCATTAGTTATTATACCTAAAAATTATAGTTTGTTTGCTGTAAACGTATTCGTCGCAATAACTAGTTTGTATCAAATCAGTAGAGCGTTTAGACATCAGCAAAGTCTTAAAAATAAAGGTTCAAAGCAATAAAGTTCAGGGTATTATAGTACATGGGATAATAATGTAGTTGACAGACAAAATACTAGATATATTAAAAGAAAAGAATTCTTTAAAAAAAAAATGTTACAGCTCTTTAAGCATCAACATCCATCATACAAATCTTCTTTTAAAACGGATTTACGAATTTTTTTGGACCAAAATTGAACAAAGAGAAATATATTAATTTATTAAATCAAAAAATCATTTTTAAAATGTTTGTATTTGTTTAAAGTGACTATTTAAAAAGTAAAAATTTACTTTCTCGAAAATCCTAAGCTGTTGCTACTGTCATTACGAAAATTAGCAGTTTTAAATATCTAGTTAGGTCATTAGTTAATGTCATAGACATGTTCAGGTATGCTTAGAGGAAAATATCTTAAAAGGTCAATGTGAATTTTACAGCTCAAATTTAAGACTTCATTGGCCCATGTTTGTCAATTAATTGCGATTAACATAAAGTGCCTATTATTATATATTACTATGTTGATGTTTTTTTTTAAATACAAATTTAATCATATCTATATAATTATCGTTATTGTCACCACAATTATTTTTCAAACATGACATAATAATTTAAGTGTATTTCAATACGAAAATACGCTTAAAGTTATAATGATAATTACTTTGTTAATACTTTGATAATTATTCAATTATTCCGATTTTTAGTACTTGTTATATATTTTGTCTGTGGGCTGAGCTAAATTATTAACGAATGTAACGTTGACCTTATATTTATACTGTACGTTGTTACAAACTTCTGTGATACACTTATTCTACTATGTTTATTAATTGTTACTATCGAAACCATGCACCATTAGTGTAAGCAAGAGCATATTTATTAAAGAAACGTTTTGTAACAATAATTGTCTATTTTTGTAACACCTTTTATTAACTGAAAATATATATATTTATTATATTTCGAATTATTCACTTCTTTTATTTGCATGTCTCGCTTTTCTATTTACGACATATCATTTATGTTTACTACTAATCTTGAATGTTCTGTACGACAAATTTTCTTTTCATATACAAGACTATAGACGTCTTGCAGGTGAAGGATTGGGAGCGGATACTGGCAATCTCTTTTCATTCAGTGGTTTGAATACATCTATATCACATAAAGCATGTACTCTACACAGCCGTTAAACTAATTTCAATGGTAATGTACAGATTTTTAGTTTTTAAAATTCTTACATAAAGCACACATTGCCACGCTTAAATATGCACAGTGCATTTTTTTCTTTCGAATTGAGTAAATGCTGTTTGAGACTTATTAGCTTCATAGAACTTTTCAGGCGAGCGCTGAGTGAATGATTAATGCTTTAATACGTGTTTTGTTATTTAACTAAAACCTATATTTCAGGCGCTAGTGATGGCCTCTCTAGACGATTTTCGCCGGCCTCTCGACAAAGTATCGACAACCCAGTCCGCCACGTTGGCTGCTACCGGTTTCATATGGACGCGTTATTGTCTCGTTATCAAACCTATAAATTATGCGCTTTCGATTTGTAACTTCATGCTCGGAGCAGCGAACGCTATTCAATGTTACAGAGCATACACTTTCCAAAAAAAAATTAAAGCTATCGCTTAGTCAAGCCAATATCTCAATATATCACTGAGATCACTGACATGCAACTTCGATAAAAAAGACCCTATTTAGCACACATACATAAAAAACAAGGTACTTTTTTTTTCGGAAAAAAGAATGTCGATGTCTTGAAAGGTTTTTTATTGAGGTTATATTTTTTAAATTTCATAATAGTACCTACTAGTCATGAAAAATCCCACCATGTAAATCGGAAATATTTCTTGCCACGATCGCAAACATGTTATTAATATTTTTATGTTACCTACTAAAACCGAATTACACCGGAAAATAAACGAATCATTAACTACCACTCAAATTCACGTGCTGTAATAAATTTGCAGTTGAAATGATACTATCGAATGTGTTTCGAGTTTATTTTGTTTATATTACGATATTAATTTTTATTACTAAACCTTATATTGAGATAAGCCAATTAATTGAAACGTTTTTAGAACAAAAATAACAGTATGTTTTGATTAATTCTGTCACAATGTAATGCGTAATTAATTCAGTAGATTTTTTAAAGGTATAGGTTATACCTACCTCATTATAATTTTAAGGAAATTCAAAATTAAAAAGTTACTTAGTTGTTTGTAATTATATTTCAAAAATATAGTATTTTTATTTTCAAACTATTTTGTTGAATGCTTTTACGTCTCGAACTTAACTAACAAATATATAACTAATTCTAAAGTAGTACTTACAATAACAATTTAGATATTAGATTATTTGCATGTTCTATGTAGTTAATGCACTTCGTTATTTGCATGTGTTTAATCACTTCTTTTTTTTGTTTTCTGTCATTAAAACTTTTATTTTTTATAAATATGTTTTATTTCTTATATTGTTATTTCAGCATTTTAGATACCTATATATACAAAGACTATTCTTGATACACTTTGAATTAGTAGAAATCAGCTGCGTAGCTTCTAAAGGGCTAGATGGTGGTGGCCGAGGCCGTTGGACTCTGACCACCAAGCTACGTCGAACTTGGAATAATTACTCTCGATTGAACTTTTCTCAACACCCCCTTGGAACAGTAGTAGACCCAGAGAAAATTAGGGGGCATTGAGATAGCGCAGAGGACCAAAAAAATCTACACTTGAAATAAACGACTAACGAGACGAAATCTGTACATTGAAAATATTTAAGAAAAAATACTATGCGGGCTTCAGAACCGACTACTGAACACATTTCGATATCTTTAAAAAATGTTATGTTTGTTTATTAATTTGTACGCCAATCACGCATAAACTACTGAACCAATTTCGATGAAATTTGTTATGGTTGTAGTTTATATTCTATAATAACATCTAGCACAGCGGTCGTCAAAGTGCGGCCTTTGGATGGTATTTTTGCGGCCCGTGACGTAAGAAACATTTTTTCCTCGGAAAACGATCATTTACAATTAACCGCAAATTAGATTTTTAGTTGCTTTGAATTCAATTTATAGTTGAAATTGAATTAGACTGCCTCGATGGCGCAGTTGTACGGTACAACTGTCGTTCTGAGTTCGATCCCCGGGTCGGATCAATTGATATTGGGTTTTTCTACTCAGCATCATCCCGGAGTCTGGAATTTGTGCCCGATATGGCGACAGGTTCACCCTCTGTCACATCTGGGACAGAACTAAGCTCGGCGAAATGTGGGTGGTGTAGTTCGCTATTTCACCTCTGCCTAACCCTTCGGGAATAACAAGCGTGAGTTTATGTTATGAATTAGTCAAAATGGCTTCATAGGTTGCTATTGCAATACATAATCTATGGGAAATCTAAAAATATGTCAATGTATACATGGAATCAACTACCCAATGTATAAAGTGTGGCAAGCTGTGGTACCTCACATTGATCTATGTGACCTTTGAGCAGAAAAGTGTAACGATCTAGCACATACACTTTTTACACACATGCATATATATCAATAAATAGTGAAAGGAATAGAGATATAACAAATTTAAAGCAACATTTTATTTTCACGTTATTCCAAAAATCTTTCATCTATACTCATAAAAGGCTAACGAGACAAAATCTATGCATTAAAGATAACGCGATTTTCGATATATATTCGCATTTCAAAACGTACGTATTCATAAAAATAAATCACTAAGCATTATTTTATGTACCATGTAATTAATTCTCTCGCACGTTTTAACCTATCGATATGTGCGTTGTTTGTTTTTAATGTCACATTTTCGTTACATCGAGTTTTAAATCAAAACCTTTTTTTTTTTTGTCGGGGGGAAATGCATTTACGCACTACCCTTACCCATTGCATTAGTGAGACCGAAGTCCCCCAATGCAATGGGTAAGGAGGCACGGAGGGACGAACTCCGTGCCAGTGTGGGACTCACCCGGGCGAGAGTCGCCGAAAATACCGACTAAAACCCCCCGGGGCCGTCCACTGCATTTGGGATGGGGGCGACACGGGTGGCTTTCGCAATCACCGCGTCGCCCCCTGCAGCGAACCCACCGGGACTCGTCCTTGCAATGGCCCAATGGGGATGGGGGAGGGGGGGAGAACGCCCCCCACCTCTTCGCCCGCCCCCCGAAGGGAGGCATGACCCATTGGCCAAAGGTCCGGGGGGCAGGATATACCATAAAAATAAAAATGAAGGAAGAAGGGATAGAGCGGAGGCGGGCACAGAGAAAGAGGAAGGAACCCGCCTCCGCTATAGAAGAAAAACGATAGGTAAAAAATAAAATGTGTTACCCGCTCTGGGTTCGAACCTCCGACCTTTCAGTCGTACCGTCTATGAGACACGCGGATAAGTCCACCGGGCTACCCACGCTCTCAAGGTTAACCACGCTCTCAAGGCTAACCACGCTCTCAAAGCTAACCACGCTCTCAAGGCTAACCACGCTCTCAAGGCTAACCACGCTCTCAAGGCTAACCACGCTCTCAAGGCTAACCACGCTCTCAAGGCTAACCACGCTCTCAAGGCTAACCACGCTCTCTTAAATCAAAACCTGATCGAAAGAAGTTTCTCGTCAGAAATAAAACAAACACGTTATTTCATTTAAAAAAAATTTTTATTCAGTCCTCGACGATTTTCAACAGCCTCTCCATACTGACCGGGGCGAAACTCCTACCGCCGTCGTTCGAGAACATTATCACGTTCCTTATCACGTAACATTGCATGTTACCGATCTTGTACAAGGGCCGACCTTCCCTACTTTTACCGGCTATTGGTACGAACGTGATACCTCTATCGACGCATCGAGACTCGAGGAGTTCGGAGAAACTCTTCTGCTGGTTGATAGTGGCTAGCACGTCGTTGATTCTAGAAGTTTCCTTCGGGTCGGGGAGAGTGTAACGCGGCGGGGGCGGGGGTTCGACGTAATCGATGTCAGTACTACGGTTCATCATGTCCAAGGCTTTGCGGAACGCGTCACGGACCGCTGGCTCTTTGAGCACCTCTTCGGGAAACATTCTCTGTTGGTTATGATTAGCTAACGTGGAATATCGATGATAAACTTGATATACCACTACCCGCCACGGATTTGGTGGGGGCGGGGGGGGGGGGGGGGGGGGGGATTCACCGACTCCGGGTGGCAGTTTCAATTGGCGCCAAATCACAATATATTAATGATTTAAAACACAGTGTAATCTCCATAACTTAAAGACGAGATGAAATGGTAAATAATGTATGTTTTAACTCTGCGCCAAAATCATAATACAACAATGTCACAAATATAATAAATGAATTTTATTGAAAGAAGTCAGCGATTATACTTTTGTTGTTTTAAACTGAATAAAAATTGAGAAAATATCGTCTTTAACCTCTCGAGCACTAGCCTGGCGTTTACGCCAGCTTTCCATTGTTTTCCTATTGTCTTATCTTTATGCGTACTCAAACACATTAACGTTACTACGTCAAAAGATTGCAAAAATGCAAATTATTCGTTTAAGTTGTAGACGTTTTGACTGATTGAAAAATTGACATATTCTATTTTTCTCGGGAATATAATTTCATGTCAGACAAATGAAAAAGTTATTAGGTAATATAATAAAGAGCATGAATGAAATGAAATAAAGAGTACAATTTATTAGAGGGTTTTTTTTACACGGTATAAGGACAGCTTTCAATAAAGGAAAAGATCACGAGGAAACCACAGCATTATGATAAGGGGCATCTTCCAATAACGCCCGCCTGGGTAGCTACAACTCTCAATTTTGAAAACTTGCCGCCAAATACCGATAGGTGTCACATCGTCACTTAACATCAAGTGAGATTGCGGTGAAAACAGATTAAGTATTGGTACTATTAGGTAAGAGCTCGCTGAAACTATTATATAAGCTTCCATTAGGTTATGCATTGCTTATCTTATCTGATATATGGTTATTATTTGATATACCTTTTTTTTTAATGAAAACTTTTTCAGCGATTATATGTAGGAGAAAAACTTATAGATTTGCGTTACTGATGCTATGACGTCACCCGGCAACATGCTACAGTATGTCAAGTATAAGATAATTTATACTTCCGCAGCCTATTGTATGTTTTGATTACGTATAAAGTATATGAAAATGTAGATACGTGATTATTCCCCGGAGCGCTAATAGATGTAAAAATTAGACAAATGTTTTGGTATTATTGTGTCGAGTACCCATAAAGATAAGACAATAGGAAAACAATGGAAAGTTGGCGTAAACGCCAGGTTAGTGCTCAAGGGTTTAATAATAGCAAATTACCAAATTTTTTCAAAGTCCACTTTTCTCTCGGCAGTGCTCATAGCTGCCTAGTTTTTTTTTGTTAATCTCATGCCAATGCTTACTTTCTCATGTGGGGGGGGGGGCGGGGTTTCAAGCTTTGCTTACGTATGACCGAAAAGCGGTCTATGTCAAAAAATTTGATCGGTGTCATGCAAATGGGAGCGGGGAGTTGTGTCGAGGGGTTGCATATGGATAGAAAGAGGGAGAATGGGGGAGGGATGTGAGGGTACTGTAAAAACGTACCTTGAAGTCAGTGTAAGAGTTGAGCACAGTCGCGTGCGGCGGGTTAGTGTTGAGCCAAGCGGCCAGAGCGGACAACCAGCGCGGGAGTAGCGCGCGACTCGCAATGGCGGCGACCGTCGGACCACCCAACAAGTCCACCCATTCCACACACCACTGCCAAGCGGCTGGCACAAACATACATACGTATCTAACATTTAATTTGATTGTGACGAAACAAAAAATATGCACATCGGCAAAACGCTATATTTTGTGTAAAAAACTCTCAGCTTTCAGGAAAAAAAAATTCAAATTTGAAGAATTTTGGGCTGCACACCGAATAAAATCAATTCTTCCGCTTTAATTCGATTTTTAAGGGTCTTCTGATGAGTTTATGAAAAAATAAATATTTTCATTCAAAAGCTGAGAATTTTTCCTACAAAATACATTGTTTGTCAATTCTGTTTAAAAATGTTTTTCATATCAGAAAAAATGACGAAAGAGTTGAAAATTTTTTTTTTCCAAAATTTCAAACAATCATAACTTCAAGACCGCTGCGTATTAAGAGCTAAAAACTCTCAGGAAATTTTTTGTCTTATGGTAGAGAACGCCTCCATAAATTTTAAACATAATCCGCGAGGGTCGCCCCGTAAAAATGTTCTTATTTGGTGGAATGACCCATATATATACTGTTAAATAAAATTGATGTTTTTTTTATACACTATCACGGTAAAATGACAGCTCTGTGCCTAATCTTAAGCACAGAACAATCCAAAAACAGCAACGACCATCAATAGATCATCAATCGACCGCCCATCGTTACTTACTTTGAGTCTGTTCGTAATTTTTTTACGCGGAACCCGAATTATTTTCGAAAAACAAAAGTACCTTAACCTACGCGGATTACCTTCAGCTATCTAACAAAAAAAGTTCCGTCCAAATCGTTTCAGCCGTTCCGGAGATTAACCGGACCAAACGGACAGATAGAAAATTTAAAAATTTTATTTTTGGTATAGGTATCGTATATATATTCATATGTATTTAGTAAGAAAATTAATTTTAACATTACAAAAAGACAGGTCAATTTTATTTATTAGTATAGATAAATAAGTAAGCTGTGATAATAGAAAAACTAATGTTTTAAAAATATTTGCCTGTCTGTCATCTCTACGAATTTCGGTACAGTTTCCGTACATGGGAAGTATCATATTGTAATATTTTGAAATGACACAAGTAATTAAGAAAAAATATGCTTTTTTTTTAAACTCAAAAACGGATAGACCGATTTCGTTAAAATTTGTCGGTAAAAAATCTATAACATTTAGGCGACTACCTAATACAAAACGATAGGCTATAAAAAAATATCAATATAATTTTAATATAATTTTTTTTGTCATTTAGAAAATTTTAAGCATCCAGCTGCAATTAAAAAAAAAACATAAATAAATGTTCACATAGATTATTCAAAGGGGTGGAAAGCCCTACTCACTATTTTCCCCGCCGACGAGATCTAACGGTGCGTGCTGGAGACAGTGCTCCAGTTTGGGCACAACGTGCTGGTGCAACATAGCGGTCAGTGCGCCCGCCCAGGCGCCACGCCACGCGCCCAGCACGCCCCGGGCCGACCCGTCTGCCGGGTGCCAACCGGCCAGCGCCGTCGCCAGCCGGGACCTGATCAGCGGGTACACCGCCGTCGCTAGCGCGGACCCTGACCGTTCCCATACACACCGAATCATACTTATTTTTTTTTTTTCTTATTGAAGGGAAAACTTTCTCTAGCGGTTTGTGCAGTAATTACGTGAGGTGTTCTAGGGGGTGAATCAAGGTAAATATTTACAAATCTTATTTAAGGGGGGGGGGATTATGACGTGTTTATTCTAGCAGAAAACAGTGTAAAATTGTGTTAAAAAATAATTGTAGAATAAAATATGGCCGAATCTGACACAATAGTGTTCGACCGGGGAGGTTGTCGAGGAAAATCTTATGAAATCTCACCAAAGGGGGGCGTCGAAAATTCTCAAAAATTCCTCACGTAATTAATGGACGACCCCTTAGCGGCGTTGAGAGATTCTCGGTAGGAGAAAAACTTATACGATTCGCGTTACCGATGATATGACGTCATCCGTCCATCAACATGCCATAGTATACCAAGTATAAGATGGCGCAGATAATTGTATAATCTACAATTATTGCCTGAACTTTAAAAATAAAAAATCCAGAATCCCTGTTATTGCAAAATTAAATCTTGCATAAAATATTTTGCTCACATCTTTGGGGTCTTTCACGATTTCATGTTAATATGACAGGACTATTATTACTATTCAATGGTTCGAAACGCTTTCAAAACGGCGGCCATCTTCCTACAACTCTCCATGGAATTTTTGTGACACCTCCGGTTAAGCGTTGCACATTATTATTTTGAAAGAGATTAGATTATTAGTGGGTATATTGTAATAAATACCGGCTAAGTCGTGCCAGGGCAGGACCCATTGGTGCAAAGGTTGCGTGTCCCCCGTGGGGTCCCACACGCGCACCGCGTCCAATACGCGGGGTACGATATACCGCGACGCGCACGACGATATCAACCACGCGGGACACGCGTCCGACCACGCGGCCAGCGCGCGCACCATTGCGTCCGGCGCACGAGGGTTCCACGACCTTCATTACACCAACGCAGTAATGAAACGCAAAAACACAATAATGCAACACAAATTCGGCATATCGAATAGAAGTCGTAGTGTAAAGGTTCTCTGCTTAGCTTTTGCGTGTGCGTGCGAATGTGTGGTGGATAAATGATAATCCAGAAACATACACTGATGTACTATTTAATTTATATTACTACAATTACCATTAACTAACTTAGTAAGTTACGTGAGTTAACGGCGAAGTCCACACAACGACCAAAGAGTATATAAACAAGAGACGGAACTTCCATACAAAAAGATGAACGAAGTTGAAACACGTACTTGAACCGTATACCAACAAAACAAACAAATATGGCGGCTGTGACAACGCGTGCGACAGAGTCGAATAGTTATTAATAAAGCAAGACAGCGATAATCGCCATTATTTCCAGTACACGTTTCATACATGTTCAAGCTTCACTTTTGTTACAAGGTAGTTGCGCCAGACTGACCAGTCGGCTCACGCATTGACACAGTCGCCATACTTGTTTGTTTTGTTGGTATACGTTTCGAGTACATGTTTCAAGTTTGTTTTTTTTTACACGGAATAGGCTCAGTGTTTTGACCATAATCTCACCTGATGTTAGGTGACGATGTGTTCCAGGATGGTAAACACACTAAGCCTAGATACTGGATATCAAGTGAAGCTGCCGGAACACACCATTAGGTATTTGGCGACATGTTTTAACACTACATTACTTGAGGGTGGTATCTACCCAGGCGGACATCATTAGAAAATACTCTACCGCCATGCCGCGGTTTCCTCACGATGTTTTCCTTCACCGAAAGCTCAGGCCGATTTTAGAGTCGGATAGATGAGGATCGATCCCGCGTCAATTGACACGGAATCCGGCCGCACTACCCGCTGAGCGATCATCGCTTGATCTTTTTGTATGGAAGTCCCATCTCTTGTTTATATACTCTTTGCGACTGGCTTACAGTAATCGGGCCGTGGACAACGTGTCGCACTTCGCAACACCGAAAATTATGCGTCAGCATTGCTACCCCAAATTTTTTGTTTTCAAGTGAAAAGTAGGGGGAAAACCTTATAGATTCGCGTTACCAACGCTATGGTGTTTTAGTGCTAATGCTCACAGATAAATAGTAAAATGCATACTTGCGCAGTCTGTCCGCATGTTTTGATTATGATAAAACTATATGAAAATGGACGTAATTATTTCTCGGAGCGCCAATAGATATAAAAACCAGACAAATGTTATATGTTAAATAACTTATAAGTTTGGGGAAGTTAACTTCTGTTTGGGGAGGGGCTCATAAATCACATTTGTTATCTTTAGAAAGGGCTCAGAGATCAGTATTTAAAGGTAATGTATTTTAAACCATTTCGCTACCCAACTCATGAACTTTATTCTTATGCCAAAGTCCTCAGTGTACGTCAACTTTTTATAACAAATTCAATTATTAGACAACACTCCAGGGTCGTGTTTGATCCGGAACTAATTACAGTTAAACGAAGAAATGATTTAGTTTTCGAAATCCAAAAGTTCCGAACAAATTTCATAAATCAGCCATCTCTTTTTCTAGCCCCACATTTATGTAATAGAATAAATAAAGAATCATATATATATATATATATATATATATATATATATATATATATATATATGTGGGAAGTGTTTAGATTTTTTAAAGCCTAATACACTTGTATTCACTACTGTAATAGATTAACAAAATGACTTGTCAATAAGATGTGTAACGACTATGTTCCTTGTTTACGACGAAAGAGTTTAAATAAAAGATTTGAGTTTGAAAGTGATTATTTCCCACCTTATTCCCATATATATATATATATATACTCACTCAACTCTCATATCTTGAAATTAAAACTTAAAAACTGGTTATCTGGTCTTAACTACGAGGATACAGAAGCTTTACTCCACATTATTATATAATATATAGGTATTTCTTCTGGTTCTAAATTTAAACTACAAGGTAAAGTTTTTTATAATTTTGGAATGAAATTTTGATTTTTTACATTCGAATAAAGTAAGCTGTTTTAGTCGTTTCATCTAATTTATTTTACAATAGTTAAACACACACACATACAAATCCAATCAGACAACCGATTATACCCACGCTGACTCGCACCTTATACATACACAACACGAGTATATTTTGTATATTTTTTTTTATTATAAAGCTGTAATGTTATAAAGGAAGGCACTGGATCCCGGGGAACAAAATTTTTTTTTTCCGGGTCCATTGCACCCACTGATTTGTATTTGTATTTGATGAATAAAGATTTATTATTATTATTAAGTAATTATGAAATTTAAACATTAAAAAAAAAACACACAGTTTTTCCCAAAGTTCCGAGTTGTCACTTTTATCGGTATTCCCCTGGATTGTTTAGTTTTTTTTTTATTGTTTCAATTTCGTAATTTGTCAATTGTAATTATTAATATAACCTAACATTTGTCTGGGTTTTTACATCTATTGGCGCTTCGAGCGTAAACCTACGTTCGGTTAAACTTTTTGCTTTGAACAAAATATCATCTATTTACACACGAATGCAGAATGAATTGAATGATAAAAAGAGGCACTCACTCGGCCGCATGGGTGATATGCGTTATGTAGTGTTGCCAGAGTAAACTGTTGTAAGACTCCTCGGTGAGGAGATTTCTCCATTTCAGGAACGTTGGTACCGGCTCCTCAGGAGTTTGCAACGGATCCCAAGTCGCGAGTAAAGCGCTTAACAATGGGCTTACTATATTACCCGCTATAGATCCCAAACCGAACATTTCGTATTCTAATGGATAAAACTCCTGAAGGCAGACAATAAAATACTGATCATAAATAGTATAAAGAAAAACATTATTTCTAGTAAAATTCTGAGATTAAGAAGGTTCATGTTAAGTAATATTTCTGGTGGGCATTGAGACTGGGTACTCTCTGCTTTTCCCGCGAAACGAGTGTAAGTTGGGAATTTGTACGAAACAGATTAGTGTGACGTCATATTTAATTATAGTATGCTTTCTTTCTCTAGCATAAAAAAATAAAATCTTATAGGTTCCTTATATTATTGAACAGATTTTATATTAACGGTCTGTTTAGAACGAGACGAGGTTTTATCTCTTTCTCGCAAAACAAATATTATATATATTTATTTTTTTTGCATTTTTTGTTTGTTTCTTTTAATATTACTCGTATATATTTGTATTTATATTCTATAAAGTAGTTTTCAAGATATGTACCGGAGGCGGGCGATGGTAGTTGCAACACAGTTTTTAATTAAAGCAACTATTATCGTTTTAAAACATTCTGTGTAAATTGTCTTATCTAAATAAATAAAATAAATAAATAAATGTTAAATAAATGTTAAACACGTACGAAGTACGTAAAGCGTGATGTCATATTTTAGTATATTGCGCTCTTTCTATATGCTAAAATTATAATGCTTATGCTTTTTTTTAAATTAAATTTCAATTTCGTTTTCAATGAGCCTTATTTATGTTCCCGGTTTTGATAAGCCAAAATAAAATCTGAAAACATCCCTTTACCCTTCACGATTGAGTTCAAACTTTGTTTGTGCAGTTTTGTTAAGTTCGCAGAGGCAGGGCTTTAGCGACCAACTTGGTCACGATCATCATGCACATGGTGAAAAACCAACCCTAGTGACACATTAAAACTTTAGGGAAATAGATGTTTTTTCAGTAGTTTTAGATGAAAGGGATACGTATGTGAGCAGCTCCGGATGTACGATTTTTTTTCGAACCGGCGCAAAAAACTTGAAGTTTGCGGGGGCCCCTTTCCCCAGTGTTTAAGGTAAATTACTTAAAAAACTCATAAGTTGCGCATAACTCATAACATAACATAAGCTCACGCTTGTTATCCCCGAAGAGTTCGGCAGAGGTGAAATGGCGAACTACACCACCCACATTTCACCGAGCTTAGTTCCGTCCCGAATGTGACAGGATGCGAGCCTGTCGCCATATCGGGCACAAATTCCAAACTCCGCGATGATACTGAGTAGAAAAACCCAATACCACTTGACCCGACCCGGGGATCGATCCCGAGACATCAGAACAGCAGTCGCACACCGTAATATAATTGCGCCACCGAGGCAGGTTATAAGGGGGCAATAAAAAACAAATTCAACATATCGTAACTCATTTGAAAAGTATCGTCCAAGTAGCTCCCAAGAGTAAAGAATAGACATAGTAGAAGCGTGCCTACAAAGCGCATCGCGAGGTTCCAGGATTAACAAGCGTATATCTAAAGCTACTTAGGGTTAAATCTATAGATCATACTCAGGCTTATCTGAGGCTTAACTCCAGAAATCAAATTTATAGTCACAAGCTTAGCTTAAGCTGAGCAAAGTCCAAGTCGTCAGATTCGACGACTTACGGAAATCTTAGCTACTTTTATTCGAGTTCGGCAAAATGACTGCACTGCACCTGATGTTAAATTAAAATGAGCTGAAACGTGGTCACAATAGCGGTATTCCACCTGTGTATGATAGTCGCGACCCAATCGGGATTATTGTCTTACCACCACACAAACTGTTAGATCCCCATTAGCTGATCGCGGAACGCGACGAATCGAAATGAGTCAATATATACTCGATGCAGTATTGAATTATTAATTGATAATTATTTTAATTGATAATTCTCACGCAGAAGTGAACCGAAAAAAATTTTGTTACACACCCTGAGTTTGAACCTCCGACCTTTCAGTCGTTACGTCTATGAGACACGCGGATTAGTACACCGGGCTAACTACCCAAATACAAACTACCTCCAACGAAAACGTACTGTCGCTTTTTCGTTTCATCGACTTTCAAATCACACCGATGCTAAAGAACAATTGAAATATTTAGTCTAAATCTAAATAAACATACCTTTAATTCCGATAAAACTTCATAAGCGGTCTCAAGTGAAACGTCAGGCTTGTTTAATTTCTCCACTTTTTCTAAAATCGCTTCCACTTTATATATGACCTGATCGTGTTCTTGCAACTTGATACTGCAATCCTCCATGTCCCTTTCCAGGACAACGATCTCGTCTTCGGCTTGTTGGAGTTCTCTAGCATTTTGGATTATATCCTAAGGAAATATGTGTAGGATAATTTATTTTTAATGCTTTGCTTTCGTTCATTTAATTTTTTTTCCCAAAAGAGATTTAATGTTAAAATAATTTATTGTTGTAAATGTTTCAGGGTACAATTATTATGATAAATACGAAGATATATTTGTATTTACACATTTTAGTATGATCTATTAATGATAATCTGACAACTCTATAATGATACTTAGCTTTCGATGAAGGAAAACGTCATGAAGAAACCATAGTATGGTAATAAGATATTTTTTTAATTAGCTATGTGCTCGCGGCTGCACCTGCGTTTCATATATTCTTCGCTGTATTTAACTTTTTTTTATACGGAACCCTTTTATTTTTTTTAGTATTAATATTAAGTACAAAGATTTCTCATAAATTCAAGCATTGAATCGGATTTTATTCAATTTTTTATGAATCTTAATTTATTTACGCGTAACCCTAATAATTTTCTAAAATTAAAAGTACCCTAAGTTACCCGGAGTAACTTCAGCTATCTACCGAAAAAAACCCCGTCAAAATCAGTAGAGCCGTTCCGGAGATAACCCGGAACAAAACACACAGACAACAAATTTAGAAATTGTATTTTTGATATAGTTATCGTATACACGTTCATATCTGTTTAGTAAAAAAAAATATTTTAACATTACAGACACTTCAATTTTATTTTATTAGTATAACTATAGATAGTACCCACCTGGGTAACTACCATCCTCGAGTTTGAAAACCTGTCACGAAACATCAATAGATTTCATGTATTAACTATTTTGGACGACATCGTAAATTAAGGTGAGATATTGGGTGAAAGGAATGAGGGAAAATAACTTTTTTATTCAAAATGGGACCTTTTAGATTTGAGCACAGTGTCCGGCTTCCGGCGGTCGTTTATTAAACACCGCAAGCAGTTGGGAGGTTAAGGGTTAAAATATATTTTGAAGCACTCTAATGATGATTGATATCAAAACTTAACGTACACTGATAATGGTCTATTATTATTACCCCCCTACCTACCTGTTCGCAACACTCGACCATGACTTCCAAGTTGTGCACCAACTGTGGTGCGGAGAAATTATCGCACTTTCGTCGAGGCTCGTGCTCGAAACGCGGCGCGTGCGCGCGTAACGCGTGATACCCGCTCAATACGCGTTTCTCCTTGCCCGTCATATCGATAACCGGTACGCGGGACAGTTCGTTACTATGGCAACGAGAATAATGAAAATCAGAAATTCTCGCAGTCAAAAGTTCTTTAGCCCCGAGACGCAAAAAATACACGTAATTTTAAAGAAAAGGGTACTTAAATATATCGATAAATTAACATGTGTGTGTTTGTGTGTAGTAAGTTAAGTACTTTTAGCGCGACAGACAGAAAAAGTTACTTTCGCATTTTTACTATTAGTAAGGACTAGCTGTGTGCCCCCGGCTGCGCCCGCGCTTTATATATTCTTCACTGCGTTGTAATTTAGTTATACGGAACCCTAATACTATTTTTAAGGCTAAGATAAAGTAAAAATATTTCTCATAAATTCAAGCACTTGCACGTAAAACTGTGCATTAATTTTATTCAATTTTTTTAAGTTTTAATTTTTTTACGCGGAAGCCTAATTATTTTCGAAAATTAAAAGTACCCTATGTTACCCGGAGTAACTTCAGCTATCTACGAAAAAAAGTCCCGTCATAATCCGTCCAGCCGTTCCGGATATTACCCTGAACAAACATACAAACAGACAGACAACAATTTTAACAATTGTATTTTTGGTATAGGTATACACATAAACATACATATGCATATATATTCATATTTATTTAGTAAAAACAATTTAATTTTGACATTACAAACTGACACTTCAATTTTATTATAGATGAATACCCCACTGAGCAGGAAGTATATCCTGCCCCCCTGGATGGACGACCAAACTTGGTCATGCCTCTTTCGGGAGGCGGGCGAAGAGGTGGGGTAGAGAAACATTCTTCCCCATCCCCACTGGGCCATTGCACGGACGAGGCCTGGTGGGTTCGCTGCAGGGGGCGACGCGGTGTTTGCGAAAGCCACCCCGTGTCGCCCCCATCCCAAATGCAGCGGACGGCCCCGGGGGGTTTTAGTGGACGCCCGGGTGAGTCCCACACTGGCACGGAACTCGTCCCTCCGTGCCCCCCTTACCCATTGTATTGGGGGACTTCGGTCTCACTAATACAATGGGTCAGGGTTGTGCGTAAATGCATTTCCCCCCGTCAAAAAAAAAAAAAGGTGAATACCCCACTACAAAGACTCGGTAAAGGAATTATTTTTTTTAATGAATTGAGTGAGCATCTGGCTAATCAATGAAGTCCTAAATACCTGGCAATAGTATGCATGGTGGGTTTACCCTCTTGAATTACATCCGCTGCATCTCTGTAAAAATAACGTCCTTTGTGTGACTTCTTCCAGTTATATATCTTCTCTGTCTTCCCCTTCTCTTGTTCTTCTTTCTCTTTTAATCTGCGTTCCTCTTTTTTTTCGCTTTTTGCTTTTAATAATGATATAAAAAAATCACTAGAAGTTGATTTACTACTAACTGTGTTTGTGTTAATTTATTATTAATAAATTATGTTATATTTAGTATGATACAATAAGAAAGGATAAATTAAAGATTAAAATTATCTAAAAATTCATATTTTAAGCCTACTGTTTTATATAGCTTTTGAGTGAGAACCGAGAAGCGATGATGGAGCAGTTGGTAGTGCATTCGGATTCCGTGTTAATGGACCCAGGTTCGAGGCCGCCTATCAAACTCTACGATCAGCCTGAGGTTTCGTAGACGAAAAAAAACCGTGAGGAAACCATAGCATGGTGGTAGGGCATTTTCGAATGATGCCCGTATGGGTAGCTACCACCCTATGTTTGAAAACCTGTCACAAAATACTAATAGGTCTGTTCCGATGGCATCACTTGAAAACAAGTATCTTTTAAACTTATACGGTGTTATTACATAAACAAAAATAAAATAACGTTAAACACGCATTTTACTAAACAGTGTCTAAAATTTAAAATTGTATTGAATATAATCTCTGAACAACTCTATAACACTCTTTTGCAATTGAAGTTTTTTTAAACATGTGTTCAATGGGAATTTATCTTTTTTGTCATAAAACCGAGTATGTTTACTATCATCGCTTAACATAAGGTGAGATTGTGGCCAAAGTACTTCATCATGATTTCAATTGTTACAGTTGTAGGGCAGTTTCTAAATTGATTGAAAAGTAATCATTTTTCAGTAAAATCTCAATATATATATATTATTATTGATAAAAATAAACTAAGAACTTAGTTTACTACCTTCATAAATTTTACAAAAGTTATAAAGACTATTTAAAATAAAAATATATCACTTACAGTAGCCTTCTCGGGACCGTAAGCTCCGATTGCTCCGCGTCCTCTTCTAACTGTGGCTTCAACCGGAGCTGATATACCTTGAAGGTCCTTTCCGAGACCTTTGCCTGGTTTATAACCCATCTATTAAAAAAAACAGATAAATGTCAAATACTCTTCAGTAATAACACGCTTTGTATTATTAATATCATTTGTTTACATAAGGGATCACTTGTATGTTTAGGTAAAATTTAATGGTATATTAAATAATAATATACTTAGAAATTTTTTTTAAGATTAATTCATAAAACTTTTTTACAGTAAAAGAGCACACATATGTAGAGAAATACATCTAGAATATAAGCTTTTATTAAGGACATAACTGGAATATAATTGTTTGAAGATTTTTCTATAGATGATTCCCATGAACATTTTATATATGTGCATTTAATTTAAATTAAGCAAATAATTTTGGACATAATTATTAACCTTAGTCAGCAAAATTAGAACCACAGGTAACTAAGGAATATTTAATATTTTATCTGGAACCTCTTTAATTATTTAGTTCTGAGTAATACAACAATCTGTACCTGTAATAATAACTTAGCACCAATTCCCTTCGTGTGTTTCTCCCATGTTCCCACACTACCACCTAAATTAACTGATCTCATGCCCTGTCCTTGTCTTCTTATTCCTGCTGTTTCACTCTCGTCAGGCACATTCAGTTCTTCCTCATCTGAACTGTCTGCTTTAAACTTTGGCCGTGATGTAGTTTTCTCTGCTGATTCTAATTCTGAAAGCAAATTGTTTTATTCCAGTAAGCAGACATATATAGTTATTCAATCGTTTTTAGGAATTAACTTTCCACTTTATGATAATAGAAAGCCAGACAAATATTAGAAAATTCTCTACCACCGAGTGTTGATTAAAAAATGTCACTAAATTCCTGTTCTAGAAAAGATTAATAATTTTAAAAGATGGTTCAGAATTTTTTAGTAAAGTAGTACAGTCACCAATGTGCAAGGAGGAAGAGGATGTAGTAAGAAATGTATTGGATATGGATGGTTATAGGGTAAGGGGTTGACGGAAAAGAAGAATGCATTGTGTGAAAGATTACATGTTCAGAAAGGGAGTGAAAGCAAAGATGACTTCAAATAGAGAGGAATGGAAGAGAAACAGATGTTGCACCAACCCCAAATGAAAATGGGATAAGGGTAGGTAGATGACGAGAAAGTAGAAATTAGACATACATCTAAAGTTTAGGTTCAAATGTAATTTAAGCAAATTTAGTAAGTCAGCTACTAATAATGAAATAGTGGCTTATAAGATATACTGTTCCCTACAGGATTTTTAGTATTTTAGCATAATCAAAAACATAATTTTTAATTAGACATTCTAAAATGAATTTTAAAATGTCATACTTAATTGTATTCATTTACTTAATTAATTAATAATATATATAAGTATATTAGATATATTTTCATTATATTTTAGAGTTTTTGTTTCAAAGTGTAACATTTCAACTGAAAAAACCAATTGAGGAAGTACCTTTTTTCTCTTCCTTCTTTTTTACCAGCCTGTTGCACTCCACCAGCCACAAAACCAATAGGTGCTGAGTAGTCCTTAGGTTTGCGTGTTCTTTGACGGATATTATCTTCATTGTCCTCTTCATCACTATCTTTAGCCCATACACCTGAAAAAACCCATAAAATTTCTTATTACAATAAACATATTTCAACTCTATATACTGTACATATAATGTATCATTTTACTACGATTTCCTAGTGTAAAATTCACCAATTGTGATTATTATTACCTAGTCAAAATATGGCAGATTTGTTGCAAATCCTATAATAGTTGACAACCTAGCGTGGTTTTAGTAGTTTCCTTGAATGCAAAAGACCCTTACATCAAGCCAGCCAGTACTTTTTGTATCTGTTTCGATTTCAGAAACCATGAATGTTATGTTTTGGGATAAGTTTAGTGTTCAAAGGGTTAAAGAACCTATTTTAAGTCAATTTAAAAGTTTATGAATGAAACAGTAAATAATATAATTTTACCATATATCTGTTGTTCCTTTTTAGCTCTCCTATTCCTATTTGGATTAAATTCATTGTCTAAATCGTAATCCGTGATTTCAAAAAACGTATAACCTCATCGTCAGACATTGTAGGTAACTTTCTATTTTTACGTAATTTCTTTATTCTTACGCTTCAATTATTGGCATGAAGTAATTATATATTTCACTTAAGATATACAATAAAATCAAAAAAGTAGAATAAAAACAAACAAATTATATTTGTTGTCGTTCCATAACAATGACATTAGTGACAGTCCTAGATTCAATGCTATAAGCACCTAAAAATATTTACCACAAAAATTCAACTAAAAAACCCCCAAAATCAATCCAGTTACTAAAATATGAAACTTTTTATTATTCATCTCTGATGAAACCACACTAAAATCAGAGATGAATAATAAACTAAAAATCAAGTAGAATTTGCGCTTCATTATTTCTTTCATAAATGATATTTATTTTAAATATCATATAGAAACTATAATTTCATAGCAATGCGAATCGGACATCCTTCGTCTTATATTATAGCATTTCAATGGGAAAACCATTGCGGCATAATTTTTATAATATAGAATAGGTATAGAAAATGTGAGCTCGATACGTACGTTCGGAATGAAATCGTCTATTCATGGTTAAGTGGTTTTTTTTACTTCATTCTGCGTTCTTGATAACAAGTAAATTGTTCTAAACTACAGAGGTAACTTGTAAACCTTTATTTTTCATTAAAACCTATATCAAAAAGTTCCTAAAATATACTTATCTCCTAAATCTAAGGGGATAAACCATAATTTAGGAATCGTGGAAGGGTTCAATTTTTGTCTATATTGAGGTAAATTCAATTGTGCTGTGTCAATTAACAATTCGATATTATAACTTAAGTTTACTCATTAAAAAAACCTTTTTTTAATCAGATGAATGTAACTTGTCGCCATCGTTGTAAGATTCAAAACTCTTGTATGTAAAGAAATCACTCGACAGAAATTTAAATTGCAATTTTTAAATTTTTCCTTTGCCCACCAGACATTTTGATTGTCATGAAATAAATAAACAATATTTTAAAAGAAAATTATAGATTTTTATCAAACCCAGACGTGAAGAACACTACACTAAGTTTGAGACGTAAATGGGATTTACGAATAAAAATCACTTTGTTCATATTTTTTATTAAAATCAAAATTTTTAGTATGTATATATGTATATAAATATATTATAATTTAATTATGTACATCCGACTTTAAAAAATGCCTAGCATTATGCAAAGTTTACAGCAATCGTAATAGACGTTATGATTATGTTTCACTAATCCCTGGGGCCAACGAGTTCTTGAATGGCTTGCACGCACTGGAAGACGTAGCTTGGGAGTTATCAATACAGTTATCTATAATTTGAATATATTATTTTTTATCAATTCTATTACTTGATCGCTGCTAACTTTGAATAGATGTAGCTTTGTCTATGTCAATTTATAAGTTTGTTTAAATATGATTTCCAATTGTGCTTAAATTTCAATCACAAATAATTGTTAACAATAACTCAGATTACACATTATGTATTTATTAGTAAACAATTCACACAAGGCAATGTGTTTATCGAAGCAGTAAAACACAACAATAATCGTTACACGAATATAACTAATTAAGAAAAAAAAAGGAAAACAATAAATTTTATTCATAATCCATATTGAAGACGTTGATAAAACATTCATTAAAATAATTGTAATGTTCAATATACATTATTGTAATCTCAGAATAATAAATGACATGTGGCAACCCAATAAAGTTCACAAATAGAAAATAATTATAATTAGGATATATGTCATTTTTTTTTAAAACAAATAAAATGGCTGACATAAATAAAATAGATATTTTCAACGTTCTTTACAATAAACACAAGTCGTTATTACAGACAATCATCTTAGGTATAGACAAAACATTTACGAGTAACTTTTATCCTCTGTTTAAAAACTCCTTTTTGTTTGTGTTAAAAATTTTAAAAATAGTTATTTACAGCATCACTTGAGACCCAGTATCTCTATGCTTAGTGTGTTTACCATCCCAGGCCACACCGTCACTTAATATCAGATGAGCTTGTGGTGAAAACATTGAGTCTGTACAGTATTAAAATTAAAATCGCTCATTCTCCCGTCAACGTTGATACTCCTTGTACAGCGTTTAAAATAACCTCGACATTGTGTTTATATAAAGAACATTGAATTCAACAATACACACATACATATAAAATCATAAGCGACAAAATACTAAGATCCAATTTATAATTAGTCAAATAAAAAACCATCCATAGACAATTATGCTTTATAAATATTACAATGATTTTATATCGAATTCGGTTTAGATTTAAAGTTTTATGTATTGCTGTGTAAATTCATCTATATTTCCATATTTTGCCGGCTATAATTTTATATAACTCATATAAATAAACATAAAATTAAAATTCTTCACATACAACATAATATATGAATGATAAAAAAGATGTATATTTTTTTGAACATAACAAAATCACAGTTCAAAATTACATTCATGGCAATAGTTTTTTTTTTTTAAATATATAATCGCGACTAAGATTGTGGCAGTGAGAAAAAAAACACTCGTAAATTGATGTGTTATGTTTGTGACTGTAAAACCTTGGTTCAAAGGACGTTGACTTGCAGTCAAAAATATATGAAAATCTTAAAAAAAAAAAAAAGGAAACTTCAAAGCCGTTTCAAGACGGAATATTTTGTGATATACAACCTCGAAGTAGCTAAGTATAAAAACGAAAAGAAGATATCCCTTTCTCTTTTCTTCTCACGACATTTTATACTAAACACTAATCACAAGTGATTTCTCTCAGTCCATCGATTTACATTTAAACTAAATTACGTAGTTATTTAAGTATGTGATGTTTATTATTATATTAAAAGTAAAACAATGTACATAACTGGTACACAGTCAAATTCGTAAAAGGTTTTGTTCTTTAACTTAATCACAAAAATGTTATACATAATTTGTAAGGTTTAAAACAAAAATTGTTTATCGATATTTCAAGCATCAAAATGACAATTCAACTTTTTTTTATTTTCAATGAGCTAATTTTTTGACTCTATACGAATATACCTACATGTATAATAAACCGTAACGTTACTAATTAAAATGGTTTATTTTATTAGGTACTATTTATGCTACTAATTGTTACGGCTAATCACTGTTATCAATTAATTATGCGAAACATATCGATTGGTTATTTTTTCACTTAATAGCTACAATTATTTTTTTCTATAAAACATACTCTAATTCTCTTTAAAAAAATATCCGATATGAATAATCGACAAAGTTTTTACGATAATCTACTACAGTTATCTACTCACTATATTAGAGTTTTCCATTATGTTAAAACGGTTGAAAATCAACCCAGACCGTTCACAATACGTATTCAATTATATTCTTTAGGACGGTATAAATTACAATTTTATATACTCCTCTATATAGAATATAGAACTCGTTTTTTTTTTAACGTCGTCACTTTTCTAAAAAAAAATATATAAATCGATATCGATATTTACTTTCGATTCGATAACAGACGAACCTATTATCCTTAATGTAGATAATTATACCTTTTGAAGGTCAAAATAGGATCGTTTGAAGATATATCGAATACGTATCCAATTATCGACAAATGTGTCGCTCATTGTAAAACTGGTGGAAATATTACATTAAACTTCACATGGCTTTACTTGTTTAATATCGAGAGAACTGACATTGCTAAATATTCATGAGGCAAATGAAATGAGTTCTACGAAATTCAATTCTAAAATAATTCACTTTTACATGAATTAGTATAATACAAATGAGTCTACCTAGTTTCAAAAACATATATGTTTAATTTCGAAAAACAAGTGGAATTCGTTACAACACACCATTAGAGCGAATCGTAATTTTTGTAGAATATCTTTATTTTTTTTTTTTAATTCATTTGTATGGGGCTTGCATTTTTTTAAGTACTTCAAAAGGCTCCACAAAGAACTTTGTTATTTTTGATACTGGTAGACTCAAGAACAGTTATTAATATCACACGTAAGTATCGACCAATCGCCCGTAATGAAGACTGCCTTTATTCGCGATAAAGCCGGCAGCGGCTTTGGCCCTGAGTCATAAGGCGATTGCCCTTATAAGGGTGTCTTCCTCGTAATACTCCGATGAGAGTCTGAGGGCGTGTTCCTCACATAACGCAGCTAATTCTTTAAGCCATTCGTCTAGAAGGACAGCATTTAAGACTGATCGGAGGGTAATCGACTGACTCCAATACGCAGTTTGAGTAAACACCGGCCTTTTATACGGGCTCGAGGCGCGTTGGGGACTTGGTGTTTGATGTTGCAATGGCGACGAAGCTGTGACAAGTATTTTATAATTTCAAACGAATCATATTATTTTATTTCATACATATATAACGTTTAATAGGAAACGCGGACAAAAAAAAATTTTGAATATTTCAAAAATAGCGTAAATTTTTTTTTTATAAATCGCGTAATGGACAACTGCACATCGGACCCAATTATAACTATCAAAAATAGGCGAAATTGTCACTTCGTATTCCTTTGTTTCCTCGTCCAAAATTGAACTGATTTTAAATTATCATCCAATGATAAAACAAGAAAGACTTTGACTCTACCTTTTTTTTTCATTTGTCAATTTTTTTACAGACTTTTGTAAATGACGTTAATATTACGATATTATTTTTGTCATCTTTGAAGGGTTCTAATTCCTATATAATAATTTATTTATAGAAAAATCAAAACGTAGGCGCAAAATCATGGCCGTGACGTATATATGTTAAGCGGAAATATCAAATATGATATCATTAAATACTTCTTTTTTTTACACGATATAGTAGGCTCAGTGCTTTGACCACAATCTCACCTGATGTTAAGTGACGATGTGGTCCAGGATGGTAAACACACTAAGCCTAGGTACTGATAGGCTAGATCTACGAAGGAAACAAGAGAATATTTTTGTATGGAATATAAAGGTTGCCCGCATTTCCTCTTAATCTATGGTTTTCAGACCATTTTCTTTACCTCGTCCTACATTAAATAGGAAACAATAAGTTTTCTCCAGACTCTTCTGTCAACTGTCATCTTAATATTCTGAACCTTTCGTACACTTTTCACACAATTCATCCATACTGACTTCAAACGATTATAAAAAATTTAAGATAAATTAACTTCGGACAGAAATGACAAAAACTATTCTCTTAATTTTTAACTAAATTGTGCATATATATATATTAGTTTGGATTATTTTTGATTATTTAATTGACTATTATTTATACAACATAGCTTATTTCCTAAGTTATTTGATTACGTTACAAAAAAATAATAGATTCAATAGTTCTTGAGTTGCAAATAAATTACTAACTTACATTTCATTATTACTCCTAAAACACAAAGACAATTAATTATCTGCTTCAATATAAATAGATTAACAAAAAAAATCTTTATTATTACATTTATTATATACTAGCTGATCTGTGCGGTTTTACCCGCGTAATTCCAGTTCCCGTGGGATTTTCGGAATAAAAAACTATGCCTATGTCACTCCCTGGATTACAAACTATCTTCGTATTAAATTTAATCCAAATATGTCCAAGTAGTTTTTAAATTTATTCGTTACATACAAAAATCTTTTCCCTTTATAATATTACTAGCTGATGCTCGCGGCTCCGCCCGTGTTTCATATGTTCTGTGCATATGACGTTTCATTTATTACAAGGAAAATTCCTGTCTTTTGTTTTATGGGAGCAAATGAATTAATAAACAAACAAATTGAGAAAACATGGCAAAGGGCTCATAGAATTTGAAAAATATATAGCCTATAACCATCTACGATTAATTCCGCGTCGAATGGTTGTGGTTTCATGCTGATCGGTCCAGTAGTTTTCAAGTTTACCTCGGACAAAGAAAACAAACTTTGCTTATATATACAGTAATACCCCGCTTTACGCGAGGGATACGTTCCGAAGAAAATCGCGTTAACTGAAATTCGCGAATCGAGGTTTATGATTAAACATAGTCAAAATTTAATACAAAAAAATACAAATTTTAATCAATCACTTTAATCCTAAGAACACTTTATGCAATACATACTCTTATTTTTTACGGAAAAAATACATCTATTGTCTTTACATTATGTTTATACGCACTCTTTCGCGTAATGCGAGGCATTTGAGCGCGAAATTTGACATTCGCGTTATAGTGAAACCGCGCGTAACGGGGTCGCGCTAAGCGGGGTATTACTATATATTATAATAGAGTTATTTTTTATTCGTTTAATATAAATATCATACGTACAAGATAATCTCCGGCTAAACATGCTGGAGAAACTGCTGGAAAAGCTACGCCGTTTGGACTCTGCTCTACGGAATGGCGAATCCTCGGTCCTTTGCGCAGGACTCTCGATACGGGTTTGGGCCTTACCTTTATTAATACCGTGTAATTTATAACTTAATTGTATTACTATTGAGGACAAACAAAATTGTACACAATAGTACAAAAAAAACTTAAGTTTAAAAAAATATTAAATAAAACCGGCTTCAATAATAATGAACCGCAAAAAATGTAAAGTGACCCGTAAAGTCAGTTAAAACATGACATAATAGTTTCTACTACGTCTAGCATTCAGTCATTATGTTTTTTTATTTATTTTTTTATTGAAGGTAAATCTAGGCTCATTACGAATCATTTTGCAACTTCGTCAGGTCGGTTGAGTTTTTTTTTTTTTAACTTTATTCCTATTTCGGAAATTTTATCACTGTTTAAAATGATTAAAATTGTTTTTTTTTTGTCTGTTATGGATAAACTGAAAAAATAAGCAACATCGTACACGTCCAAATGACTGTAAATAAATCTATACTTATAAATAAAATTGAAGTGTCTGTTTGTAATGTCAAAATTATTATTTTTTACTTAATAGATATGAGTGTATATACGATACCTATACCACAAATACGATTTTTAAAATATTTGCCTGCCCGTCTGTTTGTAATGCGATAATATCCGGAACGGCTGGATCGGTTTTGACGGGACTTTTTTTGGTAGATAGCTGAAGTTATTCCGGGGGTAATATAGGGTACATTTAATTTTCGAAAATATTTAGTGTTTCGCGTAAAAAAAAAAAACCCATAAAAATTTGAATAAAATCCGATTCCATGCACAATTTTACGAGCAAGTGCTTGAATTTGTGAGATATATTTTTACTTTATCTTAGTTCTAAAAAAAATTATTAGGGTTTCGTATATAAAAATTAAAAAACACAGTGAAGAATAAACGAAACGCAGCCGCAGCCGCGGGTACATAGCTATTTGCTAATATTACTGCTTAAAATATCTAAATAACGCGATCAAAAATAGGGTAGGTTTGTGCCACTATGTACCTACTTACCCGACCTCATGTCCTCTTAAGTAACTACTAAAGCGATGACCTCTAGACCTTTGATAAATTACAATTTTATGTTTAGTAAGTGATGAATTAATAGTTTCAAATATGTTTTGTTTATATCTTTTTGGATGTTAAAGTAAGATATCATTTTACTTTTATTATGCGTTTAAAAAAATATTTAATTTTAAAGGAATTTTAATCACATAATAACAGAAAAAGGCATCCGTTCATTCTTTAAATACTATAGTTATTTATCACATTTATTACATATAATTTATATATATATATATATATATATATATATATATATATATATATATATATATATATATATATATATATATATCTTTTTTTTAATACGATTTAGGCTTAGTTCTTTGATCACAATCACACCGATGTTAAGTGACGATGTGATCCAGGATGGTAAACACACTAAGTCTAGATGTACCGGTTCTCAAGTGACGCTGCCGGAACACACCTATTGGTATTTGGCGACAGGTTTTCAAACTTGAGGCTATTCGGCCAGGCGGGCATGCTCTAACCCCATTTCCCCCAATTCCGCATCGTAGCCTGATGTTATTCCGAACGGAAATAAACGTATCTATATGCAATATGTACAGAATCCCGATTCGATATTCCGAAACGGAATACCGACTGTATGTACCCCCCGCACTAAAAGGGTAGCAAATATTTGATTAAAATCTGACATATTACCCTACTTAAAGAAAAACTTACCCTATTTTGGATATTGCATTATTTTAAGGAGTAATATTAGTAATTTATTTAGTCAATTCGACGTGTACGATATTAATCATGAACCTAACGGATTTTTTGAGTTTATTATGCACTAGCTAGTGCCCGCGGCTCCGCCCGCGTTTCATATGTTCTGTGCATATGACGTTTCATTTACAGCTAATTAAAAAAAAAAAAAAACAAATGAATGAATAAAAGTAAGAGTATTTTGTTTTTATTAGCGGAAAAAAATGTATATAAGCGTAAATTGAAGTGGAAAATGTACAAAAGAGTAAATCGAAAAAAAAAAATGAGAGAGGATCGGTGGAATCCAAAAAATACATGTCTACGGAAAATATTGCGTTGAAAGGTATTAGTCCTGTCCCGATATGTTCAGTAGTTTTGAGGTGATGGTGCGTCAAAGGAATAATAAACGAAAAAATTGAGAAAACATGGCAAAGGGCTCATAGAATTTGAAAAATATATAGCCTATAAGCATCTAAGGTTAATTCCGCTTCAAATGGTTGCGGTTTCACGCTGATCGGTCCAGTAGTTTTCGAGTTTACCTCGGACATAAAAACAAACTTTGCTTATATATATATAGATGTGGCCGCTCTTAAAATTGCTAATGAACAGACATGATCCATGTGCGTACCTTCATCGTTATTAGGCCCCCGCGACTTTGCCAGTGCGAGTTCCCTTTGTATCAGATAAACCCTCGCTTTATCCACAAGCTCGCTAATATTATCGACACCCTCAGTCAATTCGTCCATTTCATCTTTCAACGTATTCAATATCTAGAAATATATTATTTATTTTGTTATGAAATCATTGTAAACTTTCAAAACAGTTACAATTTGTGTAAATACAAGGGTCAATTAAGCATCAATAGAGGGGGGAGGGGATATACTTTGCTTATTTTTGATGGCACGAGCCAGGTCTAAATGGTGACCCGGTGGGTTTGCCGCAGGGGGCGACGCGGTGCTTGCGAAAGCCATCCCGTATCGCCCCCATTCCCAAATGCGGCGGACGGCCCCGGGGGGTTTTAGTGGGTATTTCCGGGTATTCCGGGCGAGTGCCACACTGGCACGGAGTCGTCCCTCGGTGCCCCCTTACCTATTGCATTGGGGGACTCCGGTCTCACTAATACAATAAGGTAAGGGTAGTGCGTAAATGCATTTACCCCCGTCAAAAAAAAAAGGTCTAAATGGTGAACGTAAGCAAAATTTACTTATAAATTTTCGTTTTTAAAGTGAAACTTCTTATGGGACGGTGTGAATTGGATTTTATGAAACGAAAATGTGTAACGAAAAAGAGATAACTATATATATGTTTTATAGAATATGTTTATAGCTTTGATAGAATATGATGCTATTCTATACAGTTCCCTATCCTTCGTCTTCTGTCTGTGTTTTCTTATATTGAATTGACAATTTTTTATCCTCCTTTTTAAAATGCTGTAATAAAAAAAATGTCGACCAATCGCAATCAATCTCCTTTTTCTCTGCTTAACACTTCCGTACTGTATTTAATTATTTATTGGTATACACATATTAATTAAATGTAACAATTGTGATGTACAATTTACAAGCAAACACAGCTTGCCTATTTTAGAGAGAAAAAAAAGGAAGACATATGTTAACATTAAACCTAGATAATAATGGATAGTTGTAGATAATATGTACTTATTGATTATTCATCTCATTCTCTTAGAAATGAGCACAAGATTTTTTTTTTTCAAAATTATACCATTGCAAAATCATGGAGCATTTTGACGGCAACTCAATCTGTCATGCTATAAGATCCTATATTGCGTGATTTTCATGGCGATTTCCGCAGTATAGTTTTTTTTTAATCATTATTGTCCACAAGTGAAGTAAATTAACATTGAAACGAAGTGTTTATTCTGAGGTGCCATGAGAATCCATGGAACATTCTAGAGGGGTTGCTAGAATGATGATACAATTTCAGACTTCCGAATAGGCGGTATGAGCAAACTTCTCCTAGCCTATCTCATTGGACGAATATTTTGTACTACTAATATTACGTAACAATGGGGGGGGGGGGGGGGGGGGGGGGGGGGGGGTAATAGTTTTGTTTACTATTATGTATACAATACTCACTTGATACAGGGAAGGTACGTTCGGCGATAGGACAAATCCTGGGCAGAGTAGTAACGACGTTAGTAGGGGGGTAGGCAGGGAAGCTAGTCGTGACAACACACTGGTCACGCGACAATTCACCACTACTTCAGATTCCAAAAAAACAGCAACTTTCTTGAGGAGACTGCACAATAATGGGCCTGGTAATATAACATAATGCTATCATATCACGTAAATTTAAATCTTATGTATTAATTTTATCCAATTTTGCTATAAAAAAAAAACGATTGAAAATGGCGCCAGAAATTCCATTCCAATCATATAAACGACGACATAAGCCTGCGTATTCTCAAGATTAACAATTCGTTTTTGAGAATAGAAACTATCGTTTTGAGACAATCACATTATTATTAGTCAGTCACTACACAGTATACATTATAATTGATGACAGTAATTCAAAACGGATGGTTTTAATTTTTTTTTTTTTTTTTTTTGATTAGCTGGTTTTAATTTACGGTGTAAGTCTAAGAGGCTTGTTACCATATATTTTCTTCTTAAACGTAGTGATTTATTTATTTATTTAAGGGCTATCACAATGAATAACATTAAGGACACATATCATGAAATTATTACTATTAATAACTTACCAATAATTGATTCAGCGCTTGCCCTCCAACTCCTCATCACTGGTACTTCATACTCCCTTTCATTGTCATCCCTTTCAAAACATTTACTAAACAAATCTTCAGCGTAACCCTCGTTCTCTTCCTCCGCCCTATCTTTAAAACTTTCATAATCACTACTCTCACCTATCGATAAGTTATCGCGCTCTTTCGATTCGTTCTGACCTATCGATATATTATCGCGTTCTTTCACGTCACTATTCTGATTTTCATTAACCTTCGTCTCATCGATATTATCTGTAAACGATGTCAAACTATGCTGTTCTTTTTCAGACGTATCGCTGGTCTTCAGAGTATCATATTCACTGGTGCAAATAGAAATGAGGCTGTCCTGTTCTTTCGTATTGTTTTGGCTGTCTGTCTCTTTCGTTTCTTTCGTGGAGTTGTTATTGGTTTCACGTCTGTGTGTTAGAATAGTGTCGTACTTTGAATTCCACTTCGTGCAAGCAATGGCACGTGATACGATCTCGAAGCGTGCATCGCAGAGATACGCGTGATAGTTACCATATAAGGTATCGTTGGGATTCTGAAATTTACTCTACAATTGTGAACAGTTTGTGGAAACAAGATATTTGCTAAAATTTCGTTTCCTAATTTTTAGATTATGCACAGCTATTGGTAAAAAACGTTTCAAGTTAGTATTACATCTTTAACTTCATTAGAAGTAAAGACAAGTTGTCCGTCACACGCTTTAGGTTAAGTAAGTGTAATAAAAGCTTTATAGGTAATAGTATTCGGTTTTACAATAAGATCCCAAGTAACGTTACCGATTTACCTGACAATAAGTTCAAGTATTATGTGAAGCAAGTTTTAATCTCAAAAGGTTATTACAGGTGGATCATTACGTGAACGATAGTGATGTCTGGAATTAACCCACATCTCTGTGCTTCCACTAACATTATTAAAACTACGATTTGTATAGTTTTTTATATGACAAAAAAAATGATATATATTATATTTATAAAAAAAAAAGAACCAGATCGAGTTTTTCTCGCCTGCGCTCTTCTCGACTGGGTTGTTTTCCGAACCGGTGGTAGTGTTTTAGACGTTCATAAGCGCCTTCTTAGGGCCTAAATTGAATAAATAAATTTTGATTTTGATTTTGAACTACGCTCTTCTTAACAAAGTTTCCATGTCAGATTCATAGAAAGTAAATTGCTGCATAGTACAAATAACACAATCTAAAAACATACATTTCGACTATCAATTATAATATATAAAAAAATTACAAAAATTTCCAAACCATTCCATCCATTCTGTACAATAAGGCGCTAAATAAAAATCAATAAAACTTCGGATATAAATTATGCCACATTTCTAAAATAAAGGTTAGAGCTATGACATGCAACCATTCTAAAAATGAAAAAGTACAATGCAGGCCAGGCAATAATTTAAAACATTTATATAAATTAGGTAATGGATCTTTATGAACCAAAAATTAATAACTTACACCATAATTAAATTTAACTTCTTGGACTAGATTACTCATTGCTATATCTTCATGTACTCCGTTAAATTTCCTGTCTTCTTCTTTCCTAAAGTCCAAAACTCTTCTGCCACTCATGGCGAGCTCATCGACCCACTGTTTGGTCTTCTCTATAGGCCTCTGGCAACATTTCGGCGTTAGAGTCAGAAACGCAACAGCAGCGTCTCGGTAAAACTCGGATTCTGTTATTTTATGCCGATGGGTCGCCATTAAATGGTGACCGTTGAGCAGATACTTGTAAATGAGATCGAGTGTAACGTCTTCGCAGTTTATGTCTATTAGGGTTTCCATTAGCGCGAGAGAAACAAGAGACAACTGAAAAATTAGCAATAAAATGATTAATTTTACAAAATTTCTGTACCTTTTTCTTGTGGCGTTTTGACTGAACAGAAACAGTCAATTTTCTGAAGAGTTGTATAACCTTATCTCTCTCTCTCTCTTTCCCTTCCATAACAGAGCTAAGCAAATTAGTCTATAAAGGCAACAGACACATAATAGAATCCGTATTGGCATGAATAAAGGAGTTAGCAATTTATTTACTGGAATAGACTTCCTAGCAAGCCTTCTCTGCTTCCTATGAAGAGACATTTTATATAAGACCGGCTAGACGGCGACGACTGCCAGTGGAATATATGGTCGCCGTTGTTTTTTAGCTTGTATCGCACTTACCATCAGGTGATGTAGTTAGCTGAGTTAACATTGAGAAACAGAGTATAAGATAAACACCTACCTGAGATGTACCTTCCAATCTTCTTAGCAGCACATCGATAACCCTGACTCCGTCATACTCGTAGACGAAGAGAAAGTGCAGCACGGACCTGAGTAACCCTCTCTCAGTAACGCAACGCACTAGTAGCTCGAGGTAAACCATTGCGGTCGCTTGCTCGCCGACGCCACTCTGCAACGGCCCCGGTTTCGTCTACCGATCGATGCACGTTAATAGGGCTTGTCGAGTGACGTCACGGGAGCGGTTGAGTGACAGTTAAATGCTGCTACCAGTATTTTGTTGTGTTTGACAGATTCACCGAACTTATTGGGGCGAGCGCTTAAGGCTCTCAACTGGAAAAGTGGTAGCTAAAAGCCAGCAGAGTGGTAAGGACCTTGACTTGGGCTCCTACTACCTAAGACGTAATTTCCCCGGAATTTATCCTGCGTTAAACCTACGATAGTTAAGCGAAACTAGGGATCTCGATATCTCCATTACAGAAACTGGTATAAAGACCTGTCGATATTGACGCAAATGGAGTGATTGATAAATGTAACAAAAGTATAACCCTTATTTGAATTCTTGTTATTAATTTTTGATAAAATAATGCTTTCAACGAGCTAAAAAAAACCGTACATATACCATACGATACTGACCTTATTTCAATAGTATATTTTACAATTGAAACTAAATCGATTTAATGTGAACTTTAACACATTATCATAACAGATCTAGTTAAGAAGACAGTTCTTCGTAAATAGCCGAGGACTAAACTTTTTTGACTAAGCTAAAACTAAGTACATACTCGCTAAATAAGAAAGGTGACCACTGAAAAACGTGTAAATTATTATATGACCAAAGAAAATTTTGTAACATGCCATCCATTTTTAAACTATACACACTGTATAGTTCAATTATTTGTATATTAGAACATATAAGTGAATTTATCAGGTACTTGCAATCAAATCCTGTAATAAATTACATGGCCTACAAAATCTTAGAATTGAATGTTTGATTTAAAAAAATATATATATATATATATATAATACATTATGCAAAAGTATACCCAAAAGAGGAATGCATAATACATAATTCACACAATGATATATGAGAAAGCGATATCAATAAATAAAGCCTTTACAACATACCAAGCCCTTATGCAAAACTTATCCATATGCAAAAATACTGTCACTTAACCGCTAATAGATGCAAAACCCATACCACGTGTGCTCCATGTCCCAAGCCCATTGACGTGATTTCGATCCGTAAAAATGCTAATAACTAACAAGTAAAGCCTGCCATATAAACCCAAGAGTATGTCATCACTAATAAATTCTTTATTAAAGTTTTTATTACACTTTACGTCAATAATACTTTCAAAGGTGAGTATTTTTTTTTTAATAGCATCTCGGGTTTATATTTAAGACCCTTCATGTGATATTATAAAATACACAATTTAGCTGCTGAAACATTTATTGTATCCAACATGATAAATTAAAGAATCCATATCTTTATTTAAAATGTAATATTGTTATAGTTCTTTCGGTAAAAATATTAAAAAAGGAATATATATATAAATACAGTTCAGCAGTTAAATAGTAAATATATTGCGACTATCGTTTTGTTTGGTATTTTAACCATGACAAAACTCAAGTTATACATTCACTTATTTATAAAACTTATTTCATCGCTCCTTCATTTTACTTATACGCTAAATCTCTCTCAACAGTTATTTTTAGTATTGTACTTAGATTATTTTATTAAAGTGAAACTTGTTTCCAACGCCTCAAATTTTTCCGTCTATCTATCGCATGTCGCATTACAGCCGGCCGCGGAGTAGGGTTAAAGTGAAAGGCGCTCGACAGAGCAGCCATTACACCACGTCCCTAACCGGCGCAAAGATGACAGGGCCTCCGGAGGCACATTATACATGTATTCTGCAGAGGCCCTGACAGCGCCATACCTTACGACTTTAGGTCAGACTTCAAGTTATTTTACGAGGCTTGGCGACCTCGACGGGCGCCCGGACGGCTACGTCCCGTGCCCCGGCGTGTTACACGCCTCACTCGGCTGGGGAGCGCTGCCCGCTCCCTCTCCCGCTCTGCCTCCTCCTTTGCGAGCATGACGGCTTCGCAACAGGAAGAGACAACCGCCAAAGCCCTAGAGCACCCGACCATCGCCCTCACGAGCGACGGCAAGGAGAGGGACCCTACCCACGTCGGACGTCGACAGAGCAGCCAAGGCCAACATAGCAGCGCCTACGGCTCTCATCAACTAACCGTATAGCATTTATATTCTCACTCATTCGTGCAATTGCTTCGCGGTGTTTGTTTTTGAAATATTTTATAGTAACTAAAATAAGTAAACAATGACATGTTTACTTTTTAATTCACTTGCATCATGGATTCATGAAACCACACATTGTTTTTCTATTATTGATTCGTTTTGAACAAAAGTATAGTATATCTAAGTACCCGAACACATTTCATTTATGAATTTACCATGTTTTATTTAAGGTGCCGAAATATGTTATGTCACCAACATATAAAGTAACATATGTTTTAACAAGTGAATCGAGACATCGAAATTAACTTAACATTCTTATTTAAAATGATTTCTCTCCTTAATTATAATACCTTCTAATTTTTTTTTTTTTTTTTTTGTAGATTTTCATTACCGTTTTTACTGAGCGATGAAATAAGTTTGTCGATAATTCACAAATTAATCATAGATATATTATGTATTAGATTAAAAATCACACAAATACAAAACACACACACACACATACACAATGTTATGGAAACACAAAACACAGTTATTATAATACAAGTATATATTAATTACAAAAAAAAATGTAATCTAAATAACTAATCAGTAGAAGATAATAATTTTAGACAATATTTAAAATTCCTTACTAATATCTTAATTATACGAAAGTTTTTTTTTTATTATAATTGTATGTATTACATTTATAAAACCCTAGCTGGTTTCCACGGGTTTACCCGCGTAGTTCCCGTTCGTGTGGGATTTTCGGAGTAAAAATTTCAAACTATCTCCAAACCAAATTTCATCCAAATCGGTTCAGTAGTTTTTAAGTTTATTCGTTACAGACAAAAATACAAATCTTTCCTCCTTATAATATTATTAGTATAGACAAAATACACGAAACATATTGTTTATAACTCACCTGCATTAACTGAAAAAGAAATTACTAAACAAACTTTTAGTAAATATAATTGCATGGTTAATAAGTGCGATTAGGATAAGATGAAAGAAATATGCAACACAAAGTTTTTTTTTTTCCGAGATGCAATTAATCATACCAAAACAGAGATAATAAATCACTAAGAATAAATATAAAAATTCCGTTTAATCGTTTAGAAAAATATCACCCGCAATAATAAACTTTCTTATTTTTTATTTAAATCGAATCAGTAGTTTTAGCAAAACTAACGAGTGCAAAAAAAAAACAAACGAACCACCTTTTTTTAATATTAGTATAAACTAACAGGATATTTTTTGAAATTAAACTTAGTTGCGCGCAAAGCGAGTAAAATTTAAAGGTTGTGCATAACGCAATGTGCGTTAGAATATTAGAGTCAAGACTTTGAGTATCAAAGGACGGATAGATAGAAGTATGCAGTGAGAGAGAAAGAGACAAAAATAATAAGCACGCTATACTTTTTGACTGTAGAATTGTTTTTCCTTATTCGTTCTTATGAAAGCGTGCGACTGTATTTTAAAACGTGGACGTCCATAATATTATTTATTTCACTAACTCTTCTCTAAGAAGTTTCACTTCTGACACGTGTACTCTTTTTTTTCGTAAGGTAAAAAAATATGACAATGTAACCCAATATACATACAACAATAAAACCCGTGGTCATTCTATTCCCCTTTATAAATACTTATTCTCTTTACTAATAAATATATATATATATTTTTTTTACTTATGCTACAAATATTTATTTATAAAATTTTTGCAAGTATGTGTGTTTAGGTGTGTTTGATGTATATCTTCTCCTACTAAACGGCTTGGCCGATTTTGATGATTTTGATAATAGAACCAATAAGATGGCATTACCGGGTTATAGTAGACATTTAGATGAAACGATTTGAACAAAAAAAAAAAAATATTTATTAATAAAGAGAATAGAACCCACCTCAAACTTGATTATAATATATAATGAAATCACTCGTCCCTCAACCTCGAACATGAACAAACAATGACGTGCAAACAAACAACTCACCTGTAACAGAGCTGGTCCCAACACGGGAACCAAGAAACCTTGGTATAGAAGATCGAGCAGGTGCTTCTTGATAGACGGATGAGCGACCTGAATATATATTGGCTACTTACTATCTCTACTTTACTTTAGATTAGAACATTCTTTATTAGTTTACGTATCAAGAAAAAAAAAATTAATAGACAAATTTAATCAAAATCAAAATCAAAATTTATTTATTCAATTTAGGCCCTAAGAAGGCGCTTATGAACGTCTAAAACACTACCACCGGTTCGGAAAACAACCCAGTCGAGAAGAGCGCAGGCGAGAAACTCGATCTGGTTCTTTTTTTTTATAAATATAATATTATATATATACATATTTTTTGTCATATAAAAAAACTATACAAATCATAGTCTTAATAATGTTAGCGGAAGCACAGAGATGTGGGTTAATTCCAGACATCACATTAATCGAAGTTGGTACGATAGGCGCCTTATGGCAAAACCTTGGTGCCCTATGCAGAACCTTGTCCCACTATGTATTTTATATCTTTATTTATAACTAGTTTGCCCGCGGCTGGGCTCACGTCTCATATATTCTTCAAAGCGTTTTTTTTATACGGAACCCTAATTATTTTCATAAAAAAAATTTAGTACTAATCAACTAAAAATATGATTGTATTCAAATTTTTATGAGTTTTATTTTTTTTTACGCGGAACCCTAATTATTTTCGAAAATTAAAAGTATCAAAAAAATTCCCGTCAAAATCGGTCCAACCGTTCCGTAGATTACCCATTACAAACAGACAAACAGAAAGAAAAAAATTAAAAAAAAATCTATTTTTGGTATAGGTATCGTATACACGTTAATATCTATTTAGTAAAAAAAATTAATTTAGACATTACAAAGAGACACTTCAACTTTATTTATTAGTATAGAAAAACAGTAAAGATACGAATATTTTTAGAAATAATTCTTTACTATTTTCTATTACATACATAAACTCACGCCTGTTATCCCCGAAGGGTTAGGCAGAGGTGAAATAGCGAACTACACCACTCATATTTCGCCGAGCTTAGTTCCGTCCCGAATGTGACAGGGTGCGAGCCTGTCGCCATATCGGGCACAAATTCCAAACTCCGAGATGAAACTGAGTAGAAAAACCCAATATCACTTGTCCCGGCCCCGGGGATCGAACCCGAGACCTCAGAACGACAGTCGTACCGTAATACAACTGCGCCACCGAGGCAGTTCAAATTTAACGAAATTTGCTATAATAGGCTCCTGCAGTATGTGAAACTTTGTTGCCCTACGCCGAACCTTCCCCCCGTTTGTATTTTATATATTTATAAATACATTACGAGATATTTAAGAAAAATAATCTACCGTATCTTATAATCGACCACAGAAGACGTTTTCACGTGATTATTTACCGTCTGTTTATTAATTTGTTCAGCAAATTTAATATCGTTTTTTCTTCGACCATCATTTCACACGTATATAGCTATTTATATAATGTATAAATAAGGATTACTTATACATATAATAAAACAGAAAGTAAATAAAATCACACCAACTTATTTTCTTCACACATAAGAGAAGTTAAGAAGAAAGAAGAGAGAAAGAACTTAGTAAATATGGTCACTATTTATAACACACAGAGACACACTCACACATACACACACTTACACATACACATACTCACAAATACACACAATCAAATTTGAATTTCAAGACATTACTGCATAACAAAATTTAATTATAATCACTTTGTAATTGGTACACTACTTAAATGTTAAAATAATAAACTGTATTATAGTAAATGTACTGTTAAGTAATATACAATAAAGAAAATAAAAATAAAATAAATAAATATGTATTTTTTTTTTAAACATAATTTACACGAAACTCTACGTACAGCAAGTCGCAAGCCCGGTTAATTTATATTAGAGACATTAAGTTTTAAATTATTGTCATATTTATAAACATACTAAATCAAGCAGAAAGACTATTAATAACACAAGTCCTTTTGCTTGGAATTGTAACATTTTCAAAAACATTAAAGATAATTTTAGTCACATTTTAATAGTTAATAATTTCAAAAACCCAGTCCCTTGCTCTATGCCCGTTATTGAGGCATGGGAGAAGAGAACATCGACCAATAATATGATCCTGGAAAGGGGGAAACAACTAACCTGAGCCACGGCATTACAGAATTCCAGGGAATCGATGAATAACGTCAGTTTATGCACTTGGTTTACATCGTCGGCGTCAGCCTGTAGACTTTCTCGCCTAACGTTCTAGGTAGAAGCGAGTAGAGACCGCTTAAGCCTATCAATAGTTAAAAAAAAAACACGGTGTAGGCTCAGTGCTCTGACCACAATCTCACATGATGTTGATAAACGATGTGGTCCAGGATGGCAAACACACCTATTGGTATTCGGCGACAGGTTTTCAAACTTGAGGGTGGTAGATACCCAGACGGGCATCATTAGAAAATGCCCTACCACCATGCTATTCCTCACGATGTTTTCCTTCACCGAAAGCTCGGGCCGATTTTAGAGTCGGATAGGTTGGGATCGAACCCCGCGTCTTTTTACTCGGAATCCGGCCACACTACCCGCTGCGCCATCATCGCTTCAGAAACGTGCACCACAATAAATGTGGTAGATGAGAGTTTTTGGCGGGATCTCAGTCCCAGTGTCACATGTAAATTTTGTTGAAGGCATTAAGCGACATATTAAGCGAACACTATTAACATGTCGATTACTTATAAAAATAAGACAATAGGAAAACAATGGAAAGCTGGCGTGAACGCCAGATTAGTGCTCAAGGGGTTAATTATGCAACTTTATTTAAGTTTTACATAAACTGTAACGTAATAAGAAAATCTTTGTTGGAGTTCAGCTGAAAACACAGTATAATTAATTTATTATAATAATTTGTTTTAGTATATGCTAACTTTATGAATGAACGGATTGATTTATATCAATTCAAATTGACATACAGTAATACCCCGCTTTACGCGAGGGATACGTTCCGAAAAAAATCGCGTTAACTGAAATTCGCGAATCGAGGTTTATGATTAAACATAGTCAAAATTGAATACAAAAAAATACAAATAATTTTAATCAATCACTTTAATTCTAAGAACACTTTATGCAATATATACTCTTATTATTTACGGAAAAATACATCTATTGTCTTTACATTATGTTTATACGCACTCTTTCGCGTAATGCGAGGCATTTGAGCGCGAAATTTGACATTCGCGTTATAGTGAAACCGCGCGTAACGGGGTCGCGCTAAGCGGGGTATTACTGTATTTGACATCTCTCTTTTTCTTTCATTTGTCTATTGTAATGTTTGCACTGTGTTTGTATAATGTATTCTCTGTGATTTAAAAACTATATTATTCACATTGTGTTCGCCTAAAAAAAAAAATCTAACAATCTTAGCAGTGAAGTGGCCTATACACACATTTTTGTTTTTCCATAAATCTAGACCGAAATCACTTTTGTAGCTTTTTATATTGTCATAACTAAAAGAAAATTTAAAGGTAAAATAGCGATGTAAGTTTTTCTGTTTATTCGTTAATATTTTCTTATAGATTTACAAAATATATGCCCTCATTTTTTTTTATTAAACTCGAAGTGTAATGTGGTACAAAAATATTTACTAGAATGTCATTATTACCCGAGGAGTAAACATGTAATTAATAAACAACGCCCGAATTTCCTGTAAAGATGAATGACAAGAATTACACTATGTCCATATAACTAACCTGTAGCCAAAACTGGACACGTGTTCCCGGCGAGCATGAAGTCAGCGAGTTGCGTACACCGGGCGGACATTTTGGCGCACAGTAACAAAGCGTCACGGGCAGCCGAGCCCGTTCTGCCTTCCCGGTGTACCGACGATAAAAGCAGACGGACAATTATAAACCTACAGTCGAAATGAAAACTTTAATTTCCATTTTATCACTTCAGCGTGTTTATAATAATATAGTCGATTAATATTATACATTAATACGTATTCTTTTTATTCGGTTATTCTTAATGTATGAATTTGTTTTTATGACATTGGGATACTATTACATAACAATATTTTGTAGGTTACAATAAAAATTATAAATCATGTGTCATTCTATTCTCTGTAGTACCATCGCACAAAGAGACTTCCCTTTTTTTTTTTTTCTTTTTTTTTGACCTAGCTAATGCTGTTGACCGGATGGGCCTTTACAGCTTCACCGAACTTTGGGGGCGAGTGCTGAAGACACTCAGCCGCATAAGGTAGCTAGTTCAAGGGTTCGAACCTCGGCTTGGCCGCTACCTGAGTATGAAAACTCCCGCGGAATTTTTATCCTAGCTAAACCCTACATTTTTTTTGTCTTTATTTACATAAAAAAAAGGTTCCTTACAGGACCTATGTACCTGCGTGTTATGTGCAAGAGTGTGTATGCAATGTTGTGCGTGTAATGCTTGATGCATGGGCAGTGTTACTGTATCGCGCTGGCGGCGACGTCAAGAGCCTCCCCAGTTGGGGAACGAAGCACGTCTTGGTCCGCCGCCTGAGGGGGACCCGGAGAGTGTGCGGGAGCAAACTTGGCCGCTCGTCCCCGGCGGCGGGAACGGCGGTTTCGCGGGCGTGGGCGCTGACACGCAAATGTAAGAGGAACATGCGCCTATTCGCGCGCGTGATGTTATCGTCGCGGTCGGTTAATATGTTACGCGGACGTCGCCGCTTTCGGTCGGCGGAACGGACTGGCGTGTACGAGACGGCTCGTACTATGAGTGGGTTCGGATGTGTCTCTGCGCGTTCGAAGAAGGCGCGACACTGGGTTTTAAAGACGGACTTAATGGAGGGCAGGGAGACTTCCCTGCTTGATTGGCGGTTAGATATACTGCGTGTGCTCACCTCCCCGCACCCTGCCTCATACCGTAAAACTGTACTGAGTAGGTGGGGTCAAGTCAGCGTTCTTTTTATGTGACACCACCTGTACGTCACTTTTAGTGCATTTGCGAATTTTAAAATGTGCCCCTCCCCCCTCTAGTGGTGAAAACACACGCATAACATTTTTTTGAGAATTTAAAGAATAAAAAACTGTTTATATTTATTTCATCATATAAGTACTAATAAAAAAGGAAATAAGTTTAAAAGCAAAGGGAAATAATGTCTTCAACTCTTTTATCTTTCCTTATAGTCGCGAGATATAAACATAAAAAAATACAAAGGTAGTGAAACAAAGGAGCACTAAATTACAATTTAAACGACAATGACATAAAACCGAGCATACACTCATAATGGTTTCGCCACACCGCGGGCGGGTCGAGACGCCAGCGCGCTTTTACTATAGAAGAGGTCGTGCACAGCTGGCGTTACGTCCCGTACCGCTCGCTGTGTAGCGAAACCATAAGACTGCATGAACATATTCGTAACGAATGAACCGACACAATGACACAGATAATTATGTAAATAATACAAACGTAACAGTTACAACGTCTGGTCGCGAAACAACGGACAATAAGATCTAATTTATGTAAGCCTAATGAATATTCAGTTGTACCACCAAAATTCCTTTTAAGAAATAATTAAGATGGCGTTAAAGTATTTTTAAAAGGCGAAACGTGAAATAAAACAGTTTTTTTTTATTTGCTTAAACTGTTTTACTGATTATGTATTAGCGATCTTTTATTATACAGTTATTCATTACAGTCTTTTGTTTTTAAAGGCGATTTAAATTACTAATTATATTTAATTAAATAAATTACACGGAGCGAGTCTGGTAGCGAATGACTGGGTATTATATATATATATTGTAGCATGTCGACGGCGGACGTCATAGCATTGGGAAAGCTAATCTTTCAATTTCACTTCAAAAATTCGTAACTATAAAATTACATCATTCTTTGTAACCGCTGGTCAGCGACAAAATAAACAATGGGCAAATGTCACGCTACAGCACGATTCCTTTGAAGTGATTTTTTTTTTAATTTTCCCCTTCCATTCTTATCCTTGGCAAGCAATATCTTATACCACAAGGCAACGACTCTCTGTCTGTCACCCCCTTAATTGGCTTATAACTCAACATCTACAGAACCAATTTACGTGATTCTTTATTTAAAACGTAGATATATTCTCCTCTAGTCAGGTTTTAATATAATAAGCAAAACTAATTTCCGAAATGCTGTTTACATTTAATCATTTCTAAATGTAACATTGCACAAGTGACCAAATGTGACGAAGACCCCCGCCCCCCCCCCCCCTCCCCCACCTTTCGAAAAAGTCATGAAATTCGTGTCACACCACTATGAGTAAGTTAAGTCGTCACTAAATGAAGAGCTATTCATGTATCAAGAAGCGAAGTAAGCAAAATTCTGCAAACAAATTTGAACAATGATATAAAGTAAATATTGCTTAAGTATTTAGCATTCAGAGGTCGCTCGTGTCATCAAAAACAAGCAAAGCGTAACCACCAACCCCCCCCCCCCAACCGCCCACCATTGATGCGTAACAGCCCCTCACGCGAAACTGTCAAGGTCACGAGTATAGCAAGTCCGCAAAATAGTATAATGCTATTAACACACGTACGGACCGGACTGAGCGGAAATGGTACGACAGGCGGACAATGTCATCGGTGGCCTGAGTATAGATGAGGGATCGTTTCCGAAAAAAATCGATTTTGAAGACGATTCGAATTCAAATCCGATGAATCGATTCACTAAATAACGAGGCAGAAAATAATGTAGCAGTGAAATAACTATAGATCAATGAATTAAACCATAACCATTTAATACGTAAAATTCACGTGAGCTGCGCAACCGTTTATCGAGCCGCACGTGATTAATGGACGATCCTGCACGACTGAATAACGCTTAATAATGCACTATAACGTACGTACAGATAACTAAATATACACAACTCACTCGGCTTGAGATCCTTTCTGTGTGTGTGTCGTCAGGAAGAACAGGTCGATGAACTTCATGTTCTGCATTAGAGCGACGCATATTTGATTTAGAACAGTCACCAGTTGACCTAGAAATAGATTTTATGTCTTTCTTTTTATAGACGCTTATAACGATTTATCATTGACTCGCTACGATTTTACACGAGACTTTCGTCTAAGTAGATTTTTTTTCAAACCAGTGAAGGCATTTCGTTTTCAGTTTTTATTGAAGACTACAAGAGGCCCTAAATTATTTTTGGTACTTATTCAAAATCAAAGATATTTCTCATAAATCCAGTAACACCGACCTTTGAGTTGTTATTTTTTTTTACAATTTTTTTCGTATTAATTTTTTTAAGGAGAACACTAATTAGTTTCCGAAAATAAAATTAACCCAAATTAGCCTGATAACTACAGCTACCTGGCAGAAAATCGGTCAGGCGATTCCAGAGATTAGCTGAAAAAAAATAAACGGACAGACGGAAGACAGACAAAAATTGTGTTTTTGATATACGTACCGAATACAAATTAATATGTATTTATTAAAAAAAAAAGCTGTTATATTGATGATATTAAAAACAGATACTTTTATTATATTGCTCTAGTTTAAAAAAACTGTTTCTATTTTTTTATAATACTAAAGCTAGTTATGCATCCCGGTATTCAAAGTGAGACGATAGCCTTGCGCGTATGAGATAAAGAACCGCTGAGTAGTGTTAAATAGCTGGGTGGTCGTCCGGGCTGCATAGCGCTCTACATTCATTCATTGATTATAATTTTAAGTTAGTTCATAGAGATCTCTCCAATGTATCGCAAATATTTTTCAATTAAAACTTTTTAAAAAGCTAAATTGAGATTACTGAGTTTTGACTAGCTCATCAATAGTTACCAGGTAAACAAAAAAGGAAAAAAATATAGACTGTTTTAAACAAAGTAAAAAAAATGTCTCCCATTGTTTTAATTTTTATATATATATAGCAATCAGTAGTGTATTTATAAACCTTGCTTAAATAAGAACACTTCAAATAAGTTTGTTAGCTTTATTCAGTGTTTAATACGGTCTTTTCTAAAAGTAGACGCATATAAATGGCCTATATTAGACCATAAATAGAAGCCCTAGATATAGACAAATGTCGCTAATTCGTCCCTAAACATAAAGGTCATGGAGGTCAAAATATAATAAACTTGTCCTTACTTTCCAAATTTGGCGGTGGCAATTGATTCCTAAAACTGCTTAATAGTTTCAAAAGTGGCCTTAGGAAAGGTTCTGCCGCTATAACCTGAAATATCGATATTTTATTCATGAAACATATATATAGTTTAGTAACATACTATAAAAAATAAGGTAAAAATAGAAACGTCATCTTATCGTAAAACAGAATTTTATTCTCACATAATAAATATTGGGCATGTAGAGAGGATGGATGAGAGAAGATTAACGAAATTAATTTATAAGGCGAGGGCGAATGGGCAAGTCGGTAAGGGTCGACCTAGGCGAACGTATCTAGACCAAATCAATCGTGTGTTAAATAAAGGCCAGGTAAAAAGTACTCATAACCGACGAGCATGTATGAAAGCGCTCATGAAAGTAGAGGAAGCGAAAGAGGTGTGTCAAGATCGTAGCAAGGGGAAGGACGTAATCTCTGCCTACCCCCACGGGAGAAAGGCGTGATGATATGTATGTATGTATGTAATAAATATTGCAAATGTATTTACATAAGTACCTATTTACTTTGCTAAATAAATAGTATCCTGTACCGTTTCGATCACGATCTGGTAATAATAATATGAATTGTTGACGCGATGTAAAAAACAGTATCTGATATCACAGAACAAGAAAAATTCAAAACTTTGGCTGTGCGAATGAATTAACGTGCGTGTTTATGTACGCTTTCGTGTATGCTGACTAGTGTATGGATGGATACATGTTTTGTATTTCTGTTAAAGTGGTAACAGACGCGCGAATCGGACCGCGTGCATGGTACGGTGAACGAGCGAATTGACCGAAGCTATCAGTTGCCTCATAAGCTCATAAGTACGGGCATCATTATTGAAGAGCAAAAAAATATATAGAAATTTCTATATATTGTAATAATACTGCCTTTTATAATATTTATAAATTTTTCTGGAGCCGCTAAAGCAATTGGAAATATTTTCGCGCTTCAATAATGACTTGCGCACTTAAACGTGCTCGTAAGGCGATTGATAACTTTGGTCTATCGCCGTACCATGTACGCTGTCCGACCCGGATATCTGTTAGGGGTTTTAAGATCAAAAATCATAGATGACAAACAATACATTAGCGTGTTTTACAAAACTCAATTCCTATAAAATATTGAGAAATAAAAAAAAAAAATACCTGAGTACTATAATGGCTAACGAGACTACTAAATAATTTTAATTGCTCCAACCGCACCGCGTTCTCATATCTGTAAAAGAAAACATTACGATAAGGGATACAAAGAATGATAGCGTTATAGTAGCTTGTGATCCAAGATACGCGAAATACGAAAGCGTCTAGACAGACTAGACTATGCAAGTATAAACAACTTTGTGATTGTGAGTGTTTACTAATGTAGCAATAACCCTTTTGTATTGTAACGCATTTTAGAATCCACAAACCCCTGTATTTTGTTGGAATACTAATCTTTAAATATAAAACTAACAAGGAAAAATTATACCCTTGGTCGCAACTTAAGACTTAATCACTCCGTTGCCAAGCATTAATGATTTTCAATAGGGTTTTGTATTTTCCCACTAAACTGTATTAATGCAAGTATTTGATTCTAACCAACAATTTTTTCCACTTCCATTAGTAAACAAATTAAATCAAAAATAATTAAAACCCAAGTGGATAAATAAAATAAACAATGACCTTATATCTGTTTGTTCCGTTGACTGATTAAAATGATTTCGCGATAAGGAACGTTTTATTAATATTAATTAACTAACTGTATCCCCGCGGCTGCGCCCGCGTTCATATATTCTTTACTAATTTTTTTTAAAGGGAACCCTAATCTTTTTAAAACTAAAATAAAGAAAAAATATTTCTCATAAGTTCAAGAACTTGCCCGTAAAAAAACTATGCAGTGAATCAGATTTTATTCATTTTTGTATGAGTTTTAATTTTTTTACGTGGAACCCTAATGATTTTCGAAAAATAAAAGTACTCAAGTTACCCGGAGTAATTTCAGCTATGTACCAAAAAAAAGTCTCGTCAAAATCTGTCCAGCCGTTGCGGAGATTACCCGGAACAAACAGTAAGACAAACATTTTAAAAATTGTATTTTTGTTACAGATATCGTGTATACATTCATATCTATTTAGTAAAAAAAAAAACAATTTTGACATTACAAACAGACACTTCAATTTTATTTATTAGTATAGATGATATTATCAGCATTCAAATATTAATATGAACTTTCATGGAGGTACCTAAGGGACAATTATGAATTCCATCTACACCTACATCATCAAGACATGTCTCACACCTGGAGTAGGTATAAAATTGGGACAACACGTTTTTTACATTGTATAGGCTCACTTCTTTGACCACAATCCCACCTGATGTTAATTGACGATGTGATCCAGGATGGTAAGCACACGACCTAAAACTACTGGTTCTCAAGTTATGCTGCCGGAACACACCTATTGTTATTTGGTGACAGGTTTTCATGCTTAAGTGCGGGAGCTACGCCGGTGGCCTTTATTAGAAAATGCCCTACCACCATGCTACGGTTTCCTCATGATGTTTTCCTTCACCGAAAGCTCAGGCTGATTTTACGAGTAGAGTTGTGGGCGTAGAGTAGAGTGGGCGGCCATTGACGCGGAATCCGACCGTACTACCAACTGTGCCATTATCGCTTCAAGCTCTTTCGCTTCTGACAGAAACACATTGCCTTTTATAATAAACTAGTCATTTTATCGCGACTTCGACCGACTTGAAACTTCGGTCAAGAGGGAAAATCGTATTATTATGAGTCAATCGTAACAGCCCGTTCACACAACGTGTGTAGGATCTACTAACTATCGGATCCTGCAAAACCGGATAGTGAATTCACATGGCCGCCCGGTTTTGTAGTATCCTCCGGTCCTGTAAAACCTGTGGACACACCATCCGGCTTTTTGCGAGAAAGTTTTTCGCTACCATTTGAACGCCAGTGACATGACTAATCTTGGTATAATATCGCCCGCACCCGCCCGCTCCCGACTCACCGGATCTGGGTTTTTTTGCAGGATTCTTATTCCGAGCTTGTCTGAATGCAAGTATTGAACTAAATCGAACCCAGCATTTTATAGAACGACCTGACCGATATGTAGTCGCAAAATCGGATGACAAATTTTTCAGGATCCGTTTTATTGGCGGATTCTGCAACCGTACGCGTGTATTGAAATAAAATAAAGAATCGGATATCTCCAGTATGAACGGGCTCTAAGACGTAGAGGTGTACCACCATAGCGATGTTTTCTCTAGAACTACATTTCTCTAGTAAAAGATTTTGATTTGGTTCAGATAGACCATGAAAAATATTTTTTTCTTGTTTTGTTTACATATTATTGATATTTAAGACTTTCCTTGAGAAAAATAAATATAAGGAGTGAAAAACCGCATCAAAATTTGTGGTTTAGGGGTTAGCAGATGAACATACAGTAAGACGTGAAAATCGACTTTGTTTTACACTATTTATAAATAGGGAGTACTTTTTATCTGGTGTATATTCGAAAATAAAATTAATTATGTTACTAAGACACTAGAACAATACATTTTGAAGTCAAAATACGTAACAAATAACGCCATTTATGATAACAGTTAATAAATAATGGGAGTGAGATAATTAACTACCACACATTGATTGGCGGCAAAATATTGCGTCAATACGTTTGTTTATACACAATTGTTCATTGTCTGTATTACGCGAAGCGTGATTCATTCAAGGAAGCTCCTGATAACATTACAATATACAGTTATAACCTACGAACTTTATTGGAAGCGGTTCATAGTATATTACTTTGTAATTTGCCATAAATTAAATATGCTACATAATACGATTGAAAAATGACAGACGTAATCTAAACTGACAATATAGTAGATTTAACTTTTATATAATTCGGTTAAAATAACAAAAAGTTTACAAAATATATGTATCTATACATAATAACTGGAAACTTTAATAATATATAATACGTACACTGAAAATATTAATTCATTCGGCTAATTCTCTAAGATACACAAGCGTTTTAAAATTTTGCTTAGTGTGGATTGAGATATGCCCTTTCCTGTACAGCGAATGTTAATATAGAACCAGTACGAAACATTACATCACATAATATAAAATCATCAATAAATATCCTTTTCATTTTTAGCAGTCGTTTCATTGTAGAGCATTCACCAATTTAGGGTCACATACGAATAGTTTTGCAGGGGGGAAACTTAAATTGAAGGGGAGGATATATAAGTCCATGATAAGACCTGTCATATTGTATGGATCATCTGGGCTAGTAAGAAGATGGATGAGAAGCGACTGCATGTAGCTGAGATACGAATGTTGAGATGGATGTGTGGTGTTACAAGAATGGATAAAATAAGAAATGAATTTATTAGAGGGAGTTTGAAAGTTGCGTCAATGGTAGAAAAGTTGAAAGGTTCTCGTTTGTCGTGGTATGGACATGTTATGAGAAGAGAGGAAGCGGATGTGGGTAAAATAGTAATGAATATGAATGTGGAAGGAGGGAAAAGTAGAGGAAGGCCAAAGAAAGTGTGGATAGAGTGTATAAGAAATTATATCAAAGAAATTATATCAAAGAAAAAAAAAGGAGTGAATGAAGAGATGACGGCTGATAGGGACGTATGGAAGAAGAAAACATACTGCGCCGACCCCAAGTGAGTTGGGAAAAGGCAGGAGAATGATATAAATAGTTTTGCATTCTTATGAATTTATCTCATTCTTACCACCACTTTCATTTGATCGCCTTATTGTAACGATTACTAGCCAGTGTTTTTAATAAATTAGCTTTATTTACACACTCATGTCAACCAACAACCAGACTAAATATATATATTTTTAATTATTTATTATTGAAACATAACATTTTTACAAGTGGCGTTTGTGCAATCTACCAAATTATTGCGAAATTTTGTGTGGTGGTTGTACTGACATCAGTAGTCAAGGTTTTCTGAGTGCGATTCACGATCGGGATAACCGCCACCCACAATCCAAAAATCAATCGCCAAGTATGTACAGACTGCATAAATATGTACAGAATTCATCACTTGAGATCCATTTGCTCTCAAGTTAATACATCGCGTACCTATTAAGATATTATCTTACGTCATATTGTAGCTTAACATAAAGTGGGACTGCAGTCAAATGAGTCTAAAATAACCTCATAACAAACGATAAATAATGGTGTAAAATGTGCTCCAAGTGACTCAGCATGTCTTCTATATCAATAAATAAAAATTGAAGTGTCTGTTTGTAATGGGTAATCTCAGGAACGGCTGGACCGATTTTGACGGGACCTTTTTTGATAGATAGCTGAAGTTACTCCGGGTAACTTAGAATACTTTTAATTTTCGAATGTAATTAGAGTTCCGCGTAAAAAAAAAAAACTCATATAAAGTTGAACAAAATCCGATTTAATGCACAGTTTTATGGGCAAGTTCTTGAATTTATTAGAAATATTTTACTCTATCTAAGCACTAATTAAATTATTAGGGTTCTGTATAAAAAAAATTAAAAACGCAGTGAAGAATATATGAAACGCGGTAACAGCCGCGGGTACACAACTAGTTTAAAATAAAAGATACGATGTCCACTCACTTGCCAGTGCATATAGCCCATTCAAACAACTTATCCAGTAGGTTTTCACTAAGGAGATACTCGAGGCAAGCGGCTGGGCTACCATCCGTGTTAATTTCCCTCGCCCGAGCTTCCAACACTAACAGGGTTGCCAGTTGCTCCAAATGGTTGACCACACCGAGCACATCATCGTGTAGGTGTCGCGGCTAAAATAAACATTTAAAGTCTAAATCACATAACATAACATAAGCTTACGCCTGTTATCCCCGAAGGGTTAGACAGAGGTGATGTGGCGAACTACACCACTCGCATTCCGCCGAGCTTAGTTCCGTCCCAGATGTGATAGGGGGCGAGCCTGTCGCCATATCGGGCACAAATTCCAAACTCCAGGATGATACTGAGTAGAAAAACCCCATACCACTTGACCCGACCCGTGGATCGAACCCGAGACCTCAGAACGACAGTCGCACCGTAATACAACTGCGCCACCGAGGCAGTTAAGTCTAAATCATGCCAATAAAATATCTAGAAACCGATTATAATTTATCAAACTTATTCCGATAATATGCAAAAAAGAAAGAAAGGAAAACATACATTTATTAAATACGAATTAAATTTATTAGGATAATATCAAATATAACAAAACAAAATAAATAAAAAGGTACAATCGAAACAATTAACAATGTGTTTTCTGGACAAAAAAAAGTTGATTATGGAAATAACATAAAAAAAAAATAGTTATTGAAAGAACTATTAAATTTTTTGTACCATATATTCAGCATAAAATTAGCACTTTATTTAACACAATCTCAGTTGATGTTATTTGACGATGTGGTCCAGAATGGTGAGCACACTAAGCCGGAGCGATACTGGCTTCAGCGATGGTGCCGGAAAGCAACTATTCGTGTTTGGCAACAGGTTTTCAAATTTGAGAGTGGTAGACCTAGACGAGCATTATTCGAAAATGCCCTACTAGGTTGCCCTAAGGTTTCCTGATGGTGTTTTCTTTAAGCGAAAGTTCAGTGCTTTTTATAGAACTGGATAAATGGGTTTGAATCTACGCCCATCCAATTAACCATTACCAATTGACCCATAAATTTTAGATGTGAAATGAAAATTAATTAATAATTATTTCAATCTATTCTACAAACCTGTGACTTTATAATAATGTCGTGCGCCTGTTGCCAATGTTTACAGAATGAGTTGTAGCATGCCTGAGGTTCATAGTCGTGTCGAGGGTCAAGTGTACGTGAAAGTTGCCGTGCGAATGATAACGATGTGTTACGCAACCAGCTCATCTTCTCCTATTTTTATATTGTAGGCGTCATCTAAAAGAAAAAACAAATCATTCATGCAGAGGCTCATTATAATTATTTCAAACAGCTTATCAGCTCATTCACTCAGAGCAAAACTGAAAAAGCTATGTTGCTCAGTATTAGTGAGAGCACTAATTGGGCACTGTTGTTTGAGAACCAGAACACAAAACAGTTCAGTTTCTGTAAAACGCCAAAGCACATCTTGTGTGAATGTGTTCCTTTAATACCCGACGTGACCAAATTTTGGCTAAGCATGCGTTGCTTCCGGAGAAGCACACACACCTATCAAAAAGATTCTACGTGATATCCAGGCTTTCAGTCTAGGCAGCAAGCTATAGGGATCACAATTGACATATCTATTTTACTTTGATTACTCAAAAACACAGAAACATTATTTTTTTTACAATCAAAAATATAGGTAGGATGAAATTTATATCCCAAACTTGAGAAATGATTAATTCCCCCTAAAAACTGACAATCCCTGAAAATATTGAATAAAACTTCTTGCTTACAAGAAAAGGCTATAATATAATAGATATTAGATATACAGATTATATGGAGTGGATAGAGAAAACAGAAGTTATTTTTATAATAAAAAAAAAACAACAATTTTAAACTTTCTTAGATATCCATTGCTAACCTACAAAATTTATTATTAATATGAAATAGATAGACCCAATGACAGATTCACTTTGATGTCTCCCTATACATACTTTTTTAGAATACATAAGGCCTCATCTTGTTAATAAGTTATCAAATAAAGATATAGTGTACACAATTTTTTTTTTATTGTAACAAAATTAACCCCAAGCTTCAGAACAAAAAATTAGAATTCATTTGTTATATATTGTATAATAAATTATGAAAGTGACTTATGTATGTATGAACAGAGTATTTTTTAACTATGTAAACACTGTTAAATAGTTTAAATAATTTTAGTTGATTCCAAGTATTACATAATAATATAGTACATGGAACTAAGTAATTAAAAATTTAAAAGCAGAAGTAACAGTTTCCATGCATTTCAGAGACAGAAATAGCAAAGCAAGGTAATTAAAATACCAATCTAGATTAATTTACTCTAGTTGGTTAAGTAATCTTTTAAATGTACTGCATAATTACTTTCTTTTAAGTTCAGACATTTACTTAAGTTTTATGACAAATTTTACAAGAAGTAAAATATTTTATAAACTTTTGCTATAAAACCTGTTTTTTTTTTTAAATTTCATGACATAATATATACTTAAATAGAAAGTTATATAGATGAACTGTTAGAGAAACAAAACAATGATGAAATCATATTACATTACGATGTTAAGATATTTTATAACACTGGACTAGTTAGCTACCCACCTTCAACAAATTGAATTACTTTCACCTAAGTAATACCTGTTTGTTCTATCAATTTATCTTGGTAACACTGCACATGTTAAAAACTAAAATTTTCACTATTTTTAACACTCCAATAAGGTTTTAATTCAACTAAAGTGCTTAACTGTTACAAAATTTCATAACTTATTTATTTATTTATGTATAAGAACTTCACAGCACACTCACAATAGTTATAAAAAACATAAAATATAATTTTAAATTGCAAATTAAGAAGTAATATAGATTACATTTTATAAACAATATACATTATGTGTATATGAAAGTGAGTGTATATGTGTGTGTATAGGAAATGTTGAATGTGTGTGTCAATTATTACATATTAAACCTATAACCTGATGTCTGCAACTAACTTTAATTGGACCGACTTTAGGAACTGATTACGACTAAGGTGGAAAATATCAATGTCATGGAATAGATTGTTATATTGTTCAGTAGATCTGTAAATAATGGAATTCTGAGCATAAATATGTTTAACAGAAGATATCTCAAACAGATGGGAGCTACATATCCATTTGGTAGGTACTCTAAAATTTAATTTATGCAATAATTCTGGACTGTCTATCGCCCAATGTATGATATAAGATAAAAAGAAATTTTATGTTGTTTATAATTCGACGCTGTTTTAAATAAATTAGTATAGGTATTTTTAAATAAGGCATAAGTAATGTTTGCTGCTCTCATCCAATTAACTCTCTATATTATATGTTTTGGAGGCACTATAGATATTACATACATAATTAAAAGCTATAACAAGCATACAATAAACAATGGAATGAGCATAAAAACAAAGATCTCACTTTCATTTCATATACGCTGTGCTTCACAAACTAGTACAATGTCATATTACTATCTAATGGTTATGTGTGAATACCGAAACAGCACATTGTATGTTAAAGATTAATATATACTAATGGAGAAACTTCAGTTTTGGTATTCTCATAAAATGGTGTTTGTTTATTCTTAACCACAGACACAAAATAATATGTGTATGTAGTGTGGTGCTGGCTAAGAATAGTACAACCCCATATCTACCCGTGGGTGTTGAAAAAGGCAACTGTAACCTAAATTACCTATAAGCATACTGTATTTATATCCATATCCTGTGCATTGAGCTTTCTTTTCTTTTTCATATATTTGTATGTAAGTAATAATAATAGGTTTATGAACTTAACTTGATATATATAATGCATAATGTATAGTATAGACCAGTGATTCTCAACCACTGTGCCGCGGCACTTTTGTGTGCCGCCAAATTTCAAAAGTGTGCCGCCAAATTTTGCAAATATATAATAATGTAAATATTATTAAATTATATCATTTAAAAAGAAAAATATTTTTAACAACATCAATTCAAGTATGCAAGAGCCCAATGAAAATATCTTAAACTCAAACGATAAGCTGGTGCTATTCAAAAAACAAATAACTATGGAAAAATATAGCTCGGGAAGGCAATTTAGAAAAGTTTGAGTCAGTCCCTAAAGATATGTTATAAAACTATTAAATTAATTTTTGTTGATCATTTGACAACATTAGAGGAGACAATTATTCATTATTTCCCAAAATTAGATATTAAGAAATTTGATTGGGTTCGTAATCCATTTCTCATAACGGATACTTCTGTATTTGACTTAACTTTGAATGAAGAGGAAGAACTCATTTTGCTTTCCAATAATCCAGATTTAATTTTAAAACATTTAGAAGAATCAATTAATTAATTTTGGATTAACATCAGATGCGATTATCTAATGATAGCCAAAAAAGCTTTAAACATATTATTACAATTTTCCACAGCTTATTTGTGTGAATTCGGATTTTCAGCATTAGCCAACATTAAAAATAAAAAAAGATCAAGATTGTTAAATGTAGAAGACGATATTAGAGTAGCATTGTCATTTTTACGACCAAATATAAATGAAATTATCAAAAAACAACAAGCTCAATTTTCGCATTAAAAATATTTTTATTTTTAGTAAGTAAATAATTTTTATCTTTTTCTTTGTGTGCAACCAAATTTTGAAATGTGCCGCAACAAAAAAAAGGTTGAGAATCACTGGTATAGACAATAAACATACTGAAGGTATGTTGGTAACCCACTACAACCATTTGTAAAAACGTTTTCTTGTAGTGGTCACCTTTGACACAGGGTTTACCTAGTGTTTGGGCCACAATTAATAGAAGAATGTGTAAAACTTACTTATTGGTAAATAAACTTTTACTATTATTATTATTTTATCCACGAGGATAATTACTTATAGATTATATATTGTAAAAATACACATTATGTATCTAACTAAATAAAAACAATTCCTAGACTCCTAGGTTTTTAATTCAATGTAATATTGAATACCTAATATATTATGTTTCACATATTTACTATAAACATGCACTTAATTCTTTTTTTTTATAACAAACAATAACAGAAAGAATCGGGAAACACAGCAGTGTTTTTAAACAGAGAAATGAAGGAGGATATTTATTTTTAATTATTAACATTCCACAAAAGGCCTATTTTAATAATAAAAAATAAAGATAAGTAAAATATAATATTTTACCAATATAGATCATTTACAAAACATGGATACTGTAAATACTATTTTCACAAACGAAAACGCAAAGAAATGATTGATACATAATTCAGCTATAGTTCAAGGACCAGTACTTATACTTTAAAGTTTATGGAATATAGATTTAGTGAACCTTGACATTATTAAAGCTATATATGAATGGACAATATACGTAAAAGTCAATAGTAACTATAAAAATAATATTAGACGAAAACTCACAACATAGAAAAACAGCTAATTTTAAAAAAACTTGTGACATACGTACGTCTAAGAAGATTCTCGTTTCGAAAATAGATCCAGCAGCCAACAAAATAAACCACAAAAATTACATGATACGCAATACTTCTGAGAAAATGATGACCCTAGAAGTTGACATAGACATTTTACACTAATTTCACTGTCACTTGAATGTTGTTGTATACTCCAGTATAACTTAATAAAGATCTGTAGTCCTCCGATAAAAACTACAATTATATAAAAAAAAAGAACGTCCGAACAATCATGCATAAATGACAAATTAGACAAATACATTTTTTTTTGGTTCCATTTATTCCTTTTTAAGGAAAAGGCAAAGGTACTAGTAGACCATACAGGCAAGTCAGGCGTTAGGAACACTATCAATAAATGAATGGCAGTAACAAAATGGTGGCCTTCTGTTACGACCACAACGGGAATGATTGGTACAGTTCAGAATTCACGTTCAGTGTCATTATTTTCACTTCACTTCACTTGCATATGATAACTACACTATATCGCGTAAAATGCAACCAAAATTACATAATGGTAGTCACATACTGCAAAATAATGAATTAAAAACAAATTTTACAAAATTTATTACAGCTATGAATTCAAGTTCTTTAGACCCAAATTAGTATTATTTTATTAATCTTAAGGAGGTTGTTATTACCTTCTTGCTCCACGAGCCTACTCCAACAAAGTGACAACCTTAGAACCACAAAAATGTTAATGAATTTAAAACATGTAGCAGTCAACAAAATCCTAACAAGAGCAGAACACGACAAACACAATAAATAATCAGCGATGATATTTTTTGCATGAGGTACATGACTAATATGATATTATGCAGTGATAGATGCAAACATCCACATAGTTGTTGTAAATTACCTCAATATTGTGTAAAATTACCTTTTGACTACATTGCAAGAGACTGTAAGACTATAACGGCTTCAACTTGAGAGCTTTAGCCGATTTTGGTTCAATAGTAGTCCTTGTTTTTCATTAACTAACTTGTAGTATATGACCTTATAATAATATATACTTTTGACATCATTTTATGTGAAATAATTTGGTTATTGTCCGCAAGCGAAGTTTATTGAAAATGACATGGAGCGTGATTTCTGAGATCTTGCAAAAACTCCCCTGAATAACTTTACAAAATGGCGTCATTTTGTGTTAGACCTAAAAAATGTTCATTAATGGGCTTAATAAATTATAACAAAAATTGCGACTGTGTCCCGGAGATGTAGAGAAGGTTCGCTTACATTTTTGATGCCGACAAAACGAGACCGTTTATCATCGACGGTAAACTAGTTTATAAAACAGTCTAATTTTTGAATACTTTAAACATCGTTGACAAAACAGTTTTTGTTTGACAGTCGATTGTTCCAGTCCTTCCTTATTTTTCTAGGCTTAGGACTGGCACCTTGAGTTATAATGATGATGTTGCGACTATATTGCAGTTTATTATAAATGTTTTTACCAAGCTCCTTACACTAAAGTTAATAAACGTGATGATGGTCTTTTCACAATTGCATTCACCCTTAGCATTTTTTTCTTGGTAACGTATCATCTAATAAATACATATTTACTTCTTTTATTATATATTAATAAACTAGCCGTGTTCCCGCGGCTGCGCCCGCATTTCATATATTATTCACTGCGTTTTAACGCAGATTGCGGAACCCAAATCTTTTCCTTAAAAAATGTTAGTACTATGATAAAGAAATAAAAATCTAATCAATTATAGCACTTGCCCGTAAAACTGTGCATTGAATCGGATTTCTTTCAAATTTTTACGACTTTATTTTTTTACGCGAACCCTAATTATTTTCAAAAATTAAAAGTACTATAAGTTACCCGGAGTAAGTTCAGCTATCTACCAAAAAAAAGTCCCGTCAACCGTCCAACCGTTCCGGAGATTACCCGAAACAAACAGACAGACAGACGGACAGACACAAATTTTAAAAATTGTATTTTTGCTATAGGTATCGTATTTACATTCATATCTATTTAGTAAAAAAAATTGACATTACAAACAGACACTCCAATTTATTTATTATAATAGATTTGGTCATATATAATATAGGTTTGCTTTAATAATAGGTTATAAACTAAGTACAATAATACAATAACAAACACTACAAACACAATAATTTAACATATAGATAATATAGATAACATATAGATATAGAAAATAATTTAGATTTAAAATATAAGTAGATTTAAGCTCACATAAATTAATTGTGAAAGAAGATAACTAACTGCATAGCTGCATGAAATATTATAGGCAATTTTTTCTGACGCAAGTCGAATTAAACCTCCAATATAAAAAACCCAGAGTCCGCAGGATATGTTTTATTTCAATAAAAAAAAACTAAGTACAATGACAATATTTTTTTCTGTCATTATCTTATTATGTAATATAGTTATACTAATGACTATAATTAATTTGTATATTATTCGGATTATAGCTTCATAAAGTAAAATAATATACGTTAGCTGGATCCAGTATAAAAACTAAACAAAGTTTTACGTCCAATGTACATAATATTGTTTTGGACATGGCTAATATGCAACAGGCTGATATAAAAATAACGGCTCGGAAACTCTCTAATGATAAACCAACACCTTTGGATTTCGATACATTCATACCGTGGATATGTAAACAATGGCAAATGTCTACCACTGTTGAAGTTACTCGGATGTACCAAGGTTTGCTATATTAATTATATTAGGCGTTGGATACTGCGTCAATGTAAAATATTAAAACAAATATGTTACGAATTATATTTTGTAATCAGATGAAAATAAATCCATAAAATTAATAAAATGCATATAAAATAAAAAGCACCTCGAACTCAAAATACTACAATTTGAAAGGTTTGGTTTTAATTCGAGAATTCCGGTAGACCTGCCGACCTGTCGCATTTATTATCAAAATCATGTTTAAGAATGTCAATTTTCAATCCAATAAATGGTTTACCGTTAATTTATTAATTAAACTTGGAACAATTGAATTGAAAGAACATGATACGGGTGGCGCAAAACCGATCATCGTGGAGATCTTTTGGGAAGACCTATGACCAGCAGTGGACATCTGTCGTATGAATGGATGAATGACTGTTTTATACTAATTAACAACTACCGCATCCAGCGGAATATCGCGACCTTCACTAGGTCGTGATACATTCTTCATAATATACATAGAATTCAAACTATACAAGTAGGTACAATTCTAATAACTCGACATTTTGAACATTCCAGAAAAATATATAAACAAAGACAAGCGTAGAAGTAGTTCGACATATTCAAAATCAACGAAAAGCATAAAATATGGACATGATGAATATGAAACTGAGACAAAAAAGAACTTCAGCATACAACCGATTATCCCTGCTACGCCTATTACTAAAAAAAATAAAGATCTTGTTCCTCTAATAGCCTATTACAATACCCGTGGAAATCTAGTGGAAATATCTCTTATAGGTTCTCATATCGTAATACATAAAAAGATAATTCAAGCAATCCATATTTGTATTCCATTTCACACTTTTTTAAATAAGTTAACTATATCCAAAGGCGGAGTGACTTGCTCTATACTTTGCGAAATAAAGAAACTCCTTCCTCAATCAAACTTAACCGATATATGTTTAGACAACTCATGCATGCCTGAAGGAAATTATTATATTCTTTTAGACCAAACTTCGCAGCTAAAGAGCTTATCTTTAAACAGATGCAATATAAACGATGTAGTCTGTATAGAAATTGCTACCAGAATTGATTACTTAGGTCCTGCACATTCATCGCTTCTTGTGCTAGAATTGGGTTCAAACTTTATCACTGATATTGGTGCACGACACTTAGGGAATATTTTAAGAAGAAATCGTCGACTCTTACATTTAAATTTATCAGGCAACAGAATAAGTGATGTTGGAATGGGAATTATTTTGAAGCATCTAATGGAGTTCAAACTGACTGCGTATGAACGTTTTGATTCAGCACGTAGAAAGGTGGACTATACGGAGAATAAAGACAGAATATTTGAAAAATGCATGGATGATGTTAAAGATAGGCAGAATATTATAGAATTATCCACTAGGCATTTGAACAAGAAGAAAGCGTCATTAAAAAGCAACAAGAGTTCGACAAAATCTAAGAAAAATATGGATTTAGACGAGCGTTCTGCTACTGAATTAGTCATAGCTTTAGCTAAAGATCTTATGGTAGAGTATGAAGATCCATTTAATACTGTAAAAAAAGATGGATGCTATTATTCTTTAGGTAATATGGTATTATGTTCTCTAAATGTAAGTTATAATGAATTAACATACGCCTCTATTAAATTACTAGATACTGTTTTAAGTTACCAAAGTCATATTATTCTAAAACCAAGTCACTCTACCGGTCTAATTAGAGTTGCTCTAATGGGAAATTATATTCCTAAATATTGTTTCGAATACGAAAGAATGAGTATGAACTTAAAAAATGTTGTAAATAACCACATACCCTTTAATACGGGAAAGCGTACTCACTCTGCCATCAGAAAATGATATTGTAAATGGCTAGTTTCGATTTTTAAAAAGTTTCATTTCTAACCTAAGAGTTTGTTAATTTGTTTGTTAAACTTAAGAGTGTATGAAGTAAGATTGATTTATGCTTTAAGTTTAAGTTTGTTGTATGTTTAATGGGAATAAAATGCTTGAATTATTACAAACGTTGTTTTTGTATACCTTTAAAATGTGCTGTCTATTGCACGTGTTGCGTAAAATGTTACTATGTCGCGCTTGCAATGAGGGACAAATCTTCCCCAAGTTGTGTAGGAGAGAACTTTTTTTAGCTATTGGTGGAGGGAAATATGTTCAATATACACAGCAAAATATTTACGTTACATATATTGACCATAACATAAAACAGGAGGACATTGATAGAAATAGTAATATTTATGCTGAATGCATTTTATAGGTTATAGACGGACGTTTAAAAGGTGTCGTTACATTATAAAAGACAACGCTTGTTAGTTTGTAAATTATATTAGTATTATATGTAACTCGATAACTACTGAACCGATTTACATGAATCATTTATTTAAACCATACATAAATTAACTGGATAAGTTTTACTATATAGCTACCTTCGTATCTGTTACATTATGTAATTAAATTATGAAAATAAGATATATTGAAAATTATGAAAAGAAAGTAAAGTAATTAATATCCACTAGCACCTTCTATTGCAATCGTTTAATTTCTCTTTAGTTCAAATATATACACTTTTTTGGCGAATGTTTCTAATCTAATCTTGATAGTTTCTGGAAACGTATCTATTAGTTTTTAGTTCTAGATCCTAAACTGGCGCTATTCCATACTATATCCTGTGAGATGCAAACTTTTTGTAATAACATTTGATTGCTGTGCAGAATTGAATTGAAATAATAAGTCAATGAATAAGATCCGTCAATTAATAAAGACATGAAATATAATTTCAAATGGTTTATGGTAATGAAAAATACTGGAAAATTCTAGTACAATAATAATATTTGTCAGTGGGCAGAATCGTGTACCTACTATATTTATTAGCATTAGATTTATTAACAACAAGAAGGTTGCAACTCCGTACCTATACAACTTCATATTCAAAACAATTCCTTCGATTTTACTATAGTCATAGGCATAGACCTATGCATTTTAGTATTATTGTATTATCTATGCCTATGCAGACGTATGTATGGAGATTTGAATATCATTTTGAAATATTGTTTTCTAATAATTTTTATTATGTTTTGAATATTTTGTTTTATATTTTTTATTTGCATTATCTACTGCAATGAAATCGGTTAGGACACGATCAGTGAAATCTGTTCGCTCTATGAAGTCAGTACGATCAACAGATGGCTCGACTAATGAAAGGAACGTTTTAAAATTTGATGAGTATCTTATTACAGCTTGCAAGAAATTTAGTTGCCCTTGTCCAGTGGTGGTGACAAAACAAGGTATTAAAATAATATTATTAATACATATATATATAATACCAGGTACCAACTAATAGGTAAAATTTTAATTAACTTTATTTTTAACCACAATTTATCAACCTTAATTTGCTCACTTTGAGAATGTTTTTTCTAGAGTTCCCTATCTTAATATTTGCGTTTTTTTACTATATTTTGAACCAGGCCCCCACTCCCGCTTCGCTATCTCAATACCCCCTATTTCTTCTACGTCCCATTTCTTAATTGCCCAAATATGTAAGTATTCTACTTCCACAAGGGGGTGTCATCGCTCACGTTAAAAACCTAGCTTTTAGCTTAATAATAAAGAGTAATTATGAACTTTAGACTAAAAATAAAGAAAGTTATAGTAAAATAACAGATTTTGTCTATGTTTATGAATGCGTAACACAATTTTTTTTCAGATGAATTTTACAAATCGCTGAAGAAAAGTGAAAGTTTAAAATATAAAAAGACTACTGTCGTTACAAACAGCGAAGATGCCAACGTAAATCAACATGAGAAAACGAATGAATTTTCAGGTATCGCTCCATCCAGTGAAATTATAGACTCCGACACTGTTGTAATAGATGTAGTCTACGATAACTTTAATCAGTTGCTAGAAATTGGTATGAAAAAAGTCAGATATATACCACGATTACTCATGCAATTAATAGGAAGAATCGTCCCTTATTACCCACACCTAACAAAAATGTTTTTAAAGAATTGCCATATTGACGCTTACACAATTTACGAATTGAGCAAACTGCTACCGTTAACTTCAATTACGGATATTTGTCTAGACGGATCTTCACTTCCTCAAGGGAACTACGCGATTCTTTTAAACGCATCCTGTCGACTCAATCATATTTCTTTAAGCAGATGCTTGATAAATGATGAAGTGTGTGGTCAAATAGCATCCACTTTACATTATCTAGCTTCATCTGAGGCGACTTTAATGAGTTTAAACGTTTCTTCTAATCGGATAACCGATGCGGGAGCTAATTTATTAGCCGATGCCCTAAGAACTAATAGACATTTACGGTATTTAAATCTGGCTGATAATTGGATCACTGACGATGGCGCTTATTTATTATTTGAATCGCTAATGGAGTTTCCTTTAACTTATGATGAGATATTAAACCAAAGATCGTGTTACGTAAACTACTTGAAATCTAGACAAGCGTTACTCGTGGAGTATTTGAACGAATGGGATTCGAAATCAATGGATGAATATAGTCAAGTGAGTAGAAAATCAATTACAAAGAAGAAGAGAAATTCTGCAACTTCACTGAAGAGCAAACAGTCGTCTCTAAGAAAAGATAAACCGGTGCAACAGAATGTAACTGACGAACATAAAGCAAAAATATTGGCTGATGAAATTATGGGCCCGTTCGCACATCCATATAGAAACTCTTATATCAGCAGAAAAGATAATTATTCATACTGCATAGGTAACATGATATTGTGCTATTTAAATTTATCTTATAACAACTTGACATTTTTGAGTCTTAGGAAATTATATCGTGTTTTAATTTACCAGGCGCCTTATAAGAAGTTCGATCAACCAGGACTAATAACGGTCTTGGTTGAAGGGAACATTATGCCAGACGGTTGTTATGAAATTAACCAAATTAATGAGATCATCAATAACAATATACGATTATTTGGTGGGAAACTATATGGTGACTTTGGAGGAAGGAGAAAAAGTCGTACAGGAAGAATATCAATACTGCCTGATAGATATCATAAATAAATAGAAAATCAATTATGGTTTTAATAATGTGTATTTACAGTAAACCGGTACAAACTTATTCTAACTTATTTATATTATCATGCAACTTTATAACTATTACGTTAATTCTGAACTTATTTAACAAGCATTATTTTTGGTAACTTACGTTATAGACATCACATTATTGGAGCAATAATATTCAATACAAAATATCATCATAATAGTATCAGTTTAATGCTATACGCTTCCAGCCAAGACTTAATAATTGTAAAGATTATGTAATGCATAGGACTAATCACATTGATACCACATCCGAGTAATATGCCCTTAGTAGCAGTTATCATTTGAAACACTAAAAACAGCACCGACTTTTTCGTTTGTCCATATCTATTTTGCACTGGCAAATATAATGTAGGTTAATTAATATACATGTCTTTTGACAAATATATTATGGGGGTCAATATTAAAATAATAATTGTTCCAGAAATTACACAAACTCTTTATCTATCAAAAAAAAATATTCCTTCATCAATCGAATATAAACTGTGCAGTTGTTTGTACTTTTGTAAATACTATTTTTTAGACAATTGCTGGGTTTAGTTTCTGGGAGGCAGATATTCTCTGTTAGGTTGTTGTGGTCTAACACCGCTACCGTTCGGAAAACCTGGACCGCTGGGTTTGCCTGAGGGGTAGCCCGAGTAATCCCCGGGATAGGATCCATTCGGACCGGTACCTGGGTAACTTGACCCTTGACTTCCTGGGTACGATGACGGTCCACGTGTGCCTGTAGTGCTAGGGTAGGATGTAGATGGTCCGCGCAGTCCAGAATTAACAGGGTGTGGACTGGATCCAGGATAACTTCCTGGGTATGAAGTTGATGGCCCTTGTGATATTGCGCTACCAGGATAAATTGTGGATGGACCATGAGGTTGAGAGCTTCCTGGATAGTTTAATGCAGGACCTAATATTCCTGGGCTCCCTTGATGTCCTGAGGAAGGGATAAGTGGGGCAGAAACACCTGGATAACCTGTTGAAGGACCTAATGGTCGAATACTAGTCGGATGTCCAGTGGATGGTCCTTGCAGTACTGAACTTCCAGGGTAGCTTGTAGAAGTCTGAGGACGTGAGGTACCTGGATAGCCAGATAGAGGTCCTTGGGGTCCTAAAATTCCTGGCGTCGAATTGATGGGATTCTTTTCAAATAATCCTGGTGGTCTTTGTCCTGGTCTGGATTGAGGTCCATTCAAACCAGAACTATGGAAGCCGCCCGGGGATCCAATTATTGAGTAATCATAAAGGTTAGCATTTAATCCATAGAGGCTAGGAGCTGAGTGACAATCGAACTCATTCCACCACACACATACGAAGACTTCTTGTGAGAAAACTGTTCCATTGGGGCATAGGAAATCATAAGTTTTATTGTTAGCACAAACGTGGAACGCTTGACAGCGGGTCTCAACATCAGCATAGTATCCCGGATAAGCTTGGTTGTTACAGCTAAATGATGTATGAGGTATGTCAGAGTATACGGGATAGTCAATATCCGGCCGGCCAGGTATAGCTGAGTAATCTCCATTAATATAAGCACCAGTATCATCAGAACCAAATCCGTAAGAGCCCTGTCTAAATCCATTGGTACCAGTCACACCTGGATATCTAGATCCTGAGAATCCACCTGATGGCCTCCTTGAAACTTGACCAGAGTAAAAGGGGCCTTGCCCTGGGACATTGTTAGATATACCATTTAATACTGGATAAGGTGCTCCAGGATACGTAATGGAAGGTCCACTGGGTAGTTGGCCAGTTTGTCCAGGATAGGAAGCTCCAGGATATCCAGGTTGAGGTCTTTGACTAGTAGAACCTGGGTAGACCTGTCCGTTAGGGTAATTAGACGACTCTGGTGAATATCCAGGAGTGGAGCTTCCATAATCACCAGCCTGAGGTCTCACTGCAAATGATGTAGTAGCGGGATACGTACTCGATGATCCTATTCCTGGACGACTTGAAGAAGATCCTTGACTAAAGGGTTTTCCGGGTCTGTTGTACTCATACCCATTTTGCGCTGTTACTAAAGCCAGTAGCACTGAAAACAGAGGATCATTTAAAAATATATTTTAAAAACTCTTCATTGTTTGACTTATATTATGAATAACCTCCAATAAAATTCACTTGTATAGAAGTTGTGCTTCATAATAAATCCCTTAAATCTTTTATTTAGAAGAAAACTCACGTATAACAATAACAATTAAAGTCATAAGGTCATGATGCCAAAGAGTAAATAGGTAATTCCAAGTTGACCTGACATTATCAATGCTAATCTTTTGTTACATTCCTCAACCGACAAGTCTGTGGAAATATTATCAATTGGACTTTGCTGTTAAGATTACAATGTAAGTACATATATTTATCTATTGGTAAGGACACAATTAACTCTTCAATTTTAATGGTGGCTACACTTTACCATAAAAATGTAAAGATTTTAACAAGAATTTCAAGAAAGATCTTGTGTTTTCTAGACAATTCAGATAAATATATTTAAAGCACTAACTAACAAGTAATTTAGCCGTAAACTTATGAAGCTTACAATGTAATTAAGCGATTTGATTAATTAGTTTTGTCCGTTTCCTTGAGTATAGTAATTTTATTTGAGAATATTGTTGGATTTTATAGATTATCTTTTCGAATTATGTAATTGAAAAGAAGTATTATCCCCACGTGACGGTAGTCATTTTAGACAATATGATAAAGACATTTGATGGTTGCCAAGTTATGAAACAACCATTTATGTGACATACTCTCAAATTGAAGGTATTCAGTTTTCGTGATTAATTGATTGAATTGAATTAATCGAATAATTTAATTATGTATATGAAGTTAAATATAATATGTTATATTAGTGGAGAAATTTTAAATAATTAATTTCTAAAAGAAAAAATAATGATTGAAAATCAGTAAATTGCTTACAGGCCTTGAGAATAATATAATCTTATTCGTTTTGTTTGAATTAGGTTTAAAGCTAGAATAGTTATCAAGTAATATTCTGCATACAACTAAGAAAGTATAGCATAATAGGAAGCGAGAGTTCAGCAGTAATTTCGATTCTAAATATTTTTGAATTCGCGCTCTATTTCATAACGGGGAATAGAACATTTTTAATGTGGTTTGTTACCGCAAAGCTTGCGCTAGGCGACATCAATGAGGATCTCGTGCGCGAACGTCACGAAATGGAACTAGGAAGATGGTTCTGATTGAAGCACGGATTTGATCTACATTGAGCATTTAAATTAAATAATTAAAATTATTGAGGGAAATTAATCTATATGTCCTGGCAGTATTCTGTAAAAAAAAAGTTATTTAAATTTTTTGTGGTTTTACTACCTTACAAAACACAGGTGTAATTTTTACCAAAATTAATATCTAATTGTGTAAGAAAGTGTTTGTAGCAGAGTTGAAACACAAATTCACAATTTTAACAGGCTCATTCTTCATCAATATATTTATTTTATTTTTGACTTTTAACACTGGCTACTGACTTTCTTAGCAGGTTGCCACATCAAAGTTCCCATTCTGTTTAAAGCGAATAAGAGTGATGAATGTGTGAGAACATGTAAATGGAAAAGTCCATTGTTAGACAAGCGTCTACTTAATACATGCATCTAGGTAAATCCAAGTTTTTGCGAGTTGAAATGATATCAAAAATGTGAAACAATGTTGATTGTTTTTTATTTACTTTCAGTCTATATTAAGATATTTATAAATTAAATTAAAGAAAAGAAATGAAGTTGTAAGGTCACACAAGCTTTGTCATAAAACAATAATATAATGGTAAAGTATTTGTTATAACGACAGGATTGTAGGTCGATCGGTAGTTTAAAGCGGATGAGTGTTCAACAGTCAGCTTTATTACGTCAAGTATCGTTAGTTAAAATGGAGTCATTATGGAAATACCATATTTATATTAATTAATAAAAGCGAAGTGTCTGTATCTAAATAGATGAATGTATATACGATACCTATACTAAAAAGACAATTAAAAAAAAAATACTGTATGTCTGTCTGTTTGTTCCGGGTAAAGGCGTTTTAATTTTTTTATACGCTATATATCAAAAAATCCAGTTATATCGGTCTAGCCGTTCCGGAGATATTACCCATTATAAACAAATTGAATAAATAAAATAAAATAAAATTGAATAAATAAATAAATAAAACAAACAGACAGACAAAATTTAAAAATTGTGTTTTAGTATAGGTATCTTGTATACATTAACATGAATTTAGTAAAAAAAAAATTGACATTACAAACAGACACTTCATTTTTATTTATTAGTATAGATTGAAAGAAAGCTCCCGGCTGAGCGCCCTAAGCTCTCACCCCAAAAGTTAGCTGAAACAATCAAGGCCCTTCCGGTCAACATTATTTAGTAAATTTGAAACATAGAGCGAGTGTTATGAATATCAACTATGGTTGAGAATAAGACCATTATCTTTTATTTATATTCTTACCTTTATTTATTAATTTTAAAAAAAAAATTCAAAATTAAAGTAAACTCGAATATAATAAATTACTACAACATAAAGTACTAGAGGACATGATTGAAATAAACATAATGCATGAGTAGACTCTTTGTTTAAAAATGATTATGGCTGAGTTATTAGCGTGTACCGTGTGTAGGTTTTAACTTGCCTTTATTTACATAGGGAATTGCGTTTAGGTACCGTCCTCCCATGCGGGGGCAGGGAAGGTGTGTGGGACTAACACTAGGGAAGGAGACCCTAGCGACTACCCACTAAACCCCTATGAGTGACCGTTTCTACCGCCACACGAGGGAGGGCAACACGGGATCGCAAGCATGCACCGCGACATACCCCCCGGACGGATGGCCCAGCCCGAAAGCCAAGCCCCTACCCGCTTAGAAACCAGTCCTGGTCAACCAAGACCAGGCCAATAATGAGCCTGATCGTTTGTAGTACAGAAATACGTTCAGGTGTCGTCGATTGTAATAAAATTGATTTACCTATACAAATATAATAGGTTAGAGAAATGTAATATGTTATTATTTTGTAAGTAAAATTAAAGTAATTTTTATTAGATGACGTTAAGGATCAAATACGTGATTTCTATGAGTTTACTTGCAAATGTATAATTTGTAAGTTTCAACACACTATTCAACCACAATCTGTGTAACTGCATAATAATATATCCGTGGATGCTGTCTATTTTGTGAACAGTAAAATATTGACATTTGACATTCAAATTTACATTTAGGTAACAATTAGCTGTTCTTAAAATAAATTTCGTAATTATAAGGTATCAATAAAGCATGGTGCGTTAGAATCAAAAACCAATGGTAATCACAAGGAAAAACAAATAAAACGTTGACTTTTGTCGTTCTGAAGTAGTAAAATCCGTTCGACATTGAATAAATAGATACAAAATTTCTAAGCGAAATATGAACCAATGGAGAGATGCATTAAAGTTATGTTTTTTCACGGAGCTGGAATGAAATTTGTTCCACTTTAAAACGATAATTTCGCAAAAGGTTTCGGAAAATTACGTAAATTTATTATTAGATAATGAAAACTATTTGAAGAGAGGTTACTTTAGTCGTTTAGTCGTTTTTAACAAATGACTAATGCACATCCATAGAACAGTTATAATATGTCTATTTGTTGTTTAAATATTAATAATATTTTAGTAAATTTGGGACCTGAAAAAGCGCGTGTGAAAAATTAAAAATTGCTACCGGTTCGAAGAACAATTCAGTCGTGCAGAGCCGGCAAGAAACCCAATCTGATTTTTTTGGTTAGGTTTTTTATGTAACATATTATATAAAACATATCAACATTATAGTGAAAGTGATTCACATAGGTTTTGATATGGTAAAAGGTAGACTTTCTTAAGACGAGGTACTCGTAAGTATGCGTATGTACAGCCTGACCAGTGGCGTAACTATATCATTTGAGGCCCGTGGCAAATTCGTTGGATGGAGCCCCATTAAAAATTGCCACGTTGTAATTTCGTTGAATGGGACCCCAGTTTTCCCGCGACCTTCATCAGGTCGTCAGTCCACCTTGTGGGGAGCCTGAAAAACGCTACGACTTCCGGTGCGTGACCCCATCGGGCTTCGGTTCTGCTGGCAATGTGCCCAGCCCACTGCCACTTAAGTTTAGCAATTTGGTGAAGGTCGCGGGAATCCGCTGGATGCGGGTGGTGTAAGACCGGTCGTCGTGGAGATCTTTGGGGGAGATCTAAGGCCAGCAGAGGACGTCTTTCGGTTGAATGGATGGCCCCCAGTATAAATTGTCACAATGTAATTTGATTTTAATAAATCACTAAACCATTTAAATATTTAGTCGTCTCTAATTAATTATATTTAATGGTATTTATAATTTTTACTAAATTTTGTTAAAAATATTAGGATACTGCTGAGCTCGCGGCTTCGCGAGGCGGGGCCCCATCGGACCGGGGTCCGTGGCATTTTGCCAGCTCTGTCACCCTATAGTTTTGCCACTGAGCCTGACCTACCATAATACTAGATTAATGAGTAGATAGTATAGATAGTTGAAGCGACAATATTTGATTAGATAGTTTTAGATTATTTTTTCACAATATTGGCTTAGTGCTTTGACCACAATGTCACCTGATATTAAAATGAGGGAATGGTCCAGGATGGTGAGACACATTAAGCGTAGAGATACTGATTCTCAAGTGATGCTGCCGGAACACACCTATTGGTATTTATAATTAAAAATACCCTATCACCATGCTATGGTTTTCTCAAGATGTTTTCCTTCACCGAAAGCTCAGGCTGATTTTAGAGTTAGATAGGTGGACTCGAACCCGCGTCCATTGACGCGGAATCAAGCAGCACTATCGCTTCAATTGTTTGAAATGTCATTGGTTTTTCTTTAGTTTGTCATTATAGCATATCTATGCTGCATACATTATGTAATTAAGTTATGAAGTTTATATATCGCTTCTAGTTTTTATATTCTTTTTTTATAAGACTGTTTTTGTTTTATATCATAAAAATAGAATGGTGATGATGGCGCAATCGGTAATGCAGTCGGGTTCCGCGTCAATGGATGCGGGTTCGAGCCCACCCATTTCTCCTTTAACATCAGCCTAAACTTTAGGTAAAGGAAAAACATCGCGAGGAAACCATATCATTTTCTATTAAGAGAACATGCTGTCAGAAAAGTAGATATTTCAGAAATCTATTGCTATTGCTTTGCGCCCTTAAGAAAGAATTATAAAACATTAAAGGGACAACTGCAGTGCGGTCTGATTTAACTAGATAGTAGATTAAACTAGACGAAAACATCACTTAGTAGTACCCTATTTTCTCCTCCAAAACTGAACCGATTTTTAGTTTTAGAATAATAAAGACTTTGGCTATCTACGTTTTCTAATTTTATACATCAAATTTGTTTGACGAACGTCTGAAAATGATGGTAATAATCTAACAGTATTTTCATTTTCAAAGGCTCCTAGTTTCTACAATAACTAATTTATGGAAAACGTACAGGCATGGCGGTGGTGGATATATGTTATTTGCTATAAAAATATTTACCGTAATGCTATTATCCCGGGGAGGATAACGGGGTGGCTACGTTTTTATGGAATAAATGCCACTAGAATATCTTTTTAATGCCCGCTGCTGTGTGTAGTAGTAGTCGCCAAATACCAATACATGTGTTCCTCTGGCAACACTTGAGAGTTAGTAACTCTAGGTTTGTGTGTTTACCATCCTGGACCATAACCGTCACTTAACATGAGGTGAGATTGTTATCAAAGCAATGAGCCTATACAGTGTAAAAAAAGTACTCGTATTCTCGACGTGAAGCCTGAATTTGGATGGTGGCAAGTATCCCTTTCCGCCATTAGTGTATACTGTAATACAATAATTAAATACTTATGCTTTAGACTAAGGACTTAAGACTATTAAATGTATCAGATTGTATTGTTATAAAAATAAATACTTACAAAAAAATGTTGACAAACGCAGCATATTGTCGGTGCTGCCCGTGTAGTTCTAAACTAAATCTGTAAAAGATTACAATACAATATTTATTTTAATTTTTTTTTAATTTTCTAATAATGTCCGCCTGGTAGCTACCACCTCCAAGTTTGAAAACCTATCAACAAATACCAATGTAGTGTGTTCCCGAAGCTTCACTTGAAAACCAGTAGCTCGAGGCTTAATGCGTTTACCATTCTGTAACAATTAGTCACTTAACATCAGGTGAGATTGTAGTCAAAGCACTAAGCCTAAATCGTATTAAATTTTTTTTATATAAAATAACAATCTTTGAAGAAACAAATTGTCTATTTAATTGTGGTATTATCATAATATGATCAGATAAATTTCCAAATTGATATACGTTTTTTAAATGTGATAAATAACAATAAAATGTAAAAAATGAACGGATGCCTTATTCTGTTATTATGTGATTAATCCATTAAAGTAAAACTCTTTTTAAACACATAATAAAATTAAAATAACATCTTACTTTAACATCCAAAAAGATATAAACAAAACGTATTTGAAGCTTACTTATCATTTATTAAACATAAAATTGTAATTTATCAAAGGTCTAGAGGTCATCGCTTTAGTAGTTACTTAAGAGGACATGCAGTCGGAAAAGTAGGTATTTCAGAAATTTATTGCTATCGCGTTACGCCCCAAAGAAATAATTAAGTGACAACTGCACTTCGGGCTAATTGTACCTATGAATAATAGACGAAAACATAACTTCGTAGTATCCTGTTTCCTCCTCCAAAACTGAACCGCTTTTTAATTTTCTTTTAGTTATAGAATAAGAAAAACTTTGATTACGCTTCTACGTTTTGCTTTTTTAAATTTTATTCATCATATTTGTATACTATGCTTAAAGGTAAAAATGTTTATATTCAAATGCTCCTAATTTCTACAATAACTAATTTATGGGAAAAATCAAAACGTATGGCGTTGGTGGATATATATCATTTGGTATAAAAATATTTACCATTATCCAGGGAGGTAACAGGGGACTACGTTTGTAAGGAATAAAATGTCCTGGATATCCTCTTAAGGTTTAAATGTAAGAATTAAAAACTCAATTCAAAAATTAACATATTAATAAACAAAAAATCATTGGTGGACAGAATATTCGTATTCTGTTGCATGTATTCTTAAAAACGAATATTTTTTTTTATATCAGATTATTCTGCATCCCATTGGCTTTTGACAAAGTTCCATAATTTGAAATAAACAGACATCAAACTATTGTCAAACATTTGTCCGAAATCGTATTCATTATGCTCTACACAAAATTATATAAGTAGACATTTATTTGCCTGATATTCGTCACTTCAGCCCTATTGGAAATAATAACGCAATCTGTCATCTCTATCAGCCGCCACTCGACTTGTCGACTCACCTATTATACTTCAAAATCAATTCATATTAATAAACCTGTTAACACACGTAGAGACCGGACTGCGGACATAGTATGACGGGCGACCGAGGTCATCAGTCGCCTAAGTTGGGAATGGGTATTCTTTACGAAAAATGATCGCTTTTTAAATCGATTCAAATCTTAGCTCGATGAATCGATACACTAAAGGTCCAAATGTTCGATCTTTCAAACTAATAAAGTATCGATCAGTGGAGTATCCTTTTTGTTTTCTATGATATGATGAATATCTATAAATAGGCAATAAAAAAACAATTCAGTGTTATTTTCTCCTTAGTAGATTAAGCGTTTTTCTTTTTTTGTTTAGTTGCTATTGACCACATTCCAAAAAAATTGGAAACAGTTTTTGCAATAAATGATGATTATAATCCAATTTCGACTACTAGAAGAATGCTATTTACGAATATAAAGTCAAATGAAACAAGTCGAAAAACAATTGATCTCTTAGACCTCGATGTTTTGTGCATTAATTCAAAAAAATCATCTGCATGAAGTATTATTTCCCCATCCCTGCATAGGCGACTGATGACATCGGCCGCCCGCCATAACATGTCCGCGGTACGGTCCGTACTTGTGTTACACAGCTTAAATAAATTTAACCATTACATTATGTGTCAAACAAGAGATAATAGCCCACGGGTACGGATTGGATGCGTTCTGAAAACGTCACAATGAGCAGCAAACCGTGACCGCTATATAACTAGAGGCGACTATATTGCAATGGGTTTCTCATTATTACATCTCGTTAGGGTCAGAATGCTACGGCTAAGTTAATAATATAGTATATTGTGATATTTCACAGAATAGCCCGTTAATATTTTGTATTCAAAAACCTTGAAATAATCTATAGAAAGCTTTGTACATAACATAACATAAGCTCATGCCTGTTATCCTCTAAGAGTTAGGCAGAGGTGAAGTAGCGAACTGCATCACTCACATTTCGCCTAGCTTAGTTCTGTCCCAGATGTGACAGGAGGCGACCCTGTCGCTATATCGAGCATAAATTCCAGGCTCCGGAATGATACTGAGTAGTAAAACCCAATATCACTTGATTCGACCCGGCGATCGAACCCGAGACCTCAGAACGACAGTCGTATCGTAATACAACTGCGCCACCGAGGCAGTAAGCGGCGGCAAAGCTTTGTACGCTTAAAACTTAAACTTAAATATTATATAATGTAAATTGCTCGACAATTATAATTTAGTATCCATACCTAATTATTTGTTAACAATTTAGGGTTTCATCAATTTTCAACTTTAAGAACAGACTAATTACGTTTCAAATCTTATGTAAAGATTAGAACGTATATATTTTCGATAATATTTTGAAGCCTGGCATATTTAAAGTAATTTCTGTTCGTAATTTTTTTTTGACATGGGGCAAATACAAAAGATCTATCTAGGTCACACTGATACAGGGCTGTTTTAGCCCGCACAGCCTGAATAATTATAAATAACCACAAAAATAGAAACTAACTCCTATGAATCTTCTCCTGTAGTCTTTTATAAATCAAATACTTCTACATATTATAAAATGTACCTACAAACGGATTTATATTCTGATATCCTTATAGAGATATTCTTTATTTTAAAACGATACCTTATTATCAAAATTTGTGAGAGAAAAATTACGTAACGGATGCTGAATTTATGTAATTATCCAATAAATCATTCCACAAACACTTAGAAAACGATAAAAAGATAATAGTAAGCGTGGAATGTTATTAGATCTGATTAATCTTTCCAAAATATCCAACAAAAAAATAAATAAATAAAAGGTTAAACGTTGATTCGAACTAGGGAAAAACGTGCAAATGATTGAGTTATTTGCAAACGGATATACTAATCTTCACTTACACATCGAAATTCGAACACAAATATGACTGAAAATCGTACAAAAACTTAGTTATTGCAAGTTAACATAAAGCAAAAACGACATTTGACAAACAGAGAAGAAAAAGACATTGAATTGTTTTATTGTTTCTTATGTACTATACCTATACCAAACCAACCCTATAAACTTCAATAAACCAAAGGCTAAAAAGGTGCTTGCGAGCGACCGCAAAATACCGCATGACCTATTTAAAGGAAAAAAGCCTTTTAATAAGTTACTTATTTTTATTAATTACAACTCTTAGTATTGGTCTTTGTAAATCATCATCATTCTCATGCCCTATTCCCAACTCACTTGGGGTGGGCACAGTATATTTTCTGCCATACATCAGGAGTCATCTCTTCATTTACTCCTTTTTCTTTCGTATCATTCCTTACACACTCCATTCACACTTTCTTTGTATAAAATGAGATTAAATATAGTCCAAGAGATCTAAGACCATGTTACGAATTAAATGGCTTGCAAAGGGCAAATAAACGGCTCTCTTATACATTATCTTGTCGGAAAAGAAACGAACGGAACCTGTGACATTCCCAAACTACAATGTAGGTCAGTAAGAAACAATTCGCCAATAATAATGTCTAGTGCAACGCAATATATGCACTACAATAGTTGCGCGTGGTACAAGTTTAGAAAAAAAAAAAACGTTGCATTGTTAAAGTGTGTAGGAAAAAATTATCTAATTGATATGTGAAAAGAATTCAGCGCCTGCCAGCTGCATTATCTTAGACTTAATTTCAATTACGAAAGCTTGACTAGGTAAAATTTAATAATAATATCAATGTTCTTCTGTGATATTTTAATAATTATGAAGAAAAATCAATGATAAATAATATAACTGTTCTTTAATAATAATACGCAAATAAATAAAATACGCAAATAATCTTTGTTTAAAGTTATAAAGAAATACGAATTATCAAAAATGTTTTAAGAGTTTTTATTTATTTGCATTGATTATAATCAACTTATTGAATTTTACATTTTCCATAATAACCTACAATACTTGTTTTTTTTTTTAACTAGAACTCTTCACACGCAAATAGGCAAAACAAAACAAACAAATCTTAAATATTGTGTTTATGTGCAAAGAACATATAAAAAATGGTTTGATTTTTTTTTTTTCTATCTTGCCTAAATCTAGTAGCAGATAAATAAATAAAAAAAATATATTTTAATTCACCTACACTACCCATAACTATTTGTCATTATTTATACCTACAAATAACATTAAAATATAGTTGTGTTTTTTTTTTTTGTTTAAATTTCACTCACCGGATATGTTCGGTCGAGGACTGTGAGGCGCAAACTGCAATGTGTGGGGGCATGGTCGCACGCTTATATCACCAACGGTACACCACCACCGCTCGTAAAGGGATGCGCTAAAGAGGGAAGCGTGATTTACAAAATCACTAGGTCAATGTTAGTTAGCGATATGAAGCGTGCTGTTTCTAATCTACGGTTAACTTTGAAAGTTCTTTGTATACATTATATAAACGAAATTATTACTATCAATTTAACAGCCATATATGTAATGCATAGAGAGTAAGGGGATATTGTAAAAAAGGTACTGGATATCAATATGGACGGGTATAGGGGAAGAGGAAGACAAAAGATGGATAGACTGTGTGAATGATGATAAGCTTATAAAGAGAGTGAATATAGCAATAATCTCAAATACAGGTGAATTAAAGAGAAAGACATGTTGCGACGACCTCAAATCAAAAAAATAGGATAAGGGCAAGGAACAGACGATGGTGATGTATAAACAGATTTACAAGCTTTAACATTATTGTCTTCGTTTACAAGTAATGTTAGATATAACAAACAGTTTTAGAAATTAAAACTGAATTTAACAGTAAAAACACTACTAACACGAATTTTTTTACACTGTATAGACTTTGATCATAACCTCACCTGACGTTAAGTGACGGTGTTTTCCAAGATGGTAAACACACTAATTCCTATTTTATCTGACTAATGCTGTTGATCGGAATGGCCTAAATGGTACGAACCTCGGCTTCAGCTGCTACCCGGGATAATAATTCTGCGGAATTTGCCCCACGCTTACCGAACGGTTAGTAAACCTGTAAAGTAATAAAGGTCCTTACAGAACATATGTAACTTGCGTGTAGTGTGCAAGTATGTGTGTGCAGTAGGATGCGTGTGATCGCTAGTGTATGCAATGTTACTGTATCGCACTAACAGCGGCTACAGGAGCTTCCCCAGATAGTACACATTCTAGATTCTGGTTTTCACGTGATGCAGCCAAAACACACATATCAGAGTTAGGCAACAGGCTTTCAAGCCAGGCGGGCATTATTAGAAAACTCCCCTACAACCATGCTATGGTTTTCTCACGATGTTTTTTTTTTTTTCAGGATCATTATATAGTTAAATAGTTGGCTTGGAACATGCGTATAAATGATAGCAGTGACTTTGTTAGTTCAAAAATTACTCAAGATTTAAAAGATTGATATGTATAATGAACTGCATAATTGTTGGTACTAGAAACTATTCTATATTGTACAATAATAATAAAGAAATGAATCGAGATGCAATCATTACGCTCTGTTTGCTATAACTTTACTATTGATTCAATAGTGCGCAGATTCCATTACGGCAGTTATGTGTATGGGTGTCATCTCTATATTTCCTGCATTGAAGTAATTCAATCGGTTTGACGATGATGGTTCTTTGATAGAGTGATCGAATACTGCATCGATGTACGTGGGTTCGAATCATTTCTTACAATAAGCCTGAACTTTCGGCAAAGGAAAAGTTTTGTGATTAAACCATAACGTTTTTTAAAGCCCAATTGGCTAGCTACAACACTGAAGTTTGATAATATACACAAGGCTTGATAACACTTCTCACTCTTTATCTAAACAAGCAAGTTTTATTATAATCTAAGTTATCTTTCTTTTTTTATGGATGATTCCAGATGTATTTTATTGGTTACAGGCATACCTTCCCTTATAAGTTCTGTTCTATCAATGCCACGTTTCATATTACAAAAATATTCATGCTGTTTGAAATAATACTTAGTAAATCCGATTACACGCGGCAAATTTGTCCTCCCAAATGAAATGTATATTAGGCTATTTAAGGGTTTGTAACATTTGTTTCATAAGTGAGTATTTTTTTAAATAAAATTAGAAAACAGAAGACAACTTTTATAAAGTTTTCTGATTTCAAGTTTGAGAAGATTTTGATGTTATGTTCTCTTGTAATCAAATAACCATGAGCCGAAAATATTTTTCTTTCAAAGAGCCTTGATCATAATCTGTTAAGCGACGATGTGGCCCAGGATGGTAGATGTACTTGTCTTTCAAGTGATGTTAGCAGAACACACTGTTTGGTGCACAATGAAAGATTTTAAATTTGAGGAAGCTATTTCTAACGAAACAGAGATTAAAAATGCCCATCGCCATTATATGGTTTTCTTTATTATGTGGCTAATTATGGAATAGGTCATGAGGATTGGAACCTACGTCCATCGACGATGTATCCGACTGCATTGTAACACTGAGCCATCGAAGCTTTGTGTGAACTAAATAATTTAAGCATTTGATAATTTAGCAAAACATCATCATCGTTGTCGTCCTGCTCCCAATTTGTTATTTGGGCTCGGCGCAGCATGTCTTCTTATTCCAAACATTTATATCGGCCACCATATCATCATTCACCCCTTTTGACTTTTTATGTCTTCCCTCACACACTCCATACATCTTTTCTTTAAACGTCCCCTCCCCTCCATCCCTCAACTTTCATAGTCATCACTTTCTTCGTCACATACATTTTAGCAAGACATATTGTTCATAATAACAAAGCATGGTACAGTTTTGTTACGTATCAAACTGCGCGCACTTCTCTCTCTATTTACACTTTGTGCAATCAAACTTATTTACTCCCTAAAGCATCTCTGACCTTCGTCTAACAAACGAAAACAAAAAAACTAAATAATCACACGAACATAGTATTATAAACATAATTCTTAAGTAAAGAAAACTTTACATGTTCAATCAAAAGGAAATCATCTTTTCCTTTTTTTTACACAGTATAATCTGATGTTAAGTGACGATGTGTTCCAACATGGTAAACACACTAAGCCTAGACGTACAGATTCCCAAGTAATGACGCTGGAGCACACATATTAGTATTTGGTGACAGGTTTTCTAACTTGAGGGTGGTAGCTATCCAGTCGGGGATTATTAGAAAATAACCTACCACCATGTTATGGTTTCCTCAAAATATTTTCCTTCGCCGAAAGCTCAGGATGGTTATAGGGTTGAAGAAGTGGGATTGAACCCGCATCCATTAACGCGAAATCCAACCGCACTACCAACTAAGCCATCTCCAAAACTTTTAGTTCCCAACTCCTTGGTTGGAGTATAAATAATGATACTTCCCCTCGATTTATCGAATGTCAAAAATTTAGACTGACATCTAATGATTGTTATCGGAAATCTAGATCCCAGATATCTATATTAGACGTTCGTACTTTCTCTACTGAGGTTTGTGTTTTTGATTATTTGATGTCAATCTCGAATTACTATTAAGCGGAAAGTAAAAACCCGTTACCGGTTAATAGTTTTCATATTATTACCAGCTCTTTGCCAGCGTGTTTTTTTTTTTGTTAAAAAAAATTAACTATGGCAAACTTCAAAAAATTCGCTGGTTAACTGAAAAAGCCGAAAAATTTTTTTTTTTTTTTCAAAAAGTACATTTAATTAGGTAAAAAAATTTAAAGCAGAGTGGCAAACTTCAAAAAATTCGCTGGTTAACTGAAAAAGCCGAAAATTGATTTATTTTTTTTTCAAAAAGTACATTTAATTAGGTAAGAAAATTTAAAGCAGAGGGCAGCATTTTAAAAACTTGGTGGTATAATTTGATTGATAACATATATTTTTCTTCACTTAATCAATTAGTTGTCGAGTATCTAGAAATTTGTTTTTAGTAATCTTTAAAAATAACAGAGAAAACTTTAAACCCTTACTTTAATCATTACATGTCAGTAGAAAAGGTTTTGACTACTGGGCACAAGCGGACTTTACATGGAAATAAAACACTCAGAACGGCAGTAGTCACACGCGGAGTAAAGCAATTTGAAGTTGGCCTTAAATGGCCACGTACGCCGGTGATTTAGTAATTCCGTGTCGCTTATACATACGCATATATATTTGGCTTCAATGGAAATCGAGTTTTTTGTACGGTACTATCATTCTTAGCATTATTATTCTATGGACTTTTGTTAATCTTTGTTTGTTATTCTGGTTACATTGATAAATAAAATGCCGAAAAGAAAATTTTTTCTATATCCAAAAAAATTATGCGGTCGGGGGACCCTCGTTAGGAACGGAGTTCTTAGTTAAAACATAAATAGAAAAACAAAACTATATAAGGCCTACATGTAATAATTAGAAAATGACTGATTGTGAAGTAAATATGTTACATATTTATTATACCTTCTTAACTAAAAATTAAACATCGTGCTACGCCATCTAGTGTTCAAACTTTGAACGTTTAACAAACTACTTCAGTGAAAATCAGGTTTAACATTATACAATAAAGCGCCATCTTTTATTTCTAGTACAATAATAATATACAAAAAAACAGATATATACATGAATAATAATATGATATAATAATAATAGCAAACCGTAATAATAACAGTCATAACGTAGACTATACATTAGACACTGTATAGCCATCATACTATAGAGTATACAAAAAATTCAAAAAACAAAAAATATGTGTCAATTGTAACTAGTATTTGCGTAGAGGCCGAAATTCGATCAAAATATTTATTCAAAAAACTTTGATTTGTAAAAATTATCTATTTCTAAATATGTTATTTAAATAACTTGACAGTACGTCAATATTCAACAAAAACATACAGAGAAGATAAATATACTGAAATGTTTTATGATTAACTATTTATATATAGATACATTTTGTGTAAAATAAACATTAAAAGTGAGATTTTTGTATTGAGATATGAAACATTTTATGTGTCGTAAATTAAAAAACGGTTGGACTCGAACCACCAACCTTTCGATCAATAGCAGAACGCGCTAAACAACTGCGCCACAGAACGGTATCTAAATTGTTGAAATTCAATTACAGTTACAATAACCATATAATATACAGGGTGGAAGGGAGCCGCTCCTGAAAACGGAGACAGGCGATAGTACTGCTGACACCTTTTGTGATGGGTCAGGAAAAAACTCAATCCTGATGTTTTTTTTTTTCTTCAAAACACAACGTTATATTATGATTATTCGCGCTTCGTCATGTTAGTTCAGCTAAATTAAACGATAATTTCATTAAAAAAATTAATTGTTTCACTAAAAAAAAAAAACCAGCAATGTAATACAAAATCAAAAACAGCTGACGCTCAGGTCAACGGCCGCGCGACTCGCACCGCCCAGGCGACGCTTCCCCGCCCCCGCGTCCCACTCGCGCGCCCTAGTGCTAGCAATCGCACCAATACTATTTACAAAACTTGCCTAAGTATCTGACTTATCTACTTAACCTACTATTTTCCACTGTGCTAGTCTATACCTAACCACTTTCATTCGATTACTGCTTGAATAGACCAAGTACCAGGTTTGATTGCCCGCTAATCAGAAAAAATTACATAAATTAAATTTTAACAAAGATAATGTTATTATTCTGATGTATTATGTTATGTATCTATTAAGACCAGTTCTATACTAAGAGTTATAAAAAAAAATGTTTGAAATACCTTACCGATCTAAAACCTCCGTGGCCTTATGAGGTGCCGTACAAAATATGCTCCATTCATTTGAAGGCAGATTTGGGCTCAGCGTTGCGTTTCCTCATGCAGGCGGGGCATCATTGAGAAGTCTTCGACACAGTCCGCACGTAGTTTGTCGAAAACAACCACGATCCTTTGGCGCATTTCGTTCCCGATTAAAAACTCTTTCTTTCACATACCCCCATAGAAAAAATCTAACGGGGTCAGACCAGGTGACCGAGGTGATCAAGCGTATGGCCTTAATCTGCCGATCCAGCGATCATTAAATAGCTCTGTAAGGCGCTCACGTATGAATCTCACGACGTGGCCACGATATTCAGCCAAAGATAGATCGTCTAAAATGTCTACCAACTTTTTATTTATAAAGTTTAAGTAACGCTGTCCGTTAAGTCGCTGTGGCAGAAACACTGGTCCTAGTAAGCGATTCTTAAATAAGCCTTTTTTTTTTTTTTTTTTTTTTTTTTTTTTTTTTTTTTTTTTTTTTTTTTTTTTTTTTTTTTTTTTTTTTTTTGACGGGGGGAAATGCATTTACGCACTACCCTTATCTATTGTACTTAGGGGATCTCAGTCCCCCAGTACACTAGATAAGGGGCACGGAGTGACGAGCTCCGTGCAGTGTGGGACTCACCCGGGCGTGAAGCGCCCGGAAATACCCACTAAAACCCCCCGGGGCCGTCCGCTGCATTTGGGATGGGGGCGACACGGGGTGGCTTTCGCAAGCACCGCGTCGCCCGCAGCGAACCAGCGAACCCGCCGGGCCTCGTCGTGCAATGGCCCGGTGGGGATGGGGGAGTGTACACACTACTCAACCCCACCTCTTCGCCCGCCTCCCGAAGGAGGCATGACCAAGACGGTCGGTCGGCCAGGGAGGCAGAAAAGCTGCCCCCCCATAAAAAGAGAAAGTTGGGACAGTTCAGTGGCGGGCAAAGAGAAAGGGGAAGAAGCCCGCCACTGAGAAGAGAAATTCTGAGTCCCTCTCCTTCACTCATCTTGTCACCAACGACAAGACATAGCGAGGAGAGGGATACTCAGGAAGAGAAAGGGGGACAGAGAGAAGAAGACACAAAAAAAACACAAACACAAACACAAACACACGGACACACGTCCACCAACCGTCAGGGGGTCCCTATAAACGCAGGAACCCCCTGACATAACGGGCCCACCGCCCCCTCGGCCTTCTCCTTCGGCGAGGATGCGCCTCCGGGTCATCCTCCCTAACTCTCTCGTCAGCCTCCTTCTGCATCATTACATTCTCGCAGAAGGAGGCGACGACCCTCCAGACCTCCTCGCTGCCGACCATGGCTCTAACGACGGTCGGCAGCGAGAGGTCCTCCCCCACAACCGCCACCACTTCGCGGCGCGGCACCTCCCACGCGGCGCACTCAGCCAGCGTGTGGTGCGCCGTATCCTCCGCCGCGCTTCTTAAATAAGCCTGCCCATCGGGTTTGGTGCCTAGTTTGTCGAACAGCGTACGGGTTCCTCTCAGAATACACGTGTGTATATCTTCGGTTCCACATGCCGTTTCTGGTAAATGTTGCCTCATCCGTCCAGACGACATGCTCGATAAAACCAGGAACACGTTGTTGCTGGTCTAATAACCAACGACAGAAGACTTGCCGGCGGCGGATACTAAAGCTTGCACTTTATGCACGTTGTGTGGGCGCATTCGGTTACGCTTTAACACTTTGTGAACTGTCCAGTGTGACACACTTGTTCCATTTCAACGCCTTAACAATTTAGAGACACTTCGTGTACCTAAGTTCGGATTCCGGCGAACGACATCTTATATGCGCTCCTCGGACCGTTATAAACGTACGCGTTTGGCATTATTAAAAGAAAACCGTAATAAAAACAACATAAACTTAACAAGAAAAAAAAGTAACAATAGAATAATAACAACAAGAACGAACGATTAATTGAATATCGTTTAGCTCACGCGTCGATGAAGGTCAAAACAGAACTGTCTCAAAACTAAAATTAAAAATCAATCCAGCCAAAACGCGCGCGTCCTAGCGGTGGACGTTTTGATCATTTCCACAGATCAATAAACCGTTAAGACATTCGCAACTATTATTTTATAAGTTTAGGTATCCCTACTGACTAATGGAATTTAGAAGTTATAATTATCATTGTAGAATACAGTTAGACAATCAATAGTACCCTGACGTAACAAGAAGCTCGTTACTACAAAAATGATATTGAAATTAATAAATGTATCTAATTGGGTACTCACGTACACAATTATAAAAATAATATCATCGTTATCTTCGATTTTGTACAAGAAATTATTATTTCTAAGTTCACATTAATTCCAATCACGATAGACAGCCAATTAATCTATTCATATTAAATTTTAAAAATATTTTACTTTATTTTAATTATTGTGATTGCCGCCTCTATTTCTTAACATATCTTAGTAGGTAAATTGGGGCAGCGCGCAAAGGCGGGATATCAAAAGTACCGCCAAGTTTCGGGTCCGTTTACCATACACACGCGCCGCCGCCGCTCACACTTGAGCAAAAGTAAAAGTAGGGAGGCGATTTTTCAAAAAAAAAAAAACCGATTATTTAATTGAAAATTGAGGTTCTAAAGATCGATCTCTAGGTAATTGACCATTTTTCGGCTTGCTTTTTTATTCATAACTAGTATTCTTCTATTGATTAAAAACTAGATCATATTCATCATTTTATGAAAATTTGAGTAAAAATCTTGCCGAATTTTTTTTGTTGATAACATTAAAGGTCGTTAATGGAAAAGGACCAATTTTTTTATAATTTTATAATATTTAGCGTTATTTTTACAAGAATATCAAATTTAAAGTTATAAAATGAAGAGGTTTTAGGATTGGCAATACACTTGAAATATCCAGATGTAGTGAGCGTCCAATTAACATTCAATAAGTGAAAAACTTTCTTACATTTGGAGGTACATTCTGAATTGTAAATAATTTTATGGTTCTAATCTAATTCCGATTGCCTAGTTTCAATTATAAATTTAATTAAAAAATAGTAGATATCGATTATAAAAAATCGATTAATTGGTCTTTAAGACCTATTCGTCAATGCCCCGAAGTGACAGTAGCGTAATACTGTTAACACATGTACGGACCAGACTGCGGACATGGTATGGCGGGCGGCCGAAGTCATCAGTCGCCTAATTAGGAATGGGATCTTTTCCGAAGAAGATCGATTTTTGAATTTAAACTTGATAAATTGATTCACAAAACACCGAGGATCAAAAGTCGATCTTTAAAACTAGTAAAGTATCGATTATTAGAGTATCCTTTTTGTTTTCTAGGATATGATGATTATCTGTAAATAGGCAAAGATGAAACAGTTCAGTGTCATTTTTTCCTTAGTAGTTTAAGCGTTCTTATTTTTTTGTTTAGTTGCTTTGACGACCTTTTGTGCAATAAAAAAAAAAATGGAAACATTTTTTGCAATGAATGATGATTAGTCTAATTTCGACCACTGGAAGAATACTATTTACGAATAAGTGATATAAATCAAATCGAAAAAAGATTAATCTCTTGGACCTCGATGTTATGTAAATCAATTAAAAAAATCGATTTTTTGGAAAAATCTATTTCCTATCCCTAATTTGGCGACTGACAACCTCGGCCGCCCGCCATACCATGCCCGCAAGCTGGTCCGTACACGTATTAACGGGTTAATTGTAGTACAGTAATATTTAATGCAGTGTTTTGTACCGAGCTAGATAATTAGTAAAATAAGTTTTTAGATATGTGTTTTTAACCTCCGACGGAAAAAAGGGGTATAAATTTGCGGTGTTACAGTCTGTGGCATTATAGTTCGCAAACGTTTAAATTGATTTTGATTTCGTTTTTTTTTTGTTTGAAAGATGACGTCATCGAGTGTGTCCTTAACTGTTTCAAGAAGATTTATAAGCCCTTTGAAAATTGAAAGGATGTCAACTTCTTTTACAAGGCTTACAGAGTTGAAATTTTGTATTCTGTTATGGCTCCACTCATTTACGGTAGAGTAGGTATATCCCAGTGAATAGGTTATAGGTAGATACGGTATGAATGTATCTCAACCATCAGTTTTTTAGTTTAAGTAGTGACAATGACTTAAGCTTATTAAGTGCCCATTTTACGTTACAAGATCATTTAGAGTTAACATTCTTACTTCGTCATTGCGTAGTTTTGCAGAGAATCGAACACGGGAGTTGGCTTTCTCAACGTTGAGACCATATTTACCTCGAGATGCATGTGATTACAATTTGAACCTTATTTCATAAGGCCACGGAGGATGTGAAATAATTACCTAACATCATACCTACCTACATAATGTTTTAAAATAACTTAATACTGAACTAATTTCAATAGGTACATAACTAAATACATCAGAATATAAATAAACATACCTAGATGATGGATTAAAAAGCCTATGTTTGTTAAAATGTAATTTAACTAAAAAAAATTAAATAGACAGGAATCGAACCCTGTACTTGGTCTACTCAATCAGTAAATTCGAATGAAAGTGGTTAGGTATAGACTAGCACATAGATAAGGGTAGTGCGTAAATGCATTTCCCCCCGTCAAAAAAAAAAATAGGTATAGACTAGCACAGTGGAAAATAGTAGGTTAAGTAGATAAGTCAGATACTTAGGCAAGTTTTGTAAATAGTATGGGTGCGATTGCTACCACTAGGGCGCGCGAGTGGCACGCGGGGGCGGGGAAGCGTCGCCTGGGCGGTGCGAGTCGCGCGGCCGTTGACCTGAGCGTCAGCTGTTTTTGATTTTGTATTACATTGCTGTTTTTTTTTTTTTAGTGAAACAATTAATTTTTGAGGATTGAGTTTTTTTCCTGACCCATCACGAAAGGTGTCAGCAGTACTATCGCCTGTCTTCGTTTTCAGGAGCGGCCCCCTTCCACCCTGTACAATAAAAATATTACGCTTAAATTTTACGTTTTCTTTTTAACATTACGGACGTTTTTTGCCGGCTAGGGTACCCCCTCCGTCGGGGGGCGACGCGGTGCTTGCGAAAGCCACCCCGTGTCGCCCCCATCCCAAATGCAGCGGACGGCCCCGGGGGGTTTTAGTGGGTATTTCCGGGCGCTTCACGCCCGGGTGAGTCCCACACTGGCGCGGAGCTCGTCACTCCGTGCCCCCTTATCTATTGTATTGGGGGACTCTGATCCCTCAAATACAATAGATAAGGGTAGTGCGTAAATGCATTTCCCCCCGTCAAAAAAAAAAAAAGAAGGGTACCCCCTCCGCAACGCCCCATAAGGAGCATCGTTCCAAAAATGTTTAATGTGTCGAGTACCCGTAAAAATAAGACAATAGGAAAACAATGGAAACCTGACGTAACCGCCAGGTAAGTGCTCAAGGGGTTAATAAAACCTACTTACTACATATTGCAAACAGTTATCGTTTACTTCATTATTAAAGTCAATATCACATCATAAAGCTTCCATATCTCTAGCAATGTTGACTGACGATTGTGAAATGCACTCCCGATTTCAGTGCAAACTGTAATGCATGTAAACGTGACACAAACATGCACTGAGTTATTGAGTAATTTGGAACGTGATGCGCTCACCGTGATCTAGTTACCTGTGTGTGCCCCTTATCCGTTTTAACACGTAGGTATACGAGTATACTTCCAATTATTTGCTCCGTAGGTAATTGTTTCTCAGGATTGTTAATTTAATTGTGTGGTATGTAGAATTTGTTGGTCGTTTTCAGTTATTATACAAAACTGGAGGTTTCTTTAATTACAGTTTTTGTATTAGTAATTTAGAGTAGGTAAGTATATACTTCATACTAGCTGTGTGCCCGCGGCTTCACCCGTGATTCATATATTCCTCAGTATGTAATATAGTTTTTAAATAATCATTGGAAAATAATGTCTATTGAATCATATTTTTACACGAAAATTTTTCCATAAAAATGTTTTGGTACTAACATAAAAGAAAGATACTTCTCATAAAATACCTGTCAGTAAAATTGTGAACTGAATCGGATTTTATTCACAAATTTATGAGTTGTTATTTTTTTACGCGAAACCCTAATTAATTTTGAGAAACACAAGCAGACTAAGTTACGAGGAATAACTTCAACTATTTGCTAGTAAAAATCCCGTCAAAATTGGTCCAGCCGTTCCGGAGATTAACCGGAACAAACAGCCAAGCATTTTGCAAAAATATATTTTTTCACCCGTTATGTCCAAACGTGATTCATTATGGTATAAAGACAAGAATGCAGCGCGTAATCATAAATCAACTACGTATACGACCTATCAGTCAGTTGATATGACGTAAAATAACAAAATTTACATAACAAGAGCATTTTTAGAATACTAAAGATTCTGTTAGTATCTATACTAATAAATAAAACGGAAGTGTCTGTTTGTAATGGTTGTATGATACCAAGTATAATTATTAACATTTTTGTCTGTCTGCCTGTGTGTCTGTTTGTTTCGGGTAGGTAATCTACGGAACGGTTGGATTGATTTTGTCGGGACTTTTTTTGCTAGATAGCTGTAGTTACTCCACGTAACTTAGAGTACTTTTGTTTTACGAAAATTATTAGGGTTCTGCGTAAACAATTCAAACATATGAAATTGTGAATAAAATTCGATTCAATGGACTATTTACCGGCAGGTATTTTAATGTGTGACAAATATCTTTGCTTAATGTTATTAGCAACAAAAAAAATTGTGGAAAAAGATTAGAGATTCGGATAAACAAAAATTCAAATGCAGTGAAGAATAAATGAAACGCGGACGCGCAGCTGCGGGCACACAGCTGGTATTATAATAAAACAGTTTGAGATGTTACACCACGGTAAGGACCGAATTGGTTGAATTATTAATGCATCGCAGACGCGATCAGCTGACATGTCCACTTAGTGAGGTGAACAAAGAGCATCATTAAAGGCAATCTTAGATACACGAAGGAATTCTCAACGATCATTACTATTGTAAATATTTCGATTAAAGTTACAATAGGAAATAATGCAAGTTGCATGACTTCGCATTGCCGTAAGACGTTTTCTAATCAAATTTCATATACCAGTCCTGTACCAATAAAGCTATACGATCTAACGCATGATCAGATTGTAAATTACTGCTTAGGTTACATCGATTATGTATCGTGTCCAATATTCCAGAACTTAGTAAAAGGTAAGAGCGAAAGAGGAGTTTCGAGGGAAACTAAAACGAATCGTCACATAAACTTAAAACGTATTGGCCATTTAAAACTTTCAACATTCTCTATAGTATATTTTGCCCCTATATTGTGATACTTAAGAGTATTTCTTATTTTCTACATCTTCGATAACTTAATGCATATTCGTAAAAATTTAGACAAGCTCGGTCTAGTGAATGATCGTCATAATTTTTAATATTAGAAATAAAGACATGTAGGTCGTCCCACGCTTTACGTTAAGTAAGTCTAATAAAAGCTTTATAGGTAATAGTATTCGGTTTTACAATAAGATCCCAAGTAACATTAACGATTTACCTGACAATAAGTTCAAGTATTATGTCAATCAAGTCTTAATCTGAAAAGGTTATTACAGGGTGGATCATTACGTGAACGATAGTGATGTCTGGAATTAACCCACATCTCTGCTCTTCCGCTAACATTGGTTAAGACCATAATTTGTATAGTTTTTTATTTTCAAAAACAATATATATTATATTTATTAAAAAAATAGAACCAGATCGAGTTTCTCGCCTGCGCTCTTCTCGACTGGGTTGTTTTCCGAACTGGTGGTAGTGTTTTAGACGTTCATAAGCGCCTTCTTAGGGCCTAAATTTAATAAAGATCTTTTGATTTTGATTTCTCGGGGAATTAAAATGTATCGAGGACAACAAAAAATTACACCATATAAAGTAAAAAAAAAAAGTAAATAAATGCCTGGATCGTTCCATTTTTACCGATAGATGGAATGGACCACTTCCGATTTACGAAGTTTTACCAACGGGGAAAAAAAAGAAAGAAAGAAAAGATAAATGTAATAAATCATAAACTATTTTTTTTTTGTCCAATTTTTAGAGGCGATTTATTTTGCTTTTGAAGATATAAATTGTCTTTATTTAAATATATTATTCTTAACATTTTAAAATCATTGACAAATAAACATAATTCTTTTTTGTCAAATATGTCTTTTGATTTCCTCAAGAAAAGATACCAAGTAATGAAAAAAAAATAATGCAAAGTTGCAAACGCATTTTTATATACGCATAGTAAATTGTCAATATTAATTACGAGTTAATCTGTTTATTACTCATAATTCTATACAATCGAACAAAACACAGATTATATGCAGTTTCGATTTTTTATTTATCAAATCACACGCACTCCATTGGATACTAATCAGACAATAACACAGTCAATGCAATCTTTGTATGCTGTATTCAAGATTTTTTCTAATAATAGCTTGGCAAAATAATTATACAGTCTTAATGGTTAAATTCATCCTAAGAATAGAGACAAACGTCGATGTCAGATTCCAGGACAGTCATGGAAATATTAAAGGTAGTTGAGATACCCACACGCCGGTTGGTAAATCATTCAACAAACGTCAAAATTTACGTATTTCTGTTGTATTATTTTTTTTTTAATTTCCAGTCATTCCTCTGACGTGTGTCAGAGACATAACTTTTTTTTTTTTTTTTTTGACGGGGGGAAATGTCCGCTGCATTTGGGATGGGGGCGACACGGGGTGGCTTTCGCAAGCACCGCGTCGCATCAGAGACATAACCTAACTCGGAGATACTTTCGGCATGTAGTAATTTTTCCTCTTTATCTGTTTGTTTCTTATTTAATAGTATTGAAAACAATTTGTTTATCCGTTTACTAAATTCCACAATATATTCACTAATATTGTTATGTAAATTTCAATGATACAATGATGTCTCAGTTTGTAGTTCGGTCGGATTAAGCGTCGATAGACGCAGGTTGGAGTCTATCTTTTTTTGGAGGGGAAATGCCTTTACGCATTTCTTCTGGCATATTTAATCCGGAAGAGAATTTCGCATTAAAATAAGGTTGGATCCCACCTATCCAATTTATAATGAACTTGAGCCTTCGGTGAAGGAAAACATCGTGTAGAGACGATAGTATACTGCTATAGCATATGGCCTAGATCGCCTATATTGTATTAAAAAATGTTGTCTTATGATAGAAAATACGTTGCTTTGTATTCTCTTGATGCCGTAAGTTTTGAAATAAATAAATAAAAGTGTTTGGCGATTTATTACCCGGAGGTACCGTGTAGTTGGTCGACGTCGACGGAGGAGTTAAAATAGAACACCGTAGATTGACTCACTGCTTTTAATTAATATCAAATATACAGAACGAGTGAATAGTTTAATGTAAGACAATGTAATGACAAGACGTATTGTCATAAGCTTAATGTTTTTTCTACGTCTATCATATCGTCCTGCAGCAAAGAGTATTTAATACACTATTAAAGTTATAGAGTTAAAATATGAAACTTAATAATATTAATACAAAAAAGGCGGAACGCCACAAGTGTATCATCAATATCATACAAACGAAAATTATGTTACGACTATAGTGTTGCCATCTATTCAAATAGCAGCTAATGTTAATTATATCATTAAACAATATTATACATTTGATTGACAAAAATAAAAGAAAAACCACAAATTCTTGAAACAATGTAGAAATTCTAACAGTAAATTAGACTTTTAAAATTACATAATAACGCGTAACAAAACGCATTACGTTTGCTTTACCTCGTATTATTATTATTATAATTTACATATCACGTTCACCTATGACACATGATCATGGGATATCGCAAGTTAAAGTAACATTTGTGTGTTTGACCATTGGTTTCCGTAATTATCAATTACCTACATCAACTTGAAATGTTCACATGGAGTCAAGAAGGTTTATTACAAAAAGTACCAACTGAATAAAATTATTCCTCTAAGTTTTGTTGTTGTTATATATATTATTATTCGGAAAGGGGCTATGCAGGCTTAAACAGTCCTGTATCACTGCGACCTAGTCAGATCTATTGTGATCGCCCCTATATTGCTGAACCTCACTGCCTAAACCTACAACCTGAATATACTGTAGGATCTTTTGGCAGAAAGCGTCTGTACCTCCTCCGGGAGCAACACATGCTTACCCAGAATTCGGTTACGTATGGGTATTAATGGATCACATTCACACAAGATGTGCTTTGGTGTTTCGTCTGCTATTTCACAGAACCTGCACTCTCTTGTGTTCTGGACACCGATGTTGTGCATATTTGCCCAAACAACAGTGCCCGGTTAGTGCTCTCACTAATACTCGTAGCTGATTCCTACTGAGCATCAGGGCTTCTTCAGCTTTGCGCTGATTGAATGCTCTGATGAGCTCTTTGGAATGAATTTGTCCTGGCAATTTATTCCAGAATTCTATAGCCTTATAGGTATATTGGTCCCTTATGGTCAGTCGAACTAGGCTTTTTGGAATGCCACAATATGCTTCAATAGGTTTTGTTTCTCATAAATCTTTATTGTAAAGGTAATAAAGAGCATTATTAACTAACACTAAAATGAAATTTATATAACACGAATTAAGAGTTAATTTAAGCCGTTATAATATTATGATGCGTGGTATGATTTACTTTCTATTATATTTTGTACTAACATTTGAACCCCACGTGATGTTTTGGTGGCAATTTTAACATGCTAAATCTAGGCAAAAGTGTAGCTTTTAAGAAGTGCTGTTGGAATGTACCCTTGGTAATCAGTTTTCAAAAAAAGTGTGTTTTAGCTAGCTAGGCGAACATTAGAAATACCAATATTGGATGATTTTCTTACGATGTTTCCGATGTTTGACAAATATATTAGTGACGATATACAAAAATAACAAAATTATCTATTGTAAATTAGTAAAGATAAACCATTTTAAAGTATTCACGAAGTTGCTTTGACAAAATACTTTTCGAAGTTTACCGAAGTCCAAAGTATATGACCACGCACTCGTGGTTACTCGCCGGCGCCTGTTCGATATGTATAATGGATAATATTCAAGTGGTAGCTGCCATTGTAATGTATACTCTCGTGTCTTGTGTCTACGTGCGTATTTCATACATCTCGATGCAAACCGAAATGATCCCAGTAGTTAAGTCATACGCTTCATGTGTAACATCGAGTAACTTCGAGTCCTATAGTGTATTTACCGTCCTGGACCACATAGTCACTAAACAAGACTAAATTAGATTTTGATCATAGCGCTGAATTACCTACCTGATATTATAAATCAGGTACTACACGCAGGTGCATGAGTTCTGTAAGGGAGCTTTAAATCTGTAGTTTCCCTTAAGAGAACATGCGCTCGGCGACAGATTTGAGGAGTAGGTATTTCAGAAATCTATTGCTATCGTGTTGCGTCCCAAAGAAAGAGTTATAAAAAACGAAAGGGACAAATGTAGTTTGGGCTGATTTTACCTATACAAAATAGACGAAAACATCACTTCGTAGTACTCTGTTTCCTCCTCCAGAACTGTAGCGATTTTAAATTTTATTTCAGTTATAAAATTACAAAGACTTTGGCTATGCCTCTACGTTTGCTTTTTAAAATATTATCCGTCAAATTTGTTTAACAAAAGTCTGAAAATGATTGTAAAAATCGAGCATTTTACTCATTTTCAAAGCCTTCTAGTTTCTACAATAACTAATTTATGGAAAAAATGTAACGTACAGGCATGGCGGTGAAGATATATATTATTTAGTATAAAAATATTTAACTATAATAATGCTTAGCCTAAGCCGGGGTCCGTAGCACTTTACCCTTGTGCTAGCTACCATTCTCTCAGCTGAGTGCCTTAAAGTACGATAAAACTATTAAGGACCATCTGGTAAATAAAATAGCATTTAGTAAATTCGACAAATACAGGTAGGTCGAAACATATTTTTTCCTTATTATAGAACTGTGATCAGTCTACTAGACTATAATCTGGTGAGTTGCAAGGTTGGGGTGTGGCGAGGTAGAGCCACTGCTCCATCTCCCCTTAGTAAGGCAGCACATTAGCTCTCTTGAGTCTTCTAATCGGATTTTGTTGTAAGAGCATTCTGGATAACGGTTTTGGATGAGTTGACCATCGGTCCTCATAGTTGGCTAAGTATTGTTTCACTTCGTCTGAAATGGTTGAAATTTCCAGGTACTCATGGATTCCGATTTGCGAGCATACCAAGGTGCCGATTATAGTACCTCTAGAATATTGTTTTGTGCTATCTGGAACCACATAGTGTTGGGTTTCCTGGCTATCGACCACAGTTGGATTCGAAACATGATGCGCATTGATGTGCCATTATGGTCCATTCGGTCTCAATTTCTCTACCGCCCCTTTAACAGCTATATCTACTGCTGCCAAAAAATCCTTGTGATAAAGTTCGTGGAGTGTGCAAAATATAAATTTGCAAGACAAAGACAACATCAAATCAAACCAACCGTTTTCCGCTATTGAACAATAACTGTCAGTGTTAGTAAGTAATAAATCATGTTTTTTCACAAATAATAAAATATTGCCTTATGGCATAATATTCAAAACACGAATAAACAAATTACCAGTTCACTTAAAGTAATCATCTTGTCATGTTGGCTTGACAGCAGGTGTATCTCACACACGAGTGTAATTTTTTTTTAAATGTACCAAACATCTTGTACGACCTCTGATCTTCGTGCAATCGGTTATGGCTTAAATAAATTAATATATTTTGTTTTCTGTTCGGATGTAGTAACAAGGAAAAAAATGTTACGAGCTGTATATTTTCATCGACAAAATAAATATAACATAATTTATAAACACACTTTAACAGAAATCAAACTAAAAAGTAAAACATAATCTAAATATAGTAATTAACAAAATAACACATTCTATTGTAAAAAGTGTATGTCATTTTTAAAGTGTTTTATACTGCCTCTACTTGCACCAAAATAATATGTCAATATTGTAACAATAGACATTAAAGATGGTGCTGCTTTCCTTAGAAAATTGTCACTAAAAAGACGGTACGTTAGTAACCTATTATAGCAGTCTTTATTTTTTTTTTTTATATCCAGGCCAGTATACTGGGTCGAAAATTCTTGTTTTATCAATAGTCATACTTACCTGGCGTAGGGGAAAAGGGATCATGTAGGCGGTTCTCCTACGGCGAGGCTTTTTCATTTAACCACATGGTGCCGACTACGAATAGTACCACCTCATATCTTCCCGTTGGTATCGTAAGAGGCGACTAAGGGATAAACTAGAGGATGGGCAGCAGAATACTCTGACCACCACAAACACTTACTGCGATCGCCAATTCGCTTGCCAAGCGTGCAGATTATGGCAGTCCCCTCTTTTTTGGGGGGACCTATGTCCAGCAGTGGACGTCTTTCAGTTGAATCGATAAATCAAAAACCGGTCCTTAATAAGTATGCAAAGTTTCAAGTTAATCCGATATTAAAAGTGGGTGAAAACCGTGTTCAAAGATTTCGTTACATAGATAGATAGATACATACTGGAAACGTTGATGGCACAGTGGGTAATGCGGCCGGACTCCGCGTCAAACGACACGGGTTCGGTCCCACCTATCCAACTATAAAATCGGCCTGGGCTTTCAGTGAAGGAAAATATAGTGAGGAAACCATAGCTTGGTGGTAGGGCATTTTCTAATGATGCCCGCCTGGGTAACTACCACCCTCAAGTTTGAAAACCTGTCGCTAAATACCAATAGGTGTGTTCCGGCAGCATCTCTTGAGAACCAGTACCTCTAGGCTTAGTGTCTTTACCATCCTGGACCACATCGTCACTTAACATCAGGTGAGATTATAGTTAAACCAATGAGACTATACCGTGTAAAAAAATGTAATAATAATAAAAGCGTTAATTATGGCAATTTTATAAAAAAGGATTTTTTTTTTTTAAAGAAATAAATATATTATATTATAAAATATGTTCTGTATTCAGACATACTGCACTACGTTAGAAATAATGGTGTACATTTTAACTGAATGCTTTTCGGTCCAAAGAATGGTTTTTTCTTCTTCCTCATTTCCTTAAAGCTGAGGATCAAGACCACACGCTATCACTCTCCATCGGACGTGGTCATATACGCCGTGGAGCGTACGGTGCATGCCCCACTACCTTCTTTATTGCATCAGGTAATCGGTTGTTGCTCTTCCCTGAGCATGTCTCCCATCAATTTTGCCCAAAACAATCTACTCCCCAAAGTATAGTTCTTAAGGAATACATTTTTTTTTTTTTTTTGTTAAAAATACCCTTATTTTTCATTATCATGTAAAGAATATTCCTTTGATTCATACTAGTCCCTAATTATCTATGTCGAACAATTATTTCATATATAGGTATAGTTACTAATAGTTCATATTTCATACACTTATGAAAACACAATAAATAACCCAAACTGAATATTTCATAAACTAGGCAAAATCAAATCTTTAATAAATTTGAAAGTAGTTTTCTGGGTGTATTTTTTGCATCAATATAAATTGTTTAAAGTATTTTATATTTTGCGCTGACAAAATAATATAGTTGGATGAAAAATATTAAAAACGTTAGGAAATATATATCTTCCAGTAAGTTTTGAAATTGCGCAGTCCAAGCATTGTTATGTTGCAATTTGTTTAAGTAAATATTATATGTACAAATTATTAGCTTTGTAGTTGGAATAAAAAATTATTTTTGGCTATTAATTAAGCGTATTTGATCTCATAAATGACCTCGTAATAGATAAATACATAACTCTTCGTTCATTGCCACGCGTGAAATATGCGAGTGCATACTTCACTGACAATGGGAGGTAGATTATAACAAAAGAAGTAGACACTCCAATCTGACACCTAATCGGATCTGTCTAGAAACAATAATAAATTATTGAAAGCCCATTCTATCCAACATTTAAGAAACACACTTGAAGCTTAATTTAATATCAAGTAAAATGTGGTCAGACCGTGAAATACTCGCTTTTCTTCTGTATACCTCCACTGTGTAATTAATAATCATTTATGCTTGCTTGACGTTTATAGTTTTACACACCTCTAATCTTTTATCCTTATATATCACAAACACATTCTTATTCTAATTACTTCATGTTAAATCTTTACCGCAAAATAATGAGAAGGGAAAATATACTAAGTGGAAATTCGTTTCATGCCTTTGTAGTAATATTTTAACAAAATAAAAAATGTCGTTTATATCAATCTCCGACAAGATCGAAGTAATGAAAAAAGCTGACCGAGTGATATCCACTTATTATGGATTTTTGAAGTAATCTTTCGATTTCTACGATTCAAGTAATTAAATCGCGATTTAAATTTATATAATGCAGTATTTGAACATTATTTGCGAAATGTTTAGAACTATAGTCGTTGACTCTCATAATCGCTTCATGTAGAAATGACGTGCACAAACGATAAATAAACGATGGGCGACCTCGAGGATGCGTTGAGCTTTAGTATCGCAACTTTCAATGCACCATAATGAGACTGACATCGTATTTAGTTATTGAGATTGTGAATTTAATGAGGAAATATAATATAATTTAACGGATATACGTATATTAAATATATATATTTATATTTAATATTACTTACCTTGAAGTTTTATATAGATCTCTGTAAAGCTTATTCGATCATAGTTTTAATGATAAAATAATAATATATCATATCAATTGTACTGACTTTCGAATAATATTGCTTTATAATTTACATTTGGGCAAAAATGTCATAGGAAATAAACGTATTTTTATTTATTTCAGTGGCCTAAAAAGTGAGAGTGGTTTGTTCGTAGTAGATAATCACCAGATCCAGAACCAGATCGAGTTTCTTGCCTGCGCTCTTCTCGACTGGGTTGTTTTCCGAACCGGTGGTAGTGTTTTAGACGTTCATAAGCGCCTTCTTAGGGCCTAAATTGAATAAATAAATTTTGATTTTGATAATCAAAAACATTTACGTTCCTCAGAAACTGACAGAGAACGAAATATTAGGTTAAGCTTTCGTCCTACGTTGACGTCCATATGGAAAAATCTTGGCACTTTATGTAAATGATTTTTAAATAGATATAACAACTATGGTTTGTATTTCTATATCTATACTTGTATGGTGAAAATAAGAAAAAAAAACACAAGAGAAAAAAATACTCACAGGAACGTTAGAATCTATGACAAAACCGACTTTTGTGATTTCTATCGCCAAATTTACTGTATCTAATTTGATACATTTTGTTATGATAATTGGTTTTACTTTATCATAATCGAAAATTCAGTACAAATCTTTACACTTTACACTACTATATAACGTCTAGTGTATATAAAATATCAATAAAAAATGTATATCAAAACATATTAATATTATAGTCCGAAGACTATAAATAAAATATACTGAACTATTTACATACGTGTACTAATTCCAATCTGTTATTTTTTTACGATCGTTATATTTACCTCATTCCACGTAATCCGAAATCGCAGGCTCAGCTAGTAGTTAGAGAAAAGATTAAATATGTAACTGGTCGCAAAATTAAAAATAACATTGTGTCATTTTTTCATAATATTATGAGCTCATTTTGTATTATTTTCAACTATTTCGTTTGTCAATAAAGAATAGTTTTCTAAAATACTAAATGAAGACATTATTCTATTGGGCGCTAATATTGATAACAATGATTCTTTATTAAAACTATTAAATTTTTTAAAATGAATATTCCTTTTTACAGTGTAGCCAAATAGCATATTTTATCCATCCATCGATTCAACCGAAAGACATCCACTGCTGGACATAGGTCTCCCCCAAAGATCTCCACGACGACAGGTCTTGAGCCACCCGTATCCAGCGGATTCCCGTGACCTTCACCAGGTCGTCGATCCACTTTGTGTGGGGCAATTCAAGAATCCGTTGGCCCCATCGAGCATCGGTTCTACGAGCACTGTGCCCAGCCCATTGCCACTTAAGTTTAGCAATTCTTCGGGCAATGTCGATTAATTTGGTTCTTCTACGTATCGCCTCATTCCTGATTCAATCACGTAGGGAAACTCCGAGGATAGCCCTCTCTATTGCACTTTGGGTAAGTTTGAGCTTTGAGCACGTCTTAGTCCCGTATGTCATCACTGGCAACACAGACTGATCGACAGACATTGCCGCGAACCTTTTATCGCATAGAACATATTTGTGCATTGTAATAGGACTTTCATTCCAGGCTGAGTTCTAACAACTGCACACAATAAACAAATACAAAAGAAAAGACAAGAACCGGTGAATAAAACGAATGGTTTTTTTTTTTGTTGGTAAATATAATATTTAATTGTCGTGTCAAATGTCTGTGTGTTACACTTATATAATAATAATATACAATATCATTCGTATCGACAGGGAAGGCATTACACATTGTAAATAAGTTGACGTTGATTCTTTCGTCACTAACTTATGATATAATTTCTTTAAGTATACTTTAATCATTAATATTTAAAAAAGTATTACTTGTCTCCTTTTAAATCATCTTTAATAATAGCTGAAGTGACTTTTTATTCGTATTAATCAGTGTTTCGTCCCAATTAAAACTTTCCAAGAAATAAAAAAAAAAAATTAAAAAAAATAAAACCCAACGTACTTCCAACAATCCGATTACTATTCATAATAATATCCTTAAAGTGAATATCGATATTGTTAATCTATATAAATACAATTGTCAATTATTATTTACTAAATTAGTACCACTAAAATCTAAGCAGTTGGTATTAAAATTATTACAAAAAGCTATACCTATATGAGATGTTATTTCTTCTAAAAATCGGATCACAATTTAGAAATTTTTAACAAATGAAACCAGCCGTAGAAATATTTTAAAGCAATTGAATTTTATAAAAATAATAAACGGCTATGTTGATTTTTGTTATGGAGTGTAATTTTAATGCAACTTAGTCAGAATCAAAACTTTGATAGCACAAATGTAAGAAATAGCAAATCCGTTTATGTAAGATCATGTTTAAAATTATCGATATGCATAAAAAACCTTTGAAATATCTACACAAAATTTAAAACTACCTATATTTTTATATTTGAGACTTGGATGGATTTTTCCCCTCCATAAATTAGCTGAAATTGTTAATTCAAATAACTATGTCACATGTCGAAAAAATATATCGAGTAGAATTTATTTATAACAAAATGATATGCAAAATGTAACAATGTTTTTTTTTATATTAGAAATGATCGACTTTTACAGCGACTGTGTTTAAAGTCGTTGTCGCTGGTAGATGTATTTGATCCCAATCCGTGCTAAGGTGGGCTTCAGTATCGGTTGCCTTAATAGTCAATCCCAATGATGGGACAGCGTTGGCGCAATGCGGCAGACGCAGTGTAACTGGTTTCAGAAACACCAGGCCTTGTGGGCCGCACATCACCAATGGGGATAGCATCGCTTCACCTGTATCATTTATAACCAGTTTTAATTTCACAATAAAACAAAAATCAGAAACATCATTTCTCCATATTGCCTAAGCGGTGGTCAGTGAAAGAATCAATGTATTTGGTATACTGAGAATTATAAATAATATTGGATTAATAAAACCAAAGAACTTTCTTGAATTGAATGTGCTCGCGTTATGGAGTATAATAATTGACTTAATTCTAAATATTTTCAAGGTTGGACACACAAACACAAATCGCAACACAGTTAATGCAGTTTGTTAAGCAAGCAAAGCGATATGGACGAAGACGACAAAATACAAGCAAATACACATAGAGAGCTATATAATATTTTAAAATAAATTTGAAATGTAATAAACTAAACATTTTGAAGTATATATTCGACGTACAAACGTAATAAAGAAGAGTTACATAAATATGAAGATATGCAAAAAAAAAAAGCGAACGGAACAAAGGCGTCATTGCACATTTCTATGTACAGTGCCTGAATTTATAAACTCATTTAAACATACTATATCATTTGATCTGGTGAAGATAGCATAGTCGATGACGTCTTCTCTCTTCAATTTCTAAGTACGACTGTAATGTGTGGTAGAAACTGCGCAAATATAAATTAATAAAAAAATTGGTAATGATCAATGTGTTACACATTATAATAAAACAATAGTGCATTTGAACGGATAATGTGACATCAAAACCTTAAAAGTAAGATAAGATGGTTGACGTATTATTAGTCTTAATAGTTAATATGGAATGAGTTTACGCGAATTAAATATTTACACATATTTAATATTGGTGTGTATGTGTGTGTAAGCCAATTTGAATAACAATTATGAGCATGCACTACAAACAAAATACTTTATACGTGCAATAGGTAGATAAATAGGTGAAGATAATTTACAAACATAAATTTAATTGCCTATATCAAAACAACTAAAACAATTATTGCGTTACAAAAACCATTTAAAATGTTACATTTCCCAGTCCTGATATGTTTCTACTAATGCCAAACTCCAATCCATTCGTATACAAATAATGCCAATTAGTAAGTGCAGACTAGTTCTAAGAGCGTGCTTCATTATAAAAGCTTTACCGTTGTCCATATCGATCGGAGGTCCCCCCACTCGCTGGCTTAGTCTTGGATCTGATACTGTAAAGTAGATCTTTTGTTTGATGCCCGGAGCAATGGCCTTTGGTGGAATGATTAGAGATACACCCCATTGTCGATCTTCCAATACGCCGCCTTCGCTATCAAATATTCCCCATGTTGTATGAGGTCCATCCGGTTCAGTTACTTGTGTTTTATTAACTGACTCTGAACTGTCTGGTAATGTTTCTTGTAATAATGATGTCTGGTTATTGATAACCGTTGTTTCATTCTGACTAGAAGAAATATTCTGAGAATTATCTTCACTTGTCTCGGGACTTTTTTCTATTATACGTTCGCAAAATTTAACAGTTTTGTTTTGTTTAGGTAATGAATCTTGTGAAGTATACGGTGTGCTCTGTGGCTTATTTTCAAAATTCATACTGCACTCTGAAGCATAATGTGTTTCCATGGATGTCGTAGACTCGTACTGTATTGGAGATGATGTTACTTTCAAAGCATTCGAGATGTGTTCAGCTTTACCATGTAGTCTTGGAGCATAAACAGCTTCGCCTTTTAGAATGTTACTATCATTATTTAATGAATTTTCTTTTTTTCTGCATCTGTTTTTGATTCGGTTAGTCTGAGTTTCGAAAAATCGATTTCTTGGAATGTGTCCGAATTGGAACTGTGTTCAGCTTCAACTTCAGCTTTGGTTTGATAAATCTGTTCTCGACGAGATAAATGGTTCGCATCGCTTAATTCATACGGGCTACTCCTGGCACTCTCGTCTTGCGTTTCTTGTGGTAATTCTTTAGTTTCTTGGTGGGATTCATAAATTATGCTTTCTTTCAATTCTCGTTTCGAGACATATAAAGGCTCTCTTATTTTCATAGCTTCTCCTTCGATAGTCTCTTTTCTTGTTTGATAAATCTTATCTTTTTTAGCTTGATTCCTTTGCTTAATAATTTCCAATTTCTCTTCTAGCCTAACGCTATAAGCTGATTCTTTATTTATTAAAAGCGCTTTTTGGGATAATATCTCTTGTTTCGATACATAAGTGCATTCCGCAGATGCTGGTCTTATTTCATGTCTTATGTCTAATGATTCCTGACGGCTACCGTACTGACTATCAGAACAACTGGATTTTACTTCAGATCGAGTTCCGTATTGCGATTCAGTCTGTCCTAATCTTGCCATCATTTCTGTTCTTGTAGCATAAGGTGGCTCACTCATGCATTTCCCGGTCGGAGATAGCCTACCTGGATAATTAACAGGTGTTTGTAACCTTCTATCGGGTCTTACTGCGTAAGAATTTTCTGTCCACGATGTACTCAATGGAGGTTCATATGTCCTTTTACCATAAACTGGTTCTTTGACAATAAATGGCGTTTCTGTTCTTTGCTTTATATCATCTCTTCTTTTGTATTATACGGAGACTCCGAGAATCTTTGACGTAACATATCTTCTTTAGTGGCATAAGAACTATCAGTATTAATTTTTGGTTTATGTACATTTTGTTCCTTACTAGAATATGATGCTTCGCTGTATAATGATTCTGATTGGTTTAATATTTCTTGCTTATTACTATAGGGGTTTTCGATCATAATATCACTTCTAGTTGCAAACGGACTTTCTCTGACTAACTCAGATTTAGAAACATATGGAGGATCAATAAGTGGCATTGCCATAGTTTGATGGTTTCCGTATGAACTGTCGAAACTTATATTGCCGATTTCAGATCGACTACCATAAGGATTTTCGCTAGAAGTATCATAAACAGAAGTATAAGTCCTTCTTGGTTTAGGTATAGGATCGTAAATAATTTGTTCGTTGCTTTGGTAAATTGGTTCTGGAGGTAACGGTTGCGTGGGATGAAATGGTTCATGTTTTGTGTGTCTTTGGTAAATAGGATCTATTCTAGAAATCATGTTAAAGTTTCCGTTCTGCCCATAAATACCTCTTCTATTGTACTCTATGAGAGAATTTTGTCTACGCAACAAAGGGGTAACTTTCGGTTCCGTCTCAAAGTCGCACATGGAATTCTGCCTTCTTAAATTTCTTATGACAGGTTTGGCATCGTAATCTCTGATCGTACAAATCGATCCATTTCTGTCATCGCAAAATGAACTTTGTCGTTTGAGTATTGGTTTCAATACAGGTTTTTCGCATGAGGAAGAGTTACTCCTTTGTAATATTTGATTCCGTATTTGCGTGTTCCGCATGTGTATGTTCATGTCACTCAAATCGGATTTCTCACGTCGTAGCATTGGCATTTGTTGCACATGATAATGTCTCTGCTGTAAATCACTCTCACAGAGTGACTTCTGTCGAGAGACCTTTTGTGAATTTTTCGTTTTCGAACGGAACAAATCGAGAACGGCGTTTTTAATGAACGACGGCTTTTTGGATAATTTCTTTTTAGTTTTTGGTGAGAATGTTTCGTCACGTTCGATGCTCGAGTTCACGGCATCGGATGAACTGCGGAAACCCACAACCAAACACCTACTTAGTTACTCAATGAACTTCAAATATGAGCATTTCAGATTATTCAATAAATGATATTTAGAAACACATGATCAGTATACCATTTAGTGTAATTTCAGTAAAGTCAAAATATTAAATATTCCCAATTGCTCAAATGTAATGCTAATTTAAAAAAAAAATGAATTTTGTGAATATATAAAAAAAGCATATTGAAATAAATGCCATAAAGTGATCGAGAATAAAAAATTACATAAAATACATCATAAAAATAATGTCAATTTTAATAATAAATTAAAAGTCAATGTACAATATTATTTACAAATCATATAAGGTTGGATATAGAACTTGAAATGAAAGAAACAACAGTATAGAAGAAAAACGAATGGACAACTTAATTCAATATGCTTTTATGAATAATATCAAGTTGCACTAAAATGCAGACACGCACTGCCAATAATAATTTTTTTTTTTGTTTTTAATTCCATATAATAATAATTAATTATTATTAATATTTCTAAATACTTCTAAGATTACAAATTCAATGTTACAATTTACAAAATATTACACCCGACAATAAAGATAATATATATATTACAAAGATATAATATGTATAGAAAACTTTTATAAACCACATACGAGACTATATATTATGTATGGATAATAATACTGTGTGGCCCGACAAGTAATTGTTAGTCGTTTGTGAAGCGATCGGTGTTTGCATGTTAGAGCAAATTGCAAGGGGTCACTTTGAGTGAAATAAGACTTAACTGAGTGAGGAATATTCGGGGGGTTGGTGGGGGGATTGAGGTTATTATCGAAGCCGTCGACATCATGCACGACTTTGAAATATTCCATCGATTACAAAAAAATGAAGTTAAGGGAACGAAGTCTATGAATTATTAGGACTCAAGTAACAATTTTACACGTATGAATAATGTTTACAGGCATATAGAGATAAAGTTTTAGTTTTTTTTTTTGTTTTTTACCTTAAATTGTGCATGTGCTGAGGTTTTCTGTATAGTTCGAACGCCGAACCGCGTTGTTCTCTGCTGCCAGCTAAATCTGTAAAGTATTTAATTGCAAATTCTAATTTTTTTTTAATCCCGTTTTTATTTGTGATTAATTCATTGTGCACAAGTTCTAAGGTCAAACTTTACTATTTTTAACTACTTCATTATTTCTCTAATCTTCACTATTCTAACAAAATGGCGGCATTTTATTAGGAAGAACGATGGAGTTTTTGTAATATCTGAGAATAATATGCTCCATGTAATTGTTCAATGCACTCCACTAGTGTCTAATAAATAATAATCTTCAAAAATGAAATCATGCCGAAAAATGACAATTTTTTTCGTTTGTTTCGCTAATTTCACTCTTCAGATACAGTCCTCTTTTTAGGCTTAAATGTTACAAGTTTTTACTTCACAAAAGAGGTACCTTATTCAATATTAATTAAAAAGTTCTATAAAATTGCCTTCACTTGGGCTTATAAAACTCACATAGTTATTGAGTCCTTTTTAAGTTTTCAAATAAAACTAGTCTATATCTAAAGTGACATGTGTTGTATAAATTATGACACATTAATTATTCCTTCTTATTTTACTCACCTATAAGGTGAGGATTGTGGGGTAGATTAATAGCCCGGTGATGAGACGGTGGACCAGAATAAGGGGGCGACTGCGGCGGCATCTGACTACCGTACATATTTTGCTGTAAAAAAAGAATTCCCTGAAACTGTTTTCTAATATCTTGACATTTAATATAGTGTTTATCCGATGATATATGATTGAAATACGACCATAAGCATTAATGAAAATTTATCTATGCCTTATAAAAAACAGAGAATAATGCCAATAAACATTTGTTCATTCTAAAAGAACTTTAAAAAAATAGGTGTATATTCAAGTACTTTGTCACGTCTTACTACTTAACCGATCGTACGATAAAAGCTATCGTTATAAGTACTTTTACGTAGACGTCAGATCTTTAGATTTTATTTCGTTTAAACTTATAACAATTATTGCGTATTAGTTTGTGCTGCCTACCGCATAAGGTTGAGGACAATAGAGCGTAATCTTGTGAGTTTCTAAACTCTTAAACTAGCCAATGTTGTTGAACGGAAGAGTCTTTACAGCTTCACCGTGATTTGGTACTGAATGCACTCAGCCGCAAAAAGGTCATTTTAATCATAACTAAGCCCTATATTTTTTTATTTATTAATAATAAAAACATTTAAAAAAGGTGTCTACAGGTGTATGTGCAGAAGTGTGTGAGTACAGTATTATGCATATAAAGATTAATGAATAGTCATTGTTACTGATAATCTTTTGAGTCGAGAGTCGCGTAATATACGTTACAATCGGTTACATATAAAAGGATATTTTTTGTTATACGACGAAAAAAACGAGTGATCTACCAACTCACGCATGTAAGTACTGCGATCGCTCTGTAGGATGTTCGCATAGGGAGTGAGAGAAGCGAAGTGTTTAGTACAGAATGCACAAGAATTAACAAGTTTATTTCTCGATAAATGTTCGATAGGGACGACTATTTTTCTGATGTTGAACAACGTAGTTTATAAATTTGCCTACATTTAACTACATAAAAGCATTTTTTTAATGGAATATAATAGAAACAAACACCACGTAAAAGCGTGGAATAGAAACTTAATTTAATAAGCCTATAAATTAAATCAACTTAATTTAAGTCGAAGCTAAATTATGCGACTCAAAAAAGCGCGACTCACAACTCACAAAATTATGCTCGTTTGACCTCACCCTTATAATGCGAACGATAGTCATAAATGAAGTGTGTAAAATTATGTAATTATGAAAATTATCTAGCCCAATAGACGCATTATTAGAAATTGTATTACTGTAACGAAATTAAACTTTAGTGATAAAGAAAATTTTATAATAAAATGACTCTCAATGGCTACTAAATAAGATAAAAAAAACAGCTTTTTGTTTTTGTATAGAGAAAGTTGTTATGGGATGTGATCGTTATCGAATAATTAGTTAGTAGTGTTATACCTGAGGGTAGTTGTGATTGTGCGGTCGGTGGGAGGGGTGCGAGGGTTGCGAGAGCGAGTGCTGGTGTGAGTAGTGCGGTCCCCCGGAGAACGCGCCGGGCGGAGCGCCCCGCGGCGACTGCTGCGCCGGTCCCGGGGGCAGAGCCACTTGCGTACCACCCTCCATACTCTTAACACATACGTTATAACAAACTCAAACCTCATTTCTTCCAATATATTCTACTCGATTGGCATATACAAAAACCACAAAGTATCTTAAATTAATCCCCGCAAATTGCTAATGCACTTGGCCGCCAGTTTAGTCGCTACAGGTCGTCAAAGACGCTTCGAACAACCAGTACCATTAGCAAAAACATATAATAAAACAAGTTTTGTTTCAGAGACAGCAAACTCTGTAAATAATTCCGATTTAAATCAATTTGCTTATTTTAAAGTTTATTACGTATTTTTATTTATTAATTATTTGTTATATTTGTTTAAATAACGATAGATGCCGATCATGGTTAGTAAATCAAAAAGAAATGGTATGACATTCATGCTAATAAAAAAATAAGATCCTGTATAAAAGAAACTCAAAAGAAAAAAATAAACGAATTATTTTGAATGACCTTACGAGGGCATTATTGTGACGAGATTCCAGTGAATGGGCAATTTGCGAGGATAATACATTAATTTATTGGCTGTTCTTACATTTATATATTTCCAAAGATTCCCTCTTATACTGATATTATTATTATTAATTTTAATAATTAAATTATTATGAAAACTTAAAAATATGTACAAAATTCCGTTTTGTGAACGCATTATTTGTAGCAATAACTTCAGTAGTATTTTTAAGTATTAAATTGTTTTATTTTATTAGTATTGGAAAAGCATACGGACGAATATTACAATACATAAATAATTACCGACTGATATTAATCAAAATCTTCCACAGATTAATGGAATAAAAAAAAACAGTAGTTACAAAAATGCGAGAGAACTATATAACAAAACTAACGACGACTTTATGTTTGATCGTGCAATACAACTTACATGTCATTATAATATTTTGTGAACATGCGTATGTTTGTTTGTTCCTTAATAATAGTCGAACTATTAGAGCGAATTAAATGAAATTTGATGTAAAGGAACATCTCGTTAAGTCAATTAATATAAGATAATTTTCTTAACTGTAAATAATTCCGCGGAATAATATATTTATACGGCCAGTAAAACTTTAGTTAGTAATTATTAAAAAAAATCTTTGCTTCTCTTTACCATATTAGACAAATTCAGACATTACATTTAGGCATTGATAAGACCGGTTCGGAAAACAACCAAGTCATGGAGAAGAACCGGCAAGAAACTCTAGGTCTAGGTTTTTTTCTGGAACCCGATAGTTAGTTTACAACACAAGTTTTTAATAGGTGCATAGAGAATGCTGCCACTTCCACACATCACCATCGTTCACATAATGATCTACCTTCCACCCTATACAACCATAAATAAATACTAAGCTTGACATGGTTCCTGAATTTATTGTCCGATAAATCGGTATTTCGGGACTTTATTATAAAACTATACACGGAACTGTTAATTTATGTTATTCCTTGTATTAAAATTATAACATAACATAAGCTCACGCCTGTTATCCCCGAAGGGTTAGGCAGAGGTGAAATAGCGAACTACACTACCCAGATTTCGCCGAGCTTAGTTCCGTCGCAGATGTGACAGGGGGCGAGCCTGTCGCCATATCGGGCACAAATTCCAAAACTCCGGGATGATACTGAGTAGAAACTCGCTTAACCCGGCCCGGGGATCGAACCTGAGACCTCAGAACGACAGTCGTACCGTAATACTAAAGCGTCATCGAGGCAGTCTTAAAATTAAAATTATGCTGGTCGTTTATAAGGTCACAGATCAGTGGCCGTCAAACTGCGGCCCTTTGACGGTATTTGTGCGGCCCGCGATGTCGCAAACAATTATGTAGACTCAAAATCGAGTTTACATATATAATTAATGAATTATGTTATCAAAAATGAATTATATTGTTATCTATGGGGAATTCATATTTATTACACAGATCAAAAAAATATGTCAATTAATAGATGGTACCAGAGACTATTTAATATAGTATCTATAATGGTATTAACCTATGTGGCCCTTGAACAGAACAATGTGCTGTTTGGCTTGTAACGACCTTTAATTAAAAAAAAAAAAATTTCAAGTAATAATTATGTAATTAATTAATTAATAATAACAAAATAAGTGTCTACAAAATAATTTAACATATACATATAAAAAATTTAATAGAAGTAGATTTAAGCTCACATATACGAAAGAAGATTACTAACTGTATAGCTGCTTGAATTGCTATTATAGGCAATTTTTTCCGACGCAAGTCGATTTAAATTTCCAATATAAAAATAGGTGCGGACCCAGTAATTTCTATAAAAAAAAAAAAAAAAAAAAAAAAAAAAAAAACAGAATAATGTGGTGACAACTTTCATAGATTATACGTACCCCATTACGTGGATGCATACCGTTGTCCGGCGGACGGTAATGTTTGGGTTTGGGCGGAGGAACTGGTTTGTACGGAGGCACGGCCGCGGCGTTGCGTCCGCCGTAGTCAGCTTGTGACGCAGAGTTAGTTCGTCCGCTACTGTATTCACAAACAAATAAATCAATTTGTTTATTTATTTGTTAATTCCTTTAGATACACGGTTAAACTTGACAATAGGAAAACAATTGAAACAGACGTAAACGCCAGGTTCGTAGTTGGTCGGTTAATACTTCAAATCTTATAATAGCAATTAACTAAATATTAAAGTACTTATTATATTATTAAATGTATATGTTATAATGAATTTGATCAATTATTTAGAAAAACGTTTCAAAGACGTAAAAGTTAATAAAGAAGCGATGATGGCGCAGTAGGTAGTGCGGCTGAATTCCGCGTCAACGGACGCAGGTTCGAGTCCTCCTGGTGTGAAAATATCTAGAAGGATGATGTTGAAAGGAGCAAACGGAACTTACCTTTATTAAACCTTCGATTAAGCTGGTTCAGAGTTTCCACCTCACTTCACTTTATGAATGTTCTATATAATTTGATAACTAATGTGCACTTTTAAACATATGAGAGACAGCGGCGGCGGTTGCGTGTTGGCGTTCCGTTTTTTGAATAGGGAGAGGAAAGGATAATGAATACATAGACTAAATAGAGCGGGGGCGTATAGATAACATAGAGAATAAATAACTTAGAATAAGAAGAGAGAATATATATGATAATAGATGGCGTTAACACCACCTATCCAACTCTAAAAATGAGCTTGAACTTTCTTTGAAGGAAAACATTGTGAGGAAACCATAGCCTGGTGGTAGGGTTTCTAATGATGCCCGCCTGCGTAGCTACCACCCTTAAGTTTGAAAACCTGTCGCCAAATACCAATAGGTGTGTTCTAATGGCATCACTTGACTACCTCTAGACTTGATGTGTTTACCATCCTGGATCACAATCGCTATTTAACAGCAGGTGAGATTGTGATTAAAACAATGAGCTTAGACGGTTTAAAAAAGCTATTTCTCTTATAGTATTCTAATGTAAACACTTATAAATCAAGTGAGATTTCAAAAGAGGGCCGAGGGGACTGGGGTTTTGAAAACATCGCGGGAACGGGAGGATGCAGTGAGATATCGCTCTTATTTATCTTATTGTGGAACGCGTGACGTCTACACCGGGAATCAAAATGTTCCACAATTAAATTAGACTGTACTTGGAAAATAAAAATGCACATGATCTTTGGTAAAAGGTGGGAGGCTAATTAAAAACCTCACCACGTTATTACCAAGAGGTACGCTAAAAAAGGTTGCTAAAAAAAATTACGTTATTAACGGACAAGGTTAAGTAGGTAATTAGTTAGTTACCTGTATTTGGCATGGTCGTTGGTGGGTACATTCGGTAGGGAGGGACCTCGCGCGTGTATCGGAGTCTGAGGACTGTTCCCGTTCATCGGAGGCGGACGACCTTGCTGAGGACTGCGATACACATCCACCGACCTGTTGATATAACAAAACAAAACAAATAGTAAGCCACTCAAAATCAAACAATTTAGAACGATTCTTCTAACCACTTGCTATTTATATTATAACTTATATGTATAGTTCTGATCACGTAAAAAGAGCCCCGCCTACTTAGTACTGTTTTACGTATGAGGTAGGGTGCGGGGGGATGAGCACACGGGGTATATCTACCGCGACACACAGGACACTATTAGTTCGATCAGTCAAAGACGCATACCCAAGCAGCCGGACGTCCTTTTTTTTTTTTTCGTCCGTGCAATGGTCCAATGAGGGATGGGGGAGAATACTTCTCCACTCACCTCTTCGCCCACCTCTCAAAAGAGGCCAGACCTAGAAGGTCAACCATCCGGGGGGGCAGGAAGCATATCCTGCCCCCCAATAAAACAGAAAAATGGGATAGATCAGTGGCGGGCAAAGAAACAGGTGAAGAAACCCGCCACTGAGAAGAAGAAATTAGGTCCCTCTCCTTCACTCATCTTGTCTTAGTCGACAAGACGTAGGAAGGAGAGGGATACCCAGGGAAGACAAACAAAAAGAAAAAGAAAACAAAGAAAAAGAAAAGAAGAACACAGAGCAGCCGGACGTCCTAGCTATCAACCATCAAGAAAATTCTTGAGGGTTGTGGACTGGGAGCGGCAAGCTAAGTACAATATGGAGTTTCCCCACTAACGCGGAAATCCTATAACCCAGTTCCTGGTGTGACAGGAAACCGGACGGACGGGGGGAGCGAGGCAACCGTCGGTATAGAAAGCCCTTACTACGCACAGCGACCTAATCCAAATGCATCCACATCCACGAGAAGCCTCGTCATTATACGACGGACTAGCGACACAAAAAAGGAGGCGTCACCTGACGTTAATTACTCACGCAGGAAAGATTTTTTGCATGATGCCTCTGCATAGAAGGGTAAAAATTGTTTATAATGTTTGTCATTTTAATTTAACAAAGAAAGAGAAATACATATGTTTATAGCATTTTTAATAAAACTCGTTAACTATTCAAATGCTTAAGCACTTATACCATTGACGTCACCGACAACGACGACCGTTTATAACACACTTATAAGGTTCATTTTTAACCGACTTCAAAAAGGAGGAGGTTATAAATTCGTCTGAATATTTTTTTTTCTCCGTCATTTGTGGACCGATTTGGATTTTTTTAAATCGTACGAGTACGCTTCAGAGGTGGTCCCATTTCCACCAGATCAGGATATGATCAGTGCACCTCAGGGAAATTGAGAAAAAACTTCGAATATTATTAACACTTTTATTAACGTGTTTCATATATTCGTTTCTAAAGCTATGAAGTAGACTTCACCAGCTATACCCAGAAGTCCATACTTAAACAAAAAAAGTAGAAAAAAACTTTTTACATTAAAAACAAAACAGACTTCAAAAGAATAAAGTATAAAACTGCGCAAAAAAGTCAATAAATAATTTCTTTATTCTGCTTAAGGAGTCGGTGCCAGCTACAGTTAACCAATGTGCAAATTATGACAAATGGAAATAACTGCCTAAACTTTGATTTTAAAGAACTATTAATCAAGATTGAATATACTTAGCGACGTATAAGCTAGCATCGATTTCAAAGTTAACGAAGCAGTTTAATGTTGAAATTATGTATTGACTTTTTAATGCATTTTTATGGTTTATTCTTTTGAAATCGGTTTTGTTTTTAATTTATAAAGTTTTTGAGTTTGTATATATTTGACAGTAACGTTTGTTTTTTTTTTTGTTTGTCAAATGATAGCATTTTCACGCACGACGTTACCTATGCGCAGATCCATTCCCACCATTATCGCTCTTTTTACGTGACGAGAACTGTATATTTAAAGAAAAGTAATTTTATTAAACTTATTATCTCCTTTAGCGTTCTTGAGAGTACTTTAGTTAACATATAATCATTGACAATCATTATCTACTCATTTACATGAGTCGAAATATTAGTACCACTCTGGAAATTACCGTTTAAAGTTTAGTGCTTTCAACACACAGCGGGCAAGACGGAACGGGAAGTATGAAGTCAAAATTTAAGGAGAATACTTAAATGGCCTTACTTTTCTAAATGCAAATCTATATCTAACTACCTTATACAAGAGAGGTGGGTGAAAAGTATAATTTATAAGAAGCACATCACATTTACAATAGACGAAGCATATGAACAGATTCATATTTTATTAATTGTAGGCGCTCGTTTGTCACCTGTAATTATTCTCAGGGCCCCGGTAGTCCAAGGAGTTGTGCTCGTGCGAGCTGGAGTTCCGCTGCGGACTCTGTGTCGACATCACAGTAGGGTTTGGAGGTGGCGGTGGCTCCATCTTACTGTATAGTCATTATTTATTTATATGGCAAACCAATAGAGTCCAACCAGTTAAAAAACGGCGAGTTACGGCGTTAATTAAAGGCGAGTACGCAATAAAATGTTTTCTTAGTACATAATATTTCTGTGGGTTTATTAAATATTATTATGCTACAAAATCATATTTACTTATTTAAAAATATTGTTATATGTATAGCAGATTTGAAAGAGGTCAAAGGAATAGAATAATTTTCATTCCGAGCTGCCGTGAAAACTGCATAGAAAGTTCGAGCATAATGGGGCACCGAAGATTGAATAAATCTTATCCACATGATACTGGCACATATTGTTTGTATGTAACACATTGTCATTATATAAGAAGAAGAAGAACAAAGGTCCAATTAAAATATCGTATAACACTCACACTGAAGGCGGTGGTGCTACTTTGAGATCATCTGGTGCGTTCGGAGGAAGCCGACATGAGCTGACAGCCGACCCGTTATTCGATGTACTACTGTAGTCGTAGGAAGACGTCCCGTCGTATGAACTAGGCTATATCACAACAATACATCTATCGGCTAATGTAATTTAAAGCTAATACTTTATATTAGCTGTCATCATGTTGACTGATTATTTTTAATGTCTAAATTATAATTATTTCCTTAAACTTATATATACTATTATATACCAAGGCTGCTCAACCCTATGCTCGCGGCCTATAATGTGGCCTGCTTACAGTTTTTGAATGACCCGCGTAACATAACAGACGATGTTTATAAAAAACTGCTTACATCTTAGTTGTGTTAAAAATAAATACCGCATATTAGTAACTGAACAACGTATTTGTGACCTATTGTTGTTGTCAACAACTAATTTAATGCCTGGCATAGACAATATATTGTAACAACAGCTATTTCTAAAATCGGATTAAATATAGGTATCGGTTACATGCCATAGTTCTCATTTATATAACTTTTGGCACAAGGTGAATTAAAAATCGATCTGTTTCGGAAAAAAATCGATATTCCTTGTATGTTGATGATCAGTTATGCCACGAACTAATTTTTAATTGAAATTACTTTTTAGGGCACATAGAGTATCTAAAAAAAAAACACATAAAAATTTTAATACTCAACATTCATCGAAGGAACAATATCCTATCATAGTTAACAACAGTAATATTTAGCGGGCCGCCAATAAATTCTGAACTGTCCGTTTGGCCCGACTGATAAAAAGGTTGAACAGCCTTGCTATAGAGCATCTCTCTATCCCTATCAAAAACTTTAAAAGCTTTATCAAGCAAATAAGTTTTTTTTCGTTGAGATTTATATTTCATTATATTATTAGTGATTCTGTTATTTTCTATAAATTAAACACAACTAAATTACCCTATTTATAGACACAGGGATTTTTATTTTGTTCGTCTGATCAGTTAAAATCAAAGGATTTACACATAATTTCCTGTAAAATACTTGTAGTTCCATCTTTAAAGGTTTAGACGGTGATACTTTTTCCCAACTTATTTATTATTTTCCTTAATTTGCTTATTAATTATTCTGTGTAAAAAGTTGTGAAATGTATCCAATAATTTTCCTAAATACTATGGTGTAATAGAATAATCAATAGACTAATGACCAACAAAACCCTCCATATTCAGCATATAATTTACAATGTGTAGAGAGAACTCACCTGATTGGAAGGATGCCGAGGCCTGTCCAATGAACTTTGGCTTTGTGTCGACTGAATAATCATACTAGTCGGGCGCGCAGTGTATGTTGAAGTTTCATCACTGCCCGAGTCTTTCGGGGGCCCGAATAAACGCTCTTGCGCACTCGGCCGGTTTGTCTATCGTACACATATATTTTTGTTATGTTGAAATTATTTTTAAACCTATCATAAAGTATTTTTTTTACAACGACTTTCTTCCCATAATGAAAAGGGCCAATCCAAGAACCAAGTTAATTATATATTGATAAATGATCTATATTTAAGTAACCTTTTAGAAAACCTAATCTCTGACTAAAATCTTCCTATAAAACTAAAAATTAATTGAACCTAACACTTTATTGCAATTAATTTACCAATGACATATTGAACGGCTATACAGAAAAAACACATTAGCGATTTACGTTACGCAAATTCATCGTAAAAAGTACGCTTTTGAAACGTAATTGACAAAGCAATATCAAGCATACCATTTAAATTATCAACATTTGCAAGGTTTCCATGAAATAAAGACTCAGAAGAATAAAGCTTTTTGAAGCGATGTTGGCGCAGTTGGTAATGGCGAATTCCGCATCGGACGTAGATATGACGCAACCTATCCAATTCTATAATTATCTTTCAGGGAAGGTAAACATCGTAAGGAAACCATAGCCTCATCCCCGCCCACACTAAAGTTTGGAAGCCTGTCGCCAAACACGGATAGGTGTTTTCCAGCAGCATCACTCGAGAACCAGTATCTCTAAGCTTAGTATGTTTAACATCCTGAACCACATGGTCACTTAACCTCAGATAAGATTGTGGTCAAAGCACTGAGCCTGTACAGTAAACAAAAAGATAAAGCAAAAAAAAAATCTAAACTTTTCTATACTTACAGATGGGTTATGTCTTAGCGAATGTGGTGGTCGACCTGGAGGTGGTGCTGGTAGTAACACGCCGCCAGCCGGTCTACTTACTGTACCTCTAGGTGGTAATTCAGGTACTACAATCGTAAACAATAACGAAACGTCAAAATAAACTTAGAAATCGAAAAGATCCTTCAATTATGAAACTTGAAAGTTTTTATCAAAAAAACAAAATCGAATGCAATTCATATATTAGCTAATTAATTTTTATAATATCTAAAAATGGGCAAAGCCTTTTTTTGTTTAGTAACTGTTGACGAGCTTTAGCTTTGTTATCAATAGAAAAATTTTGCAACACTTTTTTGTGTTCCTCAAATGTTGAATAATGTTTATCATCAAATTCTAACCTATAAAAGAACAATAGTAAAATATTTATATACAGCGGAAAGTGATTTCCTTAATACTTTACAAAACAGAATTGAACAGTTTATTAGGAAACATTTCATTATAACGAAGGAAAACTGAAAGAATATTAAAGCTTAAAAGGATACTTTTATGAATACGTACTTAGACGATAATATTGTTTTATCAATAGATGTGACAAGTTAACACTTACCTGTACCATATAATGGCGAATGCGGTGGTGAATGGGTCATCGGACTGCACTGATAAGAAGGTATATCACTCTGAGGGCCCATGTTATGCCCCTGATTGTGACCACTACCATTCGATGAACCGTTTGCATTTGCCGAGAATCCATATTTGCTGTCCCCATAACCGCTTTGCTATTGAAAGTAATTTCAAAATTACTCCCATAATATTCATGAATATATTTTCTAAGATTTTGTGCAATAAATGACTAGATTCTTCAACATTTTACTTAATTTTTTTAAAATTTAAATTACTATTTAGAAATCTAACATAAATCATTTATTTAGTGAAACATATTCATTTTTTTTTTTTTTCAACTTATGCTCATATTTACTTTAAAATGGACTGTATGAAAAACTTATTCATAAACTTCTGCTAATACTTTTTGATATTATACTAAGTTTGCTACGTAAACGACAAAAAGCTTTTTAATCACAAATGAAAATAGCCAGGACGTGATGACAATGGTCGAGAATTAGTTAAGGCAATAATGAGAAATGCGGATGAATGGTGCCGTATGTAATGAAGAGATTCATTAAAATGGTTCTTATTAATAAATCATCGAGTGCTAAAGGCATATAAATTACAAACCGTGTACGGAGGTGGCACAGCATCCGCCATGATATGGTTCATATCGTCGTCGCGATCCATATTATCTTGCGTTGTCGCTATCGATGGGTCCGACGATGATTTCACTAATCTTGGTGCTGGAGGTGGACTCACTTCCAAATCACTTTCCGGACTCGAAGCGTAAGACAATCTGTTCTCAGTGCTCGATGACATTGAGAACAAAAAGTCATCAGATAGCGCTTCGGGCCTCTGTTCGTCGATTCCAAAATTTCGTTTCGTAGCGACGTCCGGCGGTAGGGTAGGTTTATGGAATGGGGTGATAAGATAAGACAAATGAATGATTGCATATAAACACATTGCAAAAACTGGTTTTTAGCATCTGTGGATGATTAATGATCATTGGGACTTTTATACACACTTGAAAATCAACATTCAATAAATAGGTTTGTCAGCACTAAAATCTTTAAACAAGAATCTATTGACATTCACAAACGTTTTAAATTGAATATTGATTTAGAAAAAAAAAACAAGGCAGTGGTATTTTACACTGTAACTTATAATCCTAATTGTAAAACAAAAAACAAATCGATAATACAATACAACAAATAAATGTCTTTTTAGTTAGTATTTAACAACGAAGTAAGTAAAATAAGCAAAGTAAATGCAAGCAGCCAATATACATAATAATAAGGAAAAAATAGGAAAACAAATTATGTTAATTGTGCTATTTCTAAATGGTAACTAAATAGTATCTACGCTTAGTAAGTCTAAACATACCCTAAATGCTGCTCGGAAATTGGTTTGTTAATAACAGGAAGAGTATCTCTTTCGGCTTCCGGATTATTTCTAATTTCATCTTTGTCCAACTCTTCTAATTTTAGAGTCGGTAAAGATAAATTTCTTACTTTCGTTAAAGACTTCTCTGATACAGTAGGAAGGGTTCTAACTTCACTAAGTCTACCTGGATTTCTAACTGGGAGTATAGAACTACAATTGCAGTTTGGAAGCCTGCAGACTTGTCTTAAAGACGCATCTAAACTTTTAAATGGTTTTGGCATTTCTTTTTTTGTAACCTTGCCTTCCATTCTGGAATTTCATTAGACTTCTCGTTATCAGTTATGAAGAATGACGCTGGCCTGTATTGATCTGACATACTGGGAACGACTGAAGATGGTCTTTGCCGACTTTGTACAGGTGATTTGTTTGTTGTTTCAAGAACACTATAAGGCCTAAACGATTGTGGTTTATATGTATTACTATTGTAATTAATTGGGGGTAACTCTGGATTGGCATTCAATGCGGACTTCAGTTTAGGGCTCGCTTTTTTATGATAGAATCTATCATCGTACGGGTAGTTAGCTAGAGTATGTCTATTTTTATTAGGCATGCTATAAACATTATTGGGCATGCAAGTTGTCAAAGTTTCGGAATAATAGTAAGGGACTAAATTATTTCTGTTAGCGTCATACATATGATCGTGATGTTTAGTGTTTGTAAGAAGCATGTTTTGTGGTGAACTTAGGGGGCGTTGTGGGGATTTTTGGTACATGTTTATAGGGTATGAGATTGGATAGAAGGCGGGGTATGGAGATGGCGGAATAGGGAAGTATATGTCCGACACCATTTCAACGTGCTATACCGCAGCAAGACAGAACAGAAACGAATTTGTTAATGAACAATGTATTGAGAAATATCGAAATGTGGATACAAACAAAAATCGATTATTTTGAACCCAAAATTATTACAATATTAAAAATATTTTTATTGTTTGTATCCACATCACGGATTTATTAAAATAAATATACTGGAAAATATAGAGAGCAGATAAACTTTACCAAATGCACCAAAATCCCTTTACCAAGCTACCAACCACCTCGAAGCACAATGCGCTTACTGTTGTATTATAATTTGTAAGTTATTATATTTTAGAAGTATCATAATTTAAAAAAAATTGTTTAGTCTTTACAAATATTTCATGAATATATTGGATATTATTATTTGACATTAAAATAAGTTATAAGTTAAGTAATTTTTGATATTAATTTTTATGAAAAGTTGTATTAATAATATTTTCGTATTCGAGTTTTAAGAAGAAAATAAGTATAGAGATAAAAGAAATAATAATTTTGAGAAGTACTAATTTAAAAAATGGAAGACAATGTAACAACAGACAGATAGGGATCATATTGATAGATAAAATGATACAATATTTATATAAAACCCAATTTTCGAAAAACTAGAAATGTATATTTAATCCTTACCTTGGTTTCAGATACCCAGAGCTGTTGCTGTTGCGTCCTTTGGATCAAATCGACCAATTTACTAAACCAAGTATTCTGATTCGCCTCGCTAAGTGTTATCGTGTGCGTGAACACGTGACCCCAAACACGTTCCATGTGCTGGCATTGTTCTAGAAGTTTCTTCGACGATTTGTGCGCGGACCTAAATTATACAAAAAAAAAATTGTTTAATTTATATAAAAACACTTCAACGGACCGTTGTCATCGATTTTTCTTCAAATCTTGATATATTTTAAAGGACAAATCTTTCTACTACCGGATTGGAACAAATAGTTTTTTTGAATGCCGTTATATTATTTTCAGAAGCTAAATATGTCTTTGATACTTTTAAGTTGACCTTACATGACAATTTAATTACATTAATGTGTCGAGTACCCATAAAAATGAAACAATAGAAAGACAATAGGAAAACAATGGAAAGCTGGCGTAAACGCCGGGAAGGCGCTCAAGGGGTTAATTAAAAAAATACTCAATAATCTTTTGCTTATATGGTTTTTCTGACTAATCACTTACACTTGATAAATTAAAATTAAAATTCGGTAAAACAGATTAAGATCCCATATTAAAACCAGCCGTAAGTTGTGATTAGCAAGATGGCATCGATGCTAGCAAAGGATGCTGTTTGACCGGCATCGATAACGGAAACTAACAAAAAAACATATCTAGTGATAAGAAATTATGCAGTGTGTTAGAACATGTAGCGAGTGACGTAGAAAAAAGAATGCTTATTGGTACCTTCATAAAGGGTGAATGCCAGAAGATTGACGGAAGAAATATTTATGATGAGGATGGCTGAGAAATTCGGTATAGATAGATCGAAAACGCCTTAAAGAAGTGGTGAAAAATCTACATAACCGACGAGCATGTATGAACGCTCTCATGAAAGTTGAAGAAGCGAAAAAACTGTGTCAGAATCATAGTGAGTGGGAGCATGTAGTCTTTCCCTACTTCCATGAAACAGAGGTTAGATCTTATATGTGTATGATTATAGAACAAACTTACTTAGGCAGTCCGGCTCTCAACTGCTTTATAATATGTTTGTTGTCCGCTTTGAGAAATATCACAATCGGATAAAACTGTGCGTAATTCAGCCTGTCCACTGCATTCGGTGTTATGTCCAAAAGTGCGTGTTTTCCTCTTTCCATTATCGTCCTGATGCTAGACAGTCTTATGATGCTGGTCGATTTCGTCTTACTGTCTTCTAAAGTGCTGTCCATTTCTAAAATTATTACGCAAGCATTGACGTATTGCATCGCTTTTCAATTTTTTTTTTCTATCTTCCATCTAAACCGTACCGAAACGTAATTAATGGATTCTATTAACGGACTGATTCATGATTATATTTCTTCAATTCGTCTAGTTATACAATAATATTAAAAGCATAACACTTGATTTCAAATATCAACCGCAACTGAAAATGTTTCTCAACCCATAACGACTCCATAGTCACTTCCAAACTTAACTACTCATTTTTTTGCTGTCGAAATCCAGCCAGTTTCAGTGATTGATTCAAATATTAATATGAAGCGATGATGTCTCAGTGATATTGTACTGGGAATCCGTATTGATGGACATATGTATAACAAGGCTGAGCTTTCGAAGAAGGAAAATATAGTAATGAAACTTCAGTACGGTGGTAAAGTATTTCCTAATTCTTGTCTGATGTTACCTTTAAATTTGAAAACCTAACGCCAGTAGCCACTACTTCTAAGTTTAACGGCACCTGATAATTAACATCAGATGATATTATAGTTAAAGCACTGAGCCTATTACAGACCTTAACAACAGAAGAGCCCCATGCCAAAACTATTAAATTGCCGCTTTCAAACTTTACGTTAATTACGGTTGTGGCTATCACAATTAGGTTAGTATTATTAATTACTTCGTCCATTACACTACGTAAACTAGTAGAATACTTTATCTCCTATTCCACAACATACTTGACTTCTACAGAAGATATTATTACAATCTGTCCAGCCATTACCATGATTGAACTACAAACATACTTTAACGCTTAGAGTATTAATTCTTTATCACTTTATTTCTAATACTAGCTGGTGCCCGCGGCTCCGCCCGCGTTTTATATGTTCTGTGCATATGACGTTTCATTTATAGCTAATTTAATAAAACAAATGAATGAATAAAAATAAGAGTATTTTGTTTTTATTAGCGGAAAAAATGTATATAACCGTAAATTGAAGTGGAAAATGTACAAAAGAGTAAATCGAAAAAAAAAAAAAAAAAAAGAGAGGATCGGTCGAATCCAAAGAATACCTGTCTACGAAAAATACTGCGTTGAAAGGTATTAGTTCTATCCCGATATGTTCAGTAATTTTGAGGTGATGGAGCGTCAAAGGAACCCCATTTTATAAATGCATGTTTTTTTTTATGGGAGCAAATAAATTAATAAACAAACAAATTGAGAAAACATGGCAAAGGGCTCATAGAAAAATATAGCCTATAACCATCTACGATTAATTCCGCGTCGAATGGTTGTGGTTTCACGCTGATCGGTCCAGTAGTTTTCGAGTTTATCTCGAACAAAGAAAACAAACTTTGCTTATATATATATATATATATAGATTAATAATTTTGTAATGATTTCCATCGATCTAAATTTAGTACACCTAGATATTTTAGAAATGTCAAAATTATAAGAGTGAGACTTACTCGGTGAGGAGAATTTATCGGAATTCTCGTTAAGTAAACGTTCCCGGGCGATGTCAGCGATAGCTCCCAATACAATGACCGGTCGGACAAACCCTGGCTGCTTTAACACAACCCGCTCGTAAGCCGGGAATTTACTTATACTATCAGACAGTACTACCTCATCCCAATGTTCCTAGAAAACGATTGAAGTGTTAACATTATTGAAGGGAAAACTTTTTTTAGTCCCAACAGTGACTTTAGAAAGAGACAAACACATAAGTCTGTAGGATTTAAGGTGCGAAAGAATGAGATAGAAAATACATTAGTGTTTCTATTATTAGTGGTTTTTTTTCCTTTAGTGGGGGTTCTTGTCTATAACTTGTGTATAACTTTGCTTACAATTGCTGACAAGGAGGTGAGGAGGGGTGTCAAAAATAACCAAAAAACTTGGTTTCGTAATACTCGCGACGACCCGTAGATATTTTTTATACCATATTTCAGACGATTAGATTATTCCCTTACAGTTTTGCAAGAAGATAGATGCAGTTGGAAATTTGAAATATACCTTTCCTAAGCTTTTACTACGTCTGTGCGTTGATCGTCTTCGCCGGAAGAAGTTGTGTTTCCCGTCGTTTCCAGACATTTCTTTTTTATTTGCATTGAACTGAGCCGTAGCGAGTTCCTCCGCCCGCGCCTTGTTCGGTATCGTACCTTTCTGGACTTCTTGGTTATTTCGACCTGGTGTTATATTAAACCTCATATTTAACCTAAATTGCATTATGAACATAATTAGTATAGCTAATTTTGACAGTGAAGTCTAGAGTTTTTGCAGTATCATATAAAAAGTTACAGAAGTTCAAACTAGTTACGGATCTGTATCACGTGTAAGTTCGAATGACCATGCCAGCGAAATTATATCTCGTGACCAAATGCAAATACAGTGCTTTTTTCAACCATTTTATTATATACCAAATTTCAAAATGAAATGCAATAAATAAAAAACGATTTTTTGCATTTGGGCCGTCATATTATTTATAGCAAACTAGTGTTTGAACATTATACTATTGTTGTTATTACAAATTCTTTGGATTTGCAGAGTTTGTTTTAATTTCCTAATTTTCAAACAAAATAATAGCCCATTGAAATTTCTTTTATTTTTTGTTTTCTTCTTTTGTTCTCTCAGTTGTTCTGTGATATTATTTCCAATACATTTCACTTGTGAAAACTATAGCCACTCTATATCATAACGTAAAATGCGTAAAAATGTTTACAAACATAATAAAAACAGGTTTGTAGTTTTTATGGATTGCATATATCAACTTAAAGCCTTTGCTTTTTAAATCAATGTTAAAAGGTCTTTTTTTTTTTTTGACGGGGGGTAATGCATTTACGCACTACCCTTACCTATTGCATTAGTGAGACCGAAGTCCCCCAATGCAATAGGTAAGGGGGCACGGACCAATTTGTACCACAAATCTACCACCGTTTCGGAAAACAGCTCAGTCGAGAAGAGCCGGTAAGAAACTCGATCTGGGTTTTTTAATAAAATTAATTTATTTATTATAAATTACACAATTCATAGTTAAAGGCGGTTTTAGCGGAAGCATAGAGAGGAGTGTCATTTCCAGACATCACTACCGTTCACGTAATAGTTTTGCATCTGTACCAATTTTGATCTTCGTTAAAGGACAATCCCCCACATTGCTCGTCATTTCAATTATGTTATTACAAACAAAGATGAAATTATAGAAGAACTCACCTATCCTATAGACCTGCCAAGCCCCGACAGTGCCGTTATGAAGAGTATCGACCACGTTAAACACATCACCACATCGGAAAGACATCTCGCCGTCCGTCGGCTCCGTGTAATGGAAATGTGTTTTTATGTGGAACGAATCACCGGCTAAAATGGGCATAGATGAACTCGTAAATACTATCATAATTAAGCTTTTAAACACAGGCCTTAGGAGTAGAAATCTATTAAAATTGTACTAATGAATACGTTTCCTTCAAGGTTGGTTATACATTCTTTTATTTGTTATACATACATAGAGACCTATGTGATATCAAAATAAACAAAACTCTGATATGATCCAAATTATATAATACTATCTGTGTCCCTGCGGCTGCACCCACGTTTTATTTATTCTTCACTGCGTTTTAATTTTTTTTTATACGGAACCCTATTTATTTCCTTCCTTAAATTTTTTTAGTACTAAAATAAAAGTAAAAATATTTTTCATAAATTGTAGCGCTTGCCCGTAAAACTGTGCATTGAATCGTATTTTATTTGATTTTTTATTAATTTAATTTTTTTTACGCTAAACCCCAATAACATCGGCACACAAAAAAAAGCTGTTTGTGCATTACGGACCAAACGAATCGAGGACGTGACCGGACCAAACGGACTTCAAATTCGGATTCAGCGGATTTAAATACATGTCCGTAAGTGGGGGTTCGGTGAAATGCACAAACAAATGTTTTTTGTGTGCCGGTGTTATTTTCGAAAATACAAAGTACCCTAAGTTACCTGGAATTACTTCAGCTATCTACCATAAAAAGTACGTCGAACTCGGCCCAGCCGTTTCGGGGATTACTCATTACAAACAGACAGACAAAAATTTTTAAAAATTGTATTTTTGGTATAGGTATCGTATATACAATCATGTCAGTTTAGTAAAAAAAAAATTTTTGACATTACAAAGAGACGCTTCAATTTTATTTATTAGTATATATTATAACTATATTAACGAGAGGCGCAAATTTTAGATCCTTTTTAGGTATATACTTCGCGCACGGAAGGATGTGAGATTTAGCATAAACTTTATATGGAAAAAGGTGGAAAAAGATAAAATCTCATATTTGATATGTGTTGCAAATTAACCTTTAGGATTACCAATGCATTTTAAATAACATACCATCGTCAGACTTAATGTAATAAATTTACCACGTAGACGTAATGTTTACTTTTAAAAAGGTCAAGACAAACGAAATGCTTATAATTTCCTGAACTAAATGTTTATTACACATTTTTAAAGGGAACGCAAAATTTATTGTTTATTCCAGTAACGTTTTGAATTATTTAACAAATTATATGAATGTCTTACGCATTTGTCCGCTAGCGACTGCATTATATTCATCAGGCGAATGCTGAACTATGAGATCGATTCGTTCCTGTAGACTTAGTAGGAATAGGACGGCTTCTTCCCGCGTCACGCCTTTCATTTCCATGTCATTTACCTGAATATATTATAAAAATGATATAACTACGCTATATATTACAATGATACAAAGTTTTTGTTGATTTATATTATATATATTTATATTGGCAACACTGATTGTAACCCTCTTTGCCTTGCAATCAAGATGGCGGAAGCATAGTTGTGTTTTACTTGTGTGTTTAATATTAGAAAATAAAGAATAAAGTACAAAAACAATAAACGGGCCTAATTATTTTAACAGTTTTCAATGGAATACATATTTAATCTTTATTAGTTCAACTTTTATTATAACTTTGAAAGGTAGTTTTGTGAGAAGTTTAAAGAACGCAGGGTGACAATGTTGTCGTGGATGAATAGGTTACTTGATCACGTTTTAGTGCGTTCAGGGATTATTAAGTGTAGAGCCCGGAATAAATTTTATCGAAAAGGACCAAACGAGACTAACAAGCTTTGTTAGACATTTTTCTAAAGTTTATCTGCCGTTTTTTTGGGCGAAACTGTCGCACATTAATTGTATTAACAAGAAAAAAATGTCTCCACAGTCCTGTTTAAATCGTCTTCAATATACGAAAGGCCCAAATAATTATGACATCTAGAGCTACCTAGAAGCTTAAGCCTTTATAGATGTAAGCCAATATGATAGTAGCGACTGTCAATAGATTGTCATCTCTCGACGATCGTCATCGTTTTTAAGCTGTACTTTAATTAACATCAGACAAAGTACAGTTATTTTGATCCAAAATATCTCTTATTAACCCCTTGAGAACTAACCTGGCGTTTACGCCAGCTTTCCATTGTTTTCCTATTTTCTCATTTTTATGGGTAATAAATAATAAATAGAAAAAAGATGATAGTAACCACTTTTGATGTTCGTCTTTTTAATTTTATTACCTAAACTTTTAATTCGTTAAACGATTTCAAATGTAAATAGTAGGGGTTACTTTATCACTTTTATCACCTTGAGTATTTTATCAGCCGGTTGAAGTCCCTGCAAGGCTGCAGGACTCGTTGGCTGTACTCCTGACACGAAGACACCAGATCGATTCCCACCACATAATCGCAATCCTACAGAACCCTCTTTCTGGAAACTGATCAGTCTTGGCTCGCTTCTGCAATAATCATCTTTATTTCCAGATCCATTTTACTCGTATATTTATCCTAACAGGAATTAATGAGTATTATTTGTACTTACGGTGGTTTACTTCTCTGATTTCCCATGCCGTCCTCATCGTAAAGTTGTCTTCTACTACTGTAATAATCTAAGAAAAACATAATATAGTATTAGAGTACAAAAAAATAACATCACGTTTCTTCTCCATGGATGTACGCGCCGGTTTTTTAAAGGTTAAAAAAAAAAATAGTTTCATTGTGTTCTGTGGTAGGGCACGAAAACACTGCATGGCGACAATGAAGTATGGAGTATGGAAAAATGGGACTCACCACTGGTCTGTTGTTCTCCATCGTTACGAGGCATATTTGTCTAAATATATCATATACACTCGGTGACACTGTAAAAACTCTTATATCCAACTAATAGGCAATACAAATTTTAATATTTTTTTTTGTTCTCGAGATGCGTCGTTCAAATTCAAAAACACTCAACTGATTATGCAGGGGTGGAAGGGTAAGGGGTAAGAAAACAAAAGGAAATAAAAGGAAAAAGGATGGGGTTTGTCGCCGTGCATTTCAGCGCCCATCTGCATACAGTTTTAGCCTTAACAATGGGGGTAGGTAGAAACTTCCTTAAGCTAAAATTCTGATAGACATATTCGATCTGGTTGAGATAATCCAAATTAAAAATTACTTTATTCAATATAGACCCTGATAAGGCGCTTATAAATTGTCAAAATACTAGCACCGGTTCGGAAAATAACCCAGTCTTCGAGAAGAACCGGCAAGAAAAACGATCTCCATCAGACATCATTATCGTTCACATAATGATTTATACTATAACACGTATAAGTTCGCTTTACTCGACTCTTACTGATTTGCCTAGTTATTCAACCCCCACAAAATTCATCAATCTTCTTTCACTTTTTCTCTCCACGTGCTCGAATCAACTGAGCATTTGGTCGTTTATCTTTGTCTACTACATCGCAGCGTTTCCTTATCACACTATTCCTTACTTTGTCCATCAATTTTTACTACAGCTATACTTCTCAGAATTTTCATCTCCACTACATTAATCTTACTATTAGGATTCTTCTGCCAAACCCAGGATTCACTGCAATACCTAAGTTAAAAGATCAGCCCTCCTCCATGTACCCATGCCTTTTCAGATACTTTCTGACTGTTCATACAGTTATGTCTGCATTCACTTAAACACCTTTTTTTTCTTCTTTTTTTTGTCGGGGGGAAATGCATTTACGCACTACCCGTACCCATTGCATTAGTGAGACTGAAGTCCCCCCATGCAATGGGTAAGGGGGTGCGGAGGGACGTCTCCGCACCAGTGTGGGACTCGCCGGGCGTGAAGCGCCCGGAAATACCCACTAAAACCCCCCGGGGCTTTCCGCCGCATTTGGGATGGGGGCGACACGGGATTGATTCACTAAAACACGTAACAAAACTCTTCACTCATCGCAGACACACTTTCCATCCTTCACAACCTTTTACTCTACAAGCTCTTATTATATTAGAGTATCAGCGCTTATAAATTCTTCGAGAAAATCCTAACTACCTTAACTAACCAACCGATTATCGCGAGATTTTGCGCACACATTTTTAATGGTACAGAAAAGACTATAGGCTACTTTTCACTCCTGAATTCATCAGCATATATTGGCATTAGCGCGAACGAAGCTGCGAAAGTTAATATGCATATAACAGTTCTGGATTTACCCTCATTCCTTGGAGGTGGAGGTCGTGGTGGATGTTCTACTTCATGTGAAATTGGCCCTCTGCGCGCGTCTACATTGGGCCCACCTCTTACAGGTGCTGCTACGTACAAATTCTGTCCACTACTTGAGTACGCTGAAGATAGTGGTTCAGCACCTGGATAAATGTTATGTGCTGGCGCGTCTGTAATATTAACATTAGATACTCATTTATACATTAATTTAGTCAAACTGGATTAGCAAACAATATTTACAATACTACTTCGTAACCTTTGTGAAAAACGTTTTAATTATAGAATCATATTTATATTAGCAATCTCACACACAAACACCTTTTTGTGTTGTGCGTTTCATTAATTAAAGTCTTACTTTATAAAATTGTAGTTTTGCTAAAAAATAAGTAAAGTGAAAAAATATATCCCAAGCAACAGGATTATATCTGTAGGGTCTAATTAGTAAGTGTTGCCTATTGTTGAATTAGGCAGAACTGTATCAATTACTATGTTAAATCAATGCAACGAATATTGAGGAGAAATTACGTAAACGTAACAAAAAAGAATTATGCCTAAAGAAGAACTTACTTAAAAAGGACTCATTGATTAATGAAATGTACAGAATACCTAAACTATTGTAGTTGTTTTGATAATTTCCATTAGTCACAGTTTCTTCTCTAATGAGTTCCCTTGTAATGACTAGATTAAGTCTGTCTTTGCACGATTCAACCAATTTCCTCGCTTCCTTTAAGGTCATGGCATCAGAAACGGGCGTGTTGTTGATCCTAGTAACCACATCTCCTTCGCACAGCCCTTGACCGTTTTGGTTAAGCTGCTCCCTGGCTCTCATTGTTAACTCTTTCACGTATAGCTTACATCCTAAAACTATACCAAAATCTGCAAAAGAAATATTATAATATTTAGATATTGCAAAATTTTTTGTGGTATGACTCAATATAATTAAGGGCCGTAAAATTTAAACCTATTTTCAAATAATACCTCCTGAGTCATTGAAAAGTTACGTTCTGTGAAAAAAAAGTGTAAACAAAAACCCGTATCAACTGTTCTTTAGTTTTAAAAGATTTTAATGCATAAGAAATTAATGTGAAGACATAAATAGAAATAACATAACACTTTTAAACATTAAAAAGAAGCAGATATTTTAAAGGGCAAATAAATGGAAAAAGAATCTTTTGGATATGGAGAGAATGATTATTGCAAATTACCTTCTTTCTTTCCGTTTCTAGTAAGTGCTAGCTTAATCGTAGTTGGTGCAGTAGGCGGTGGTGCTGGAGCCCTTCTTCTAACCACCAGTGATACCGTCGCACCGGAATCACGTAGTACTTGGACTGCACGCGCATAATCCACATTCTCTAGAGGTATCCCGTTAACTGAGACTATCCTGTCGTTTACCCTGAAATAATTGACAATTTATAAAATTACAATAAAGTTATGTACTTCAACCATATTGTCACTTATTTTTACCACCAGTTTAACCAAAGTCGCAAGAGTGTCAAAAGCAGAATTGTTTCGAAGGCGTGATCTTTTAAACTTTGAATGGAGTCTGGTTATCAAATTTATCGTACTGGATGTTCATGAATAACATGTCATTATAAAAAAAATTACAATTCATTAGTAATATTTAACCAAAGGAATACCGAAATTAATATAGATACTATAGTTTAAAACATTGTTGTGATTTTACTGAAAGTTTTTCAGTAGCATTAAAATACGGTGGATTTTTAACATTGCTTCAAATGTATTATTGGTAATCTGTGGCATTTTTTATGATAAATATAACTACCAGAAACTCTTATCAGTTTTTCAAAGCATACCTTACTTTACCAAATCGGTTTCCCTTCTAAATGTTTTACGAAAGGTTAATTTAAATAGAAATATACTTAATTTGTAATGGAAATCAAAACTGAAATTTTAAAGGTAAACTTGAATAAATGTTACATAATTTTTTAATAGGTACCTTGGAAATTAGAATATATGCATGCGTAGGAAAATAATAATTTTTTATTCTAATAAACACAATTGAAGTGTCTTTTGTAATGTCAAAATATTTTTTTTACTAAATATATATGAATGCAAACATGATACCTATACCAAAAATGCAATTTTTTAATTTTTTGCATGTCTGTCTGTTTGTTCCGTGTAATCTTTGGAATCGCTGGACGGATTAAGACGGGAATGTTTTTGGTAGGTAGCTGAAGTTACTCCGGGTAACTTAGGATACTTGTAATTTTCGAAATTAATTAGGGTTCCACGTAAAAAAATTAAAACTCATAAAAAATTGAATAAATCCGAATCAATGCACAGTTTTACGGGCAAGAGCTAGAATTAATGAGAAATATTTTTACTTTATCTTAGTATTTTAAAAAAAATAGGGTTCCGTATAAAAAAAATGAGTGAAGAATATATAAAACGCGGGCACACAGCTAGTATACAATAAACATATAATATAAATAAATATAGGTATATAGGTATTTCCACAGGTCTAGTTCAGAACCGGTAAATTTTTGTGTGTTATCAGTATAATAATGCCAGTAAATCGTCACCGTAATATGAGAAATGTGGTCAAAATACATACTGTAGTTTATCTTCTGCTGGTCCCCCACGTAACACATCAGACACAGCGATGGAGGGGTCTCCGCTTGCGAAGTGAGGGTTATCCCTTCCACCAGATACAGCGATACCAAAACCGTAGCCTTGGACACGATTCAGCCGTACCCTGTGTGTCTCCCAGCCGGCGCTACGCTCCGCAGTCTGGAAATAAAATTAGTGACATCATTAATTATCCATCTATCAATCCATTCAACCATAAGACGTCTACAACTGGAAATAGGTCCCCCTTAAAGGGCTAATGCCATAATCGCCACGCTTGGCAAACGGGTTGAATGTTGCAGTCAACCACACGCAAACGAGTAAAAATTGAGTACCGTTTCTAAATTCCTTAAAACCTGGTGCCCTAGGCTCAAGCTTACTCAGCCTGCTGATAAATCCGCCACTGTTTGTTGTATATATAACAAAATTGGCAATTTCTATAAATTAATGAATATTTACTGACGAGCTTTACTGAAATTTCTTACAGTGTTTTTTTATGGTCGATTTTCAAGCAGTAGGCGAATACTATTTTATTTTTAAATCCCTATCAACCATGACCTAGTACGCGACCAGTCGTTTATTAAATTATATGGTTGTTTGAAACCTGTATTCGGATTGCTATTTGCGAGCACCTGCATAAATGTAATTATAATAAACAGTCGTGTAATTATTAAACGAGCATAAAACGACGTTGGAGTAACTACAGATGGATAGATCGACAAACCTAAGATCGGTTTATGATTTATATACAGGCTGAAAACAGAGACATTTCTCATAAATTCAAACACTTGCCAGTAAAACTGAACATTGAATTGAGCTTTATTCACGATATTTAAGACGCGGATTCTTAATTATTTTCCATAAATGAAAGTAGCTTATGTTACGGCCCTCAACTTCAGCTATCTACCAGCAACAGTTACAATTAAAATCGAACCAGCCGTTCCGGAGTTCAGCCGGAACAAAGAGACAGAAAAAATATCCAAAAATTTTACTTTAATACTCAAACGAACCCTTGGCGTGTAATTTTTATATTGCATCATGCTAGACGAAAGATAAAATATAACATAAAACTTGAAAAGTAGCAACCCTAATTAAAGTTCCCACTATTCACTAGGGAATTCGAGAGTATTTACTTCGCTTGAATAAACCGAGTCAAAAGTCGTCGAACCAGCGACCCATAGCGATTGAAATAAAACGAGAGTAAACAGTGAATCGTGTTTCTCACGCTTGAAGTTTACCTTTAATGTTAAATTTAAGCTTAGATATAAAAGTCATCCTCCGTCAAGAAAAGGTTGTGAACCACTGGTCTTTGCGGAATACTAAACTACTTCTAAAGACTATTACCAAAGATCTTATTTCAAAGGCACTTATACGATAATAAATTTTATTATACATAACCATATTTATTCTATACTAATATCTTAACATTATAAATATAACGGTTACAAGTCCTCAGACAATTTCCTCTATTCATATAATAAAACTGTAACTAGGCCAAATCTGTACATTAAATATTTTTTGAAAATTATAATCGGTGTGGACTTTGTTATCGATATATAAGCCAAAAAGACTTTATTTACAATTTTTGTCTGTCTGCCTGTTATTCCCTGTGTACGCGTATCACTCTAAAACTACAGAACCAATTTTGACGAAACTTGACACAGTGATGACCAACATTACAAAGTAACATATAGGATACTTTTTGTTCCATAAAAGGCAAGGGGTTCTCCAGGATAACGGACAAAAGTCCAAAATTTTATTAACGGATAATCTCGGGAACGGCTGGACAGATTTTTGACGGTACTTTTTTTGGTAGATGGCTGAAGTTACTCCGCGTAACTTAGGTTACTTTTAATTTTCGAATATTATTAGGGTTCCACGTAAAAAAATTAAAACTCACATAAAATTGAATGCAATCCGATTCAATGCACAATTTTACTGGAAGGTAATGGAATTTGTGAGAAATACATTTACTTATAATAGGAATTTTTTTTTGGATAATAAATTGGATTTTGTATAAAAAAATTAAAAACCATATTATGCAGTGAAATCTGCCATTGCTTAATCGCCAATTTAATATAAAATAAAAAGGTTGCAGCTGAGGCACCACAAACTATCATAAAAATACTATACAAAATTATAATTCCTGCTGTTTCTATCAAGATTTCACTTACTTATATCGACTTTAATGTGCATATAAAAAGGTTACTATGAAAGGCATATATAGCCTCATAAAGATAAACCGGCCGCTATGAAACATCCTGTCATTGTTTCATCCTTCGGATGCCAACGGCGGAGTTCAGATTACAGACATGTTACGACTTGCCTTTATTTCTATCAAACTAGGGAAATGATGTAAACTCATTCAAATTCGAAATTACGAATGGTGGTGTATATTGAAGAGTAATACAAACGTAGGTATTAACAACAAAAGTATTATTTATTTATGATTTGCATTAAGCGAGATGCAGTTTACATGTAATATAAATAAAGCTCCTCAAAATAGATTGAATATTAATACTTTTTGAGTTACAAACAGAAATCTAAATACCTTTATTTTTTAATCTTATTTTGTTAATAACAATTTCATTTTTTCATGTGCTAATAAATTACATTTTTCTATACCTCATTCCGAATCGAATGAGATGTCGCGTTTATTTTTTGGCGCTTTATTAACAATTAACACGTTTTTGAACTTGTTGACTGGAATATAGATTAAGAAAACAAGTGAGAAATAATATAGTATGGAATTATTGATCATTTATGTTACAAATAATAAAGCTAAAATTCAGCAACATTATTATCGTCTGTGGTCGACATGGCCTTGTTTCAAGTTTTATTTGCCAAAAGAGATGACTAAAATTTGTACCTTATACGATTTTTTTAAATTTAATTTAGGCTTTCAATAATTATATTCTAATTATATAATATATATACCATTAATAAACATTACAAAATATCATTGTGTGAATGTAATAATTTATTGAGCTTTTTGTATACTGTATAATCTCAACGCTTTGACCAGAATCTCACCTGATGTTAAGTGACGATGTGGTCCAGGATGGTAAACTCACTAAACATAGAGGCAGTGGGTCTCCAGTGATGGTGTCGGAGCACACCTATTGGTGCTTGGTAACAAGTTTCCCATTATGAATCTACCCAGAAAGACATTATTAGAAAATGAGAGCATTCTCCGCTAAACACCGCTAAACATAACTAGAGAGGCTATGTATGTTGCCTATCGTTACGGTGTAATTATATTAAGTAAATTTTGTAAGCTTTATAATGATTAATTACAATACAGCTAAAATATTGTATCAGAATGAAAAAAATTAAAATTTGCTGTTTAAAAAAACAGAATTTATACCACGATCATGTCCAAACTTGTCCGTAATAAGGTCTGGACGTTCTTCATCACCATTGACGACGACATGCTCGTTTGTGATAAAACTTTGTGAACTCATATGACCTTGTCAGTGAGAAGTGGACCGGCTAATAGCCGGTTATAAGGATGACTCATAATATTTGAATTTTATAAGTGTAAAAATATGCAGTTAGGTATGTATATCTAGTAACCGCAATGATTATGACATTGAATTATCACACGCATGGTTAAGTTTCATATATTATGTTTATTACTTATTGATAAGTTTCAAATTATGCTATGTACCTTTACAGAAAATAGAGATATACTAAAACGCGGCAAATTTGATTTATTTAATAGTAACTACATTGTTGTTCAAAATTCCGAATTGAATATTCAGGACAGAATACAGAAGTGTCTTTCTGCATATAATCTCAAAGTTTTTAAATGAAACTTTAATCGTAGATGTGTTAAGAATTCGCTTAGTCATCTGTGTTAAAGAGCTTTACAACAATTGAATGAATTGTAAAAATGTTGTAAAACTAGACACGGTCATATGCGTTAATCTAGCATTTGCAAACTCAAAGAAAAAAATATATAGAATAACAAAGTAATAGATCAAAAATCCTTACTTGAATTCGTTATTTTGTATACCTATGTTTAAATTTAAACGTAGGTACACAAACTATGCTTACTTTAGATTCAATTGGCAATATTACATCTGTTTCTGTTGCGTAAATGTTTGTGTGGGTTCAACTTATGGTTCGACGGGGAGTGGTTATGAAGATATTCGACCTGCCGTTGCCTAATATATTTCCTAAATGCTTATCAAATAAACAATACACGTATATAACCAAACCTGGAGATAGAAATATTTTTAATGCGTTTGATAAAATTGTAAAAACTTTGTAAGGTATGTAACGTATATAACGCGGAGTCCACCAAGATCATAAAATTACTAAGCTATCAAGGTGATGCAGCCGGAACAACTTAGCTGTCGTTTTATTATTATGTTTTTACACCGAAAACTCAGACTTATTGCAGAATATCATTGAAATCTACTTTCATCGACATCGACCGTTATAAAAGAAATACATATTAAATAAAATATTCACATATAAACTGAGTAAACTTACAACCTACTTTTGAATGATATACCATATAATAAAGTCAATTATATCTTTACTTGCCGAGCTCGGAATGTTAAGAAGCCATACACCAAGCGCATTACTACGAAGTGACTACGTACTTATCTACAACGCATAACCAACCAGTCAGTAGTCACAGAGAACAATTTTAATTCACTTCACCTAAATAGTGACCGTGTAATTTAATAATTTAATAAATTTTATAATTTTTCATACACTAAAAGTTGAGTAATATTATCTAGAAGTGCGTGCGGTACGGTGTACAGTCGATTTCATAAAATACTACCAATTGTCTACGACTTTTATAAAAAATTTAATACCGAAAAAATTATAGCGCACTTATAGATAATTATCATATTAGTGTAATATTTATCAAAATCAGATTAATACCATTGATTACTTTCTATAGATTTTAACATCTTTATTGTAACTAACGTTCGGCTCGAATTTTGACCATAATTGTAAAAAAATTAAAACTGAATAATCTATCTTTGAAAAAAAAAAAAATACACTAAATCATATATATACATATATAGGCACTAAATAAATAAAAGTATAAAGTAGAGAAGAAGAGGGCAAAAATATTCAATAAAGGTTCAGTAGTTTTTAAGTGATTGGCGAACAAATTAATAAACACACAGAACGACCTTTTTTATTATTTTTTTTGACGGGGGGAAATGCATTTACGCACTACCCTTACCTAAACCGCACTACCCTTACCTACGCACTACCCTTACCTAAACACAGAACGACCTACAAATTTAAAACTATCGAAATGTGTTCTGTAGTTGATTCTAAAGCCCCGAATAGTATTTTTTCTTAAATATCTTAAATGTAAAGATTTCGTTTCGTTAGCCATTTATTATAAATATATACAAACTAATATTAAAATTGAAGTGTCTATTTTTTTACTAAATACATATGAATGCATATACGACACGTATACCAAAAATGGAATATTTAAAATTTTTGTGTGTCTGTCTGTTTGTAATGGCTAATCTCCGGAACCGCTTAACCGATTTAGACAGGACTTATTTGTTAGATAGCTGAAGTTGCTCCGGGTAACTTAGGCTACATTATTTTTTCAAAAATAATTAGTGTTCTGCGTAAAAAAAAAAAAACTAAAACTCATAAAAATTACAATAAAATCCGATTCCATGCACAGTTTTACTGGCAGGTATTTAAATTTGTGAGAAATATCTTTACAATATGTTAGTAGCAAAAAAGAATTTGGAAAATAATTAGTGGTCCCGTATAAAATAAATTAAAAACTATATTACGGAGTGAAAAATATATGAAACGCGAGCGCAGCCGCGGTAACACTACTAGTACATAAATAAAACATATCGTCGACAAATCAATAAGCTAGTTTACTACGATAATTCCCAATATGGCATACTTTATTACGTACAAAAAAATTATTACAAATTTTTAAGTATCCAACTTAATGCGATGACGTCAACTTTAATATCCTTGACGGATGTCAGTCAGATCACATTCAATAATTATGATAATATTAATTAAATTTACGTATGTCGTTTTATGTATTTATATTTTTCATCAATCCATTTACGTTATCTTTCTCATCATTCTCATGCCCAATTCCCAAATCACTTGGGGTCGGCGCTGTATGGTTTCTTCTTCCATACATCTCGTATCAGCCGTCATCTCTTCATTTACCCCATTTTCTTTCATATCCTTTCTTACACACTCCATCCACATTCTTTGGCCTTCCTCTACTTTTCCATCCTTCTAAATTCATATTGATTACTATTTTACCCACATGCGCTTCCTCTCTTCTCATAACATGTCCATACCACGACAAACGGGAACCTTTCAACTTTTCTACCACTGGCGCAACTTTCAAACTCCCTCTATAAATATAATACGTTAACTTTAAAATATGAAAAATTAATTTCACTATTTTCAAAACCCAAATCATGACTTTAGACAAATTTATATATGTAAATCTTATCATTTTCTTTTACTTAACATAGAGCATAAAGTAAACAAACTGATATAAAACAGTCTACACAAATTAAAACAGTAATAATGAAACTAAACGAAACGAAAAATTAATAACACTTTATTATTTCAAGTGAGCCAAGGCGACCGACGACGTCCAGTTCTATGACTCATAGGGTTAAAAAGCTAAGTGGAATCTTGCTTCTAACTTGCCTCGGTATCAACCATCCATTGGGTCATTATGTTTAGCTCTCTTATACTATCGACAATTAAAGTTTACAAACGTTATTACAAAGTAAATATTATCTCACACTGCGAAGTATAGAACTACGAGGAAGATGGATGAGAAACAATTGCATCTAGCTGAGATGCAAATATTCAGATGGATGTGTAATGTACAAGAATGAATATTAACATTAGAGGGAGTTTGAAAGCAGCGCCAGTGGAAGAATAGTTGAAAGGGAATCCTTTGTCGTGGTATGGACATGTTATGACAAGAGAGAAAGCGTCTGTGAATAAAATGGTAATGAATATGAGTGTGGAAGGTTGAATAAGTAGAGGAAGGTCAAAAAATGTGGTTGGAGTATATATATATAATATAATAATATGAAAGAAAAAAGAGTAAATGCTGATAGGGACGTATGGAAGAAGAAAAGATTTTACGCCGAACCCAAGTAAGTTGGAAACAGTGCATTAAAATGATGATACCAAAGTACAAAACTTTCAACTTAAAATCACAACTAAAAGAAATTGAAAAAAAAAATATTTCCCCGCTGATTGGATAATTTACCAATTCTATGACAAACCTGAGATTTCGATGAAAGAAAACAACTTGATGAAACCATAGCATGGTGGTAGAGCATTTTCTAATGTCCTCCTATCACTCTCAATTTTATTAATCTGTGGCTACGTACGTATATGTAGTCTGGCAGCATACCTTGCTTTTATCATTCTTCGTCCGTATTCTCATTTAACAACAAGTAAGATTGTGATCAAAGCGCTGAACTTTTAAAGAACAAAAAAAAATTAAATCAATTTCTGGTAGTCACCCGTGCCCCCTAAATACTTATATTTGAAATAACCATTCTCGGCTTCATTAAAACATAACACTAATATGTAAATGATTTTTTTTATGTGTTTTAACATACATTTAAACATTTTATTACGTCATTAATTATGTAGGTACTGCATAGCGTAATATTCCGTGGGATTTTTAAATAATATTATGTTTTCCACTTTCCCTATTCAAAACGAGTTTTCGTGTAATTAAATTTTAATAATATTCTCTGTAATCTTTATCCGAGTTTTCTATCTATCCATAGATAATTAAGTATGTAGCGTACTACTTTTCCTTGGTTATTATAACCGGCGTCAGAAAGCATCATTTATGTAATTAATTTCGATTCCGACCATAGAATAGAATAGAATCTTTAATTCTTTTGATAAAATAAGCTTATTATGCTGACTGTACTAATCAACCGATCAGTAGTACACACCTAATCACATAGATACCATTTTGATTTATTTCTATAATTTATTCAGACTCAAAAACTGAATGTCAATTTGCATTTCTATTCAATAATTACACACACAACGTATGTGCCCGCGCCTTTGCTCTCATCTTCTAAACTAATAATAAAATTGTACATTTCACGTGTCTGTGCATATTAAATTTATATGAAAAGAATTATTGCAAGGGACTAAAATAGGTAATTGAATTAATTTTGTATTATATTTAGAAATGTCTGTCTGACTGTCTGCTTGTTTGTGCAGGTATCAAATAGAAAGAACTAAGAATATTTGAAAATAGTATGCAACTAATTAATCTCTAAGACTTAATAAATAAGAAAACAATATTTTTATATATTATCTAGGAATTCTAGGCGTTGTATTAAGGGGTCATCTCATGAAATTAGTAAACTGACATTCAATTGTGATATCAATAGGTATCAAAATATGGCGCGGAACATAATATTATTTCGTTTTAACTATAATTGGACGGTTCAAATTTGTTTATTTTTGATGACATAGGGAAAAAAGTGTTATGAATGGTGATTACCTGACGATTATTCATATGTGGAGCTATACCATTTTGTTAATAATTTGGACTGTTCTGGACAAGTTAAGAGGCGGTCGTTTGTCCTGGTATGGGCATGTGATGCGCAAGGAGAAAGAGGATGTTGTAAGAAAGGTATTGGATATGAATGTGGACGGTTACATGGGAAGGGGGAGACCAAAGAAAAGATGGATGGACTGTGTGAAAGATGATATGCTTAGGAAAGGAGTGAATGCGGAGATGACAACAAATAGAGAGGAATGGAAGAGAAAGACATGTTGCGCCGACCCTAAATAAAAATGGGAAAAGGGTAGGGAGATGATGATGATGGACTGTTCTGGAAGATTACAAGACATAGATAACCTATACACATAACAAAACACTAACGGGACAAAATCTACAGATTGGAGTTTGGAGATTTTTTATGTACATTGATGATGTTTGAGAAAAAAAAACTATGTTGGTATTCAGAATCGATTACAGGACACATTTTGTCTAAATGTTCGAAATCATGCAAAAACTACAGACCCGATTTCGGTGAATTTTGATATGAAAGATACGGGACGGGACGGAGAATATAACTATCTGAATTCCACGCGAGCGAAGTCGCGGACACAGCTAGTAATATAATAAATTTATATTTCTTATAAATACCCGTTCAATAGATTACCTAAAGTATTTTTCTTCGTACTGAAAATAATATTTTTTGTTGTTGAATTTATTATCTACCAGCTGTTGCCCGCGGCTCCGCCCGCGTTTCATATGTTCTGTGCATATGACGTTTCATTTATAGCTAATTTAAAAAAACAAATGAATGAATAAAAGTAAGAGTATTTTGTTTTTATTAGCGGAAAAAATGTATATAAGCGTGAATTGAAGTGGAAACTGTACAAAAGAGTAAATCGAAAAAAAAATGAAAGAGGATCGGTGGAATCCAAAAAAATACCTGTCTACGAAAAATACAGCGTTGAAAGGTATTAGTCCTATCCCGATATGTTCAGTAGTTTTGAGGTGATGGTGCGTCAAAGGAATAATACACAAACAAATTGAGAAAAACATGGCAAAGGGCTCATAGAAATTATAGCCTATAACCATCTACAATTAATTCCGCGTCGAATGGTTGTGGTTTCATGCTGATCGGTCCAGTAGTTTTCGAGTTTACGTCGGACAAAGGAAACAAACTTTGCTTATTTATATATATATATATATATATATATAAAATAATTATCATATTTAAGAACACAATCTCGTAAATAAGTTTAATATTTTTCGAGTTATAATCGACTAACAGACAATCTTTTCCTTTTGCAATGTGTAGGAATGTAGATTAAATTGTGGTAGGCATTACTTATATACTTTTATTTTTATCAAATATTAGTGAATAATTCATATGAATACATTACGACTATGAACGTAAAAATTAAACAAAATTACGCACCAATAGTTTCTCGAATCCAATGTTATCCAATTTCATTGTATTCCAATTAATATTATTCATTTATGCCACTATAAAAAAAATATTACAAGATAGGTGTAACTATTGTACACAATAATTTGATCGCACATCACATTTACAAAATCTATTCACAATCACTAACAGAATTTAAATCAAGAAAATGTAGTATTCTGTATATAAAATAAAGTCTACCAGAGTATTTGGGATTTAATAAAAAAAACTATTAATAATTAATTTACTATGCTGAAGGTTCTATCGTAGGCGTCCAACGTAAGATGCCGCCTCGCGCCATATGACTGTATTGAAGAGACTACTCGTCAAAGCTCTACGGTAATGAAACAACAAAATTAAAACGACCATTGAACTTTTAATTCCCGTAAGTAATATACGTCTCCTTAATGTAGTCGGTTAAACGGTATTGAAAATGTACGGAGACTGTTGTGGTATGCGAATGTTTTGTTTACTTGTAACTTAGCGGACGGTAGCGGAATGCAGAGACACTCCGCGAAGAAAGTATTGACCAAACGTTCGGTGGGAAGTAGCTCGGACAGTTGATTTCTATGAATTTGTATACAACGTAGGTGTCGTCTAAACACTTATGCCCTTTTAGAAGAAACATGCTTTTTAATTTAAAATAATTTACATAGGTAACTACATAATTTGAAACGATTATAATTTTCGCTATCCAATTAAAAATACTTTTGTATAGATAGACATTTTATTATATAATTTTTAGTTCGTGAATATTTCGGTTATTTTTATTTATTTATTTAATATTGTTGTTTCACTCACAAAGGTTAACAAATATCCCTAAAATGCATTAACGATTATTAAACTATTATGATAATGTAATAAGGTAAATCTACGGGGATAAAATATCCACAAATCGTTTTTTTTTTTACATGATGTAGGTCAAAGACCACAATCTAACCTGACTGATTTATTTCAGATTCTGTATGTATCTAAGAAATGTTTTTTTTAAATTTTTAACATCTTCAACCATATTAGAAATTAGAAAACTTAAATTCAATAAAAATTGTTCAAAATTAAAAAGCGTTCCATTTTGAAACGAATTTTTATTGATAATGGGTCACTATTACTAGGTTACTTTGTACGCATGTATTCCTGTCAATTATAATAAACTTGATACTTTAAATCATAATCGTGCCTTGATAAATAATAGATCTGGTTCAAACAAAGCCAATTCCGTCATTAGTCATTCGATACTCGGGGTACGGGCGTCAGATTGAATTCCAGCACATTTTGTATTTCACAAAGTTGTTTGGTTCACAGTAAACGGTATGCGGCGGCTACATCGTTATTCGGTCTGCAATTCGTACTCACCAAAATGATGTTCTCCGTGAAATTAACACTTACTCCTAACCCGAATCAACAAGGTTTAAAATTGAATACATTTTTTTTAACCCCGAGTAAAGTACGCTTCTGTTGTAAGACAATGGACGTTCTGGCCGACTCGTCGTGGAATCAGGAACGCGGAGCTTGTACTTGCAAACGTTATGATCTTTAAACCCAACGCCATAGAGTTGACTTTCGAATTATTTTGCAAGGGATTAATACGATAAAACTATTATTAATATCCTATTATGATGCCACGTAGTACCTCCTATCGACAATGTATTTTATAGAATACGAAATGATTTAGCTGTTTAAAAAAAGGTTTAAATAAGTAAGGTTTATAGTTATACGAGTTGCGAATCCTGTTTATTGATGTCATTGGTATTCTACGCAATAACAGAGTGGTTCACACATTTAGACGTTAGGCCCATAAATTTAGAGCTTGTAAATGATTTAGTTATTTTTAGTTTACAACAACCGATTTATATCATGATTCAAAAACTTCTGATAGTTTTTAATAGTGTTCTAAAGTTTAATTAAAAATCTTCAGTTAGATGTCGTGTTATATTTCCTTTGTCTATACCAGTGGTGGGCAAACTTTTTTAATGACGGGCCACAAAGTTTAAGAAATTCTAAAGGTGAGCCAGAATCATAGAAAAAAATGCATTTTGTGTTAAAGCTTTTAATCATCATCATCAGTCAGATCAGTATTACGCATCACATGAACTACTACGCGGCTAATTTAGCTTCACTTATAGGTTATGCATCTATTATTCTACTAAGTAAAATCTACTTTTTCTTCTCGATCGCCAAAACGTAATTATAACGGACCATATATTATCCATGTCGATGGACCCTCGGCGGGCCGGATTAAATACTTTCGCGGGCCGGAGTTGGCCCGCGGGCCGTACTTTGCCCATCACTGGTCTATACCCTAGGTCTTCAAGGCGATATCTTCCTATAAAAATGTAGTAATAATATACAATGAAATAACTTTAAGGTATTTTTCATTATTTAATATCGTAATAATAGTCAAAGATAAAGGAGCATAATGGAGAAATCACAAAATTCTACAATTAATAAAAACCATAAATGTTATCATGATATAGTTATAACATAATATACTAAAACTAAACCAAAAATTACAATGTATTAAATGATACTTTCTGAGTTAATACTAGTTTATTCTTATAGTTATTGTGTAGAGGCAGTTAGATGCATTATGGTTTTTCGCCACACAGCGGGCGGGTTTGGACGCCAGCGTGCTTTTATTATAAAAGAGGTCACGCACAGCTCGCGTCGAAGCGATGTCTTCTATAAAAACATTGCGCTGGCGTCCAAACTCGCTTGTTGTATGGTGAAACCACTGTTATTATTTCAAATCATTAAACATTTTGACAAATTAACACAAAAATTAGTAACTTAATAAATGTATACCATTGAGTTAAATTGCATTTAGGGCACACACTAGTCGCTTCTTTAAAAACAAGAGTAATTTTTATCAAATATTAAATTCTACCATATTATAGTTTCTTTTTTTACATATAAAATTAATTAAACATAGTTCACAAAACTTAGAAACAAAATTAAATAGGTACCTACAAGTAATACTCATGTCTGATTAATAATATAGCCATAAGTACAATACATATGATTTTACTATTGATTATAATTTATACTAATAAATAAAATTGAAGGGTCTGTTTTTTACATCAAAATAACAATATTTTACTAAATAGATATGAATATATATATGATAGGTGCCTATACTAAATATTTCATATTTTTGTTTGTTTGTTCTGGGTAATCTCGAGAATGGCTGCACCGATTTTGACGGGACTTTTTTTGGCAGATAGCTAAAGTGACTCCGCATACCATGGCATTTTATTTTTCTAATATAATTAGGGTTCCACATAAAAAAAATTGTAAATAAAATCCGATTCAACACACAGTTTTACTGGCAGGTGTTTGAATTCAGGCATTGGGGTGAGAAATATTTAACCTTTCTATTAGTAACAAAAAAAAAACTTTGGAAAATAATTAGGGTTCCGTATAAAAAATTAAAACACAACAAATTGTAAAAAAAACCCATTTTATTGTTGATTTTATTGATAAGTGCTTGAATTTGTGAAAAATATATTTGCTTACCCTATGTACAAAAAATGTGTTTAGGAAAATAATTAGGGTTCCGTGTAAAAAAAATAAAAAATATACTTTGCTACAAAAAGTGTCAAGATCAAATATTATTTAGCACTAAGTAAAAGCAAGAGGAACTAACCTAACACATTCAGTTCAAATTTATCTGCAAAACTAAAAACTGATATTACTCGTATACAATATTAATCTACTATATAAAAATAAGTCAGGTTTTCCTTCCTGACGCTATAACTCCAGAACGCACGAACCTATTTCCACGGTTTAGCATTCATTGGAAAGGTCTCGGGCTCCGTGAGGTTTATAGTAAATTTATTATATTAATTAATATTTCAACAGAAAAGCGGGAAAATCATTTTTCACATACAGAGCCATCTCTGATACATAGCATGTACTACAATCCAATATTTTAAGTAGATGGCGCCAGTGCGTGATACATTGTCACACATATAAGTTGTTAAAAAATATAAATTACAAACTGTTGAATAAACTGAACCATATTCCACAGTAAACTGTAATATGTTTGCACAACCTAAAGCATTTACAAAATGATAATACAAGAATATACACATATTATCATAAACATACATATGCCATGTGTAGACTAAGAACACTGATATACTGTATTCAGTATTGAGTTATGAAATATTTTAGTTTATACAAATATAGTGTGTGTGACATTTTCACATGGAAGTAGCAAAGAAACCCCCAGAAAAATCAAACAATTACCCTTACTAAATACTGTAATAATGAATTCAGAAAACAATTTTAAATTTGTACTGAAAAAATGAAATATTTAATAATAATACAAACACATTTGATATGAATATTTTACCATAACAGATTTATAACAAAAATGACCAAAATTTTGCTTAACCGGTTAAGCATGAACCTGGCATTTATGCCAGCTTTCAACCGTTTTCCTATTGTCAATTTTTTTATCAGTATTTGAGCGATTAAGTAATATTGGAACAAACCCTTAACCCCTTGAGCACTAACTTGGTGTTTACACCTGCTTTCCATTGTTTTCCTATTGTCGCATTTTTTATGGGCTATCAACATATTAAGGTATACAATTTGGGGCTTACACTCAATAGCATTTGGTATATTCATATATTATAAAAGGCATTGTTTCTTCATCTGTATATTAATTGGTTTTTCACTCTAAAACTACTATACCAATTTATATGATTCTTTAGTTAAATGATAAATGTAAAGTCCAGGACAGTGATATATCATACCATAGCAATATTAATAATATAGTAAGAAATAGAACTATTGCTATATTGAACCAACTGGTACATATTGTAAAAAGTTACAACTTGTTTATTATTCATTAGCATAACTTGAGAACCAAAGAACTGATTCATACAATTTTAAATCATATTTGTCAACTTTGGACATAACTCCATTCTTTTTTTCATTATACAATAATATGACATAATTATGACAACAATAATGAATTAAAGGAACTAGTGTTTACCTAATGGTCAATATTTTACCATATTGACAATTTATCATCAATTATTATTGGAAATTCAAGGGAAAAAGTATTTTTCATTAATCACACTAAATTTTTCCAATAGCTAATAAATAAAATAAAAAACAAAATTGTATGACAAACGCAGTCAAAAATAACAGTAAATTATTTTATCTTTGCTTATATTTATAGATCTCTATAGATAATACAGTAAAAACATTTTTTAAATATGTGAATATAACTGAAGCTACAGGTAGTATATTATTAGTTAGCAGATTATCTCAATATTTCCCAAATTATTATTTCAAAAAGTATAGCATAATTATGACCAAATGAAGTCATGAATAACCAGGCAAACTAGCCAAGTTTGTACCTTTAAAATCTAACAACTCATAAGGATGTGTCTTCAATTTTTCTATCAAGGAATGCTTGTTAAACCTGATCTCATTTTGTAATTCTTGTTTTATTGACATAACTTTATTTATAATTTTGTTTCTATAAGTAATTTCTAAGTCTGGATTCTTCAACATATTAGAGAGGATTTGTAGGTCATCAGGTAGTTCTATTTCATTTTCACTATACTGTATTTCGATGTTTCTTGAAATTGGTTGTGTGTTGTCTGATCTCTTAAATTTCTTTGGGCAAATATGCCCCTGTTTGTCAGTATCTATGGTTTCTTGTTCTCCATCATCTTTAAAAATAATTTTTTTATTCATCATGCAGTGACATTCTTCCTCAACTGCATGATCTGAATTTTTTCTTTTTGAGTCAGAGTTTGTCTCTGTGTTAATATTTAACAAATGACCATACTTTCTTTCAATGTTCTCTATAACCTCTTTACATTTATTATATACAGACCTGAGTTCCTCTAAATCACTATGGTTTATTTCTGAAGGTTTATTATATATACTTTCTGCACTAACTGCGAATGACATTGGTGAAGGAGCTCTTTTCTTTAAATTTCTCGAAGATTTTTTTCGTGTTCTTTGAGATACATAATCCGTTGTTTGGCAAGATATATTTGTTGCATTTTCCATGTTACTCTGACTTTTGTCAGGCGAAATTATCTCACGCACATGATTTTGAACAATAATAAACTTTTTAGCTTCCTGACTACACATATTCTCTGTCGGAATCTCCGTGGGCATTTCGTATTCATGAACTACCATTTCTTGTGTTATAATTTAAGCTTTATATATTTACGAATAATTTAATAACGTTTTTTGTTTGGATATCATAAAAATATTTAAAATAAACACAAATCACGCCTTCATTTACGAAACACTGAAAGGACCACGCGTTTGATTTTGACATTGACAGTTCTAGTGATGTGCTAGTCGTCGCGACTATTTGTAGTCGATTGAACTGTATAATCGATTAGAATAAAGATTATTAAACGCATTGTATAAATTATGCAGACATTATTTAGATAATTATAATAGGTTTAGTTTTAATATTATATTATTCATTAGTAAGCATTATTTAAAAAATAAACAAATAGTAGCTACTCTGACTTTGAATATGACTAAGGACGGATTTTTTTATACGTAGAGTCGGAAATGATCAGATTTGTACCAAACGGTTAAAATAATGCCATGTGTTTTCTAAAACATAGTTCAGCTAACCAATTGTCAAACATGTAACTTGTTGATTATATATTGTTTAATTGTTGTTGTATAATGTAATGTTTGTTGAAAAATTCAACCATTTAAGCCTAGTCGGGCAAACAAGATGGCGGATGGTTAACTCTAGTGCGAGCGGCTATTTCATTGCTTTTGTGTAACATATGAAGTAGATAATTTGAAGTTTCATTATGAAATTAATTTATATAATATAATTTTTTAAATAATTACATGGTAAACAAATTAAGTATTGTTTATTTATTTATTATCTTTGTCGTAATACTTTTGTTTTTCATAAGAATTATATTATTCATAACTATTCCATTATATGGTATATCAAGTTTGTACAAATATTTCTTTGTCTTGTAACATATATTAAAATCAAGAATTAGTTTATAATATTTAATATGTAGATTACCCATAAAAATACGACAATAGCAAAACAATAGAAAGCTGGCGTAAACGCCAGGTTAGTGCTCAAGGGATTAAGACAAGACGAAATAAAAAAAACAAATATCATTACAAAACGATCACAAGAAATAATAATGGAAACAGATGTTCGAGAGTACCTAGTCCCTTTGATTTTTGTAATGTTTGTTTTACATCTCCAATTATGGACCCTGAAACATTTTAATCAGAATGATCATACAAAATAATTTACCAGAATCAAAAGTATTCTATTATACAGTTCATTTTACTGGCAACATAAATAACTTTTGGTAAATTTAACCATAGTAGATTTTGTCATCAAAAAACGAATTGCGATTATAACCATGGGTTTGTGTATTAGTAATAGTAAAATTGACAAATGGATATGAATAATCTTGTCTACGGATCAAAAAATCGGCCCTAAGAGGACAATTAAAAATTTTTTTACACTTTATAATTATATTTCACAAATGATAAAAAATAAAAAAAAAAAGAATATTAAAGTTATTCTTGAACCTCTTTATTTTTTCTTTTCTTCTTTTTTTTTAGGTATGTAAGAATCATCTTTCTTTTCTAAAATATTACTTGTGCCTTCCTCTTGTTTGCACCTCTTCTTTATTTTTTTTATTTTTATGTGCATGATGCTCATTTATATCAAAACTAGTTTTCATATTTTCACTTTCATTAGTTTCAATGTTTTGCTTGTGTTCGTTTTGAATTTGCATTTTACATTTTGATTTTTTCCCCTTCTTTATTCTAATTTCTTCGATATTACTATTTCCAAATGTACTGGAATAATTTGTATTCAATAAATTGTTTTGTATATCAGTATTCTCTATTGTACAAAGTTCTTGATCTTTCATTTTCTTCTTTTTTCTTTTTTTATTATTATCACAGTTATAAATAGAATCAGTTTCATTGTGACATTCTGATTTTAAAGAATCACAATAAGAAAAAGACTCACCATTTTCTATACTTTCAGAGCCCTCACTAAATTTTAATTTTTTATGTTTCTTCTTGATTTTACTTATACCATTATCAATAACTAAAGGGGTCTTATTACCTATGACATGATCTGTTAAATTATCATGAGATGTAAAAGAATTGAAACCAAAGCCTTGGTGTGTTTCAGATTCCTCCGATTCTGGCATTTTAGCTCCTGAAAATCCATTGAACATATAATCTGCCTCATCTTCATTTTCATTATTTGAGCTTTGGGTGTTATTTTTAGATTTAATTTTAGCCATTTTTATTTTTGAAATAGTCCTCCATACTTCCCTTTTCAGTAAAAACTTGTTCAACTGTTTTTTTAAATCTTCTTTTAGTGATTGTTCTCTATTTTCTTCATTTTTAAGACTCTTTTTACCAAAGATATTAGCTAAATCCTTCTCACTATAGCGTGTTAAATCTTTTCCTCTAGTATATTTGTGATAATGAACTCGAGCTTTACTTTTCTTCGATTTATCTTCTAAAGATATACCACTGTGCAATTTGTCTTTATTAACATCGCCTGAAACATATTAACAATAATTATGATCTTATTTAACAAAATAAATATGTTATCTCCGCACTGCTAGTAATAAGTATTCATATTAAATTACATAACTTCAAATTAAGATGTAGGCAATAAGCAGGAAGCATAAAGTAGCCCATATTTAAATATGTATTAAGTTATATACATTATTCCCAATAATATCAACTTAAATGTTTGTTTAGACCATAATTAAATTTGTTATTTATAGAGAACTTGAAACATTTGTTGGAAATGTGCTACATACAGTCAAGAATATTCATCTAGTTATTATTATAGGTATTTAAACCTAATTCTACGAACATACATAATATGTGGGTTGACATCAATTATTTATAAATGATAGACATGCTATCTGAAGAATGGTATGTTTAAACAATTTTACATGACTAAAATAATATAATATACAATATCTATCATTACATAATGACAATAAGGTATAGGTCGATAAATAAAAAAACATATACATTACTGAATTAATAGAGTAAATGACTTACCGTTGGATAAATTAGCAAGTAAAGAATTAAGTCGTCCTCATGTTTAGTCCATTGATCGTTCCTGTCTTGATATCCTAATCCTTTGTCGTCATTCTTATATTTAGCTATGACATGCTCGACAATACCATTTTCTTTCAATCCTAAGCCTTTACCTTCACTCCAACCCATTTTTTCCAACATTCGCTGACCGAACTTACTATTGTCATTACTCCATTCACTATTTTTAGCACGTAAATTAATTACTTTTTGTTTACGACGTGGTCCAGCCAACATAGACATTATAAATACGTAAAACACGTGAATAGAATATCAGGTTATAAAGATAATACAACATGGCCGAGTGACGTGATCGCGTTAGTGATTTTTTATCAACTTTTTTTACGGTCTTGGGTTCAAGCCTTTTTAGCCTATATGGCAGTGAGAGCCATTAATGTTGCTAGATATAATGATTAAAATTACGATACATAGAAATTAAAATTCTGAAATTTTAGGAAAAATGATTTAATTTTATAGTTACTAAGTTAAAAGTTATTTTATTTTAAAAGTTATTGAAGTTTTTAAATTTATTTTTATGTTTCACTATTGATATTATTTGTTATTGTAGTCATCTGATGGATCAAAAGCTTTACCTTTTTCGTAACCGATTAGGAAAGTAGAATTTGCGAGATGTTGGTCTATAGCTACCAGTACTGATATTTATATAATAATGGCATTAACTTACTGTGAGGTCATAATTTTGGACTCCTATATGTATATACATATTAAATAAAACGTAAATAAAACTCTGTAAAACAAAATCTACAGTATATAATGTGATAATTATTGCTAACTCTAACCAAAAAAATCAACTTATATATTAGGTTGGCGAAAAAGTTTCTTCGTATTTTATACAAAAACTCAAAGACATTATTTCCAAAGTTTATTTACATTTAATTACAATACATATGTGCCATTTTGTTGCATGACTTTCTACCATCTTGTAGGTAGTGCCATGATCTCGTTGCTGTAGAAATTTTGGGACTTCTGATCAAAATAACGCGATAACTTTTTGTTTTAAATCTTATTCGTTTTGAGAAGTAGAGATCTGAATAAATGGTCATTTAGTGAGCTACTTTGACTAACCAAATATCGAGCTTTTCTATGTACCTAGCTTTTTTCAAGCGGGTCAAAACTGTTTAGGAGTCAATTCTTAGTTCTTCGGCTATGTCGTATATACTGATAGCGGATCTTGCTCCACTTTTTAAAAATAGCGTCCATTTTATATGTAATAGGAGGACCAGAACGTGCTGCATCTTTGAAATCAAAATTCTTGAGTTGAAAAACTCTTAAACCAACTTTGTGCTTTAATGACACTGTATTACGTTCACAATCGTCACAAATTTTTACGCGGTTGAGTTGAATTGTTTTCCTTTTTTTAATATAATTTTTATCGTATTTCTTCATTAGATTCACTTATTTTGATAGAAAGAAAAACAAATAAAAATAGCACTTTACTAATTTGTTAAACCAGCCAGATACATATAGTACAGCCCAAAAATTAATAAAAGCTTATCCATATTATATGCGAAAACACTTTCCTCGTACTTTTATATTTTACTTGGGTCAGGTGTGAAAGAAAAAATATACATAGTCCATAAAATTTTATTAAAAATGTTCATTCTAAACCGAATTTTTTTAGTCCATTCAACGGATATTAACATTTTTGCATTATAAATATCTGGATAACAAAAATGTCGGCTTTATGGTAAAACGTTTGCAAACTAGAAAAATAATTCAATAAAAAATATTTATGCATCATCTTTTATATTTATAATTTATCTCGCTTAGTTTTTTATATATAATATTGCTATCTTTATAAAATTATTTCAAACGTAAAAAGTAATATGTAAACATGACTAAATAAAGAATAACAGAACTAAATAGAATAACTGTAATAAGATCGATCGAGTCAACAGGAAATACCTAAGTAAGCGGGAACTTTGAAGAAGTGTTAGAAGTCGCTTGACTTCTGAATAAGTTACTCTGCAAACATGGTCAATAAAAACTCTCGTTTGCGACGTTAATCAACTGCATGCCAAGTATAGCTATTACGGTAAATGTTGCCAGATCGACTTTTCTCGTATTTAGTGAAATTTTACCTTATACGGCGTTCATATTTTCCATTTCACCAACATGACTTGAAACGAAGTGAGAAACAGGCACGGTCGTATCCAAAGACTTTAGGACGTTAGGACTTGCGAGGTTTATATTTGGGGGAATGTCGAGTTTCACGGATTTTACGACATTATATTGAATACCATAATACCTATTCTTGATTTAATTGTTTCGACGTTTAAAGCAGGTTGTTAGTCGTTTATTTCAAGCTTTCGTAAATGGTCTATTTTTAAGATATTTCCCCTTCGGACCTCCCTGGTGAGAAATAAACAATAATAATAATAGATTTTGTAGGCAGTTTTGCTGGAATATAACAAAATATATTTTTATAGCAATTATTCACTGTACCTATTATTTCCTAAAATATTTAGTGGTTTAAGTAAAATATTGTATCATAAAGTCATTTTTGAAGTAATATATCTTTACGCAGGATGAAAGTAATATTTTAAGGTCACATCACACGATAATATGTAGTGAGGTCTAAGAGCCGACCACTTTTTAACTGTATCATTATTATTTTCTGTTTATGGTATTTTTGTTCTTAACGAAACGTAAATGACTGTAAATTAAAAAGTGGGTATACATATTTTCCTCTCTTTCCAGGTATCTTACAGCTGTCCCTTACTAATTTAAATTAAATTGCCAAAAAAGTTTCACTTCTAAAACATGAAAGTACTCTGTACACTACGATATAAATAAACATATTTATCCATCTTGGTGGTTCCTGGAATTATAAGTCAACGTATGGACAGAGAGATAGTAACTTTTATTATATGAGGATTAGGGTAGGAACTAGGATAGGATACGAACCCCCATCTACGATATCTGACTACATTACCATTGTACTCGTTACTTCTATAAACATATTGTGTCGATAGAAAACTATATATATAATTTGAACAACTGTCAAGTAAAATGCTCTGGGATATACACGTGTATTACAGTACTCTGGCAGATCCAACATCGGAATCTGTCAGAATGCTGTGTAGTTCTTTTAAATTTAGTTTATAATTTATAGAAATATATTTAGATATAGATTTGTAACGATGGGTCTGGCATGTCTCATAAACCAAAAGTACCTTAAAAAAATAAAGAGAAAAAAATGCGACCAGATATTATAATAAAATAATTCATTTTAAAAGTTGTCAATTAAATTAATCAATGATGTTAATATATTGTGTGCAACATGATTTGCATACCGCATAATGAATATTCAATCGGACGAGAAACGACATAACAACTCTAGAGAGTCTCGATTATCTCCATAATTGCATGAATAAAATATGCGCACGTTGTTTGTGGTCAGTGAAAACGCGCGAAAACATAGATTCTGTCGCGTGTGTATATACAATTTCATTAAATATCGTATTGAGAAACGATTGTACTACATTTGTATGTTAGACAGTAATTATAATACAGACAGATTTGTTACTGTACTATATTTAGCGTAATTTTCCACACTAACGGATAATCTTCCTTTTCATTCATTCATTTCGTTAATTGCTAATTTCAGGTTAGTTGTTTTTATTAAACAGATTTTTGCATCGCCTAGCTACCTCCGTTTATTACAACAATAATTAATTAATAAACATTAATGTAACAATAAAAAAAGAGTTTGTAAACTACACATGTTTAAAACTTCAAATATTTACATGTACGTATAAAAATTGTGGCATAGGCACAGGCATTAATGTCTTAGAGTCTAAAACTTTTTTATTCAGTGTCCATGATATAGAAACGGAGTTAGTCGCAGTAAGTGCAACGAGGTTATTTTACGACGACTATTTTAAGACAGAGACGGGAAGTATTAGGCGACCTATATTAGTTCTCGAACTTTAATACTAGGTAACTCGATTTACTAGGGTATACCTACATTTGAATATCATATATATGTATATGTATGTGTCTGCTCTGCTATAAAATCACGAAAAAAAAAATCTAGTACGGAAAATAATGCTACAAAAATACAAATTCAGTAGAAATTTTAAAAGTACATATTTTGTTTGAGCTCATAAGAAAAGGGGGCATAATAGTCAATGTATAGAGTTCCAGTTCAGGTTGGACGGAGTCAGCCTGGAATATAACGTGGTAAAAAAAACACGATAAATACTAAATAATCCTACCCGAAGGTGACTTTGATTTAAAATTTAAAGAATTTGTACATTTACTTAGTAATCTTTGTCTTATTTTACGCTAAGCCTACTAGAAACTAGAAGTCCCTGAAAATGATTTTCAAACTTTCGTCAAACAAATTTGATGAAAAACAAATTAAAAAAGAGCAACGTCTGTCCAAAGTCTTTATTATTCTAAAACTGAAAGAAAATTATGAATCGGTTAAGTTTTGGAGGAAGAAACAGGGTACTATATAGTGTTGTTTTCGTCAATATTGCATAAAATCAGCTCGTGCTGCAGTTGTCCCTTTCGCTTTCTTTGGGGCGCAACGTGATAACAATAGATTTCTGAAATACCAATTTTTCCGACCGCATGTCCTCATAATCATTATCACAAATTTTGACGCAGGTTTCACTGTCAGTTACATATATTTTCACGGAAGATATAAATATCTAGTATACCCTAATTTAAGCTTTGGTGTAATTTGAAAAATCATTATTTGTAATGATTTGTCAAGTTGCCAAAAAAATAATTAAAAAGTCATGAGAGTGTAAGCGATAAATCTTAAGAAATACAACTATTTTTTTTGTTTCGCTGTGTTGATAATCTTTGAATAGTACGATGCCACATAATCCTGAGTTTAATAATGCTAGTTTTACAATATTCGATTTCGTGCAAAGATTTGACCTCGAAATCTTGAAACGTAGACATTTGGGATACTGGATATATTATTTGTGTTAGAATTGATTAAACGGAATTACAGGTAAATAACCTGACAGGTATTTTCAATTGTTGCTAAAATATCTCGACAAATGAGTCATCCGTATCTCCCATACTATTTATACATCTCGCAAAGGACCTTCTTTTTTTCTAAACTAGCTAATGCTGTTGACCGGAAGGGCCTTAACAGCTTCACCGTAACAGTAATACCTACTATTATAAAACAAGTGTTAACGAAACTTGGCCGGTTTGAAATTCGTACAGGTGCGTGCGCAGAAGAGAATTATTTATTGAATTTATACTATAGGTACACCACATATTATTTAATTTTATAACAGCACGTTTTAAAAAGTTTATTCCCTAATTTACATATATACTTCACATATAATAGTTAATATTTTTCTTTCTGAGTGTACATGAGCGAAAGTTCGCAGAAACTAAGCTTAGAGCTGTCAAGATACCGACCGGCCTTACTATAATTACAGAACTCAATTGTGTATATATACTCGTATATAGGTACATAATCGATATTGTTCAGGGAACTTGTCCAGGAAACGTTTTAAAAATTTTGTTTCTTTTAAAATAACGAGAGTTAACGGTGTATCTCGGAGGATGATCGGCTGCGCCTCGGGTGCTATGGAAAAAAAAGTCATCCTCGACAGCTGCGAAAAATCGAACTGGTTTGGGGAGAAACGATGACGTCACGTAACATGTGCCTTCCTTCAATTTCGGACGCGGCCATAGCAAAAAATTAAGACCCTTACACGATTAAGATCACGAGGATCCTTTCGATTTTATGTCAAACTTATTATGTTGTTGGTTTTTCGCATTTACGATATTTATTTATACGATATATATGAGTTTTGTCTACATTCAGTAAAAAAAATAATCACTTTTTTGTATTTACAACGACAAAATCTCTATCTATTTAATCCTAACTTAATGTTATAATTGCGATTTTATGATTATTTTTACGCTTGAAAGTCGTCTTAACATAGATACATTATTATCATACTTTCAATTCTTAAATTTATTGATACAATTAACGCAACCGAAGTCACGGGCAAAAGCTACTTGGCTTATAAAATCATGTAAATCAATTTATTTTATTACAATTTTTTTAGTCATAGGTGTAGTCCGTGGCCTGGAATGAATATAATTTTTTTTATTATATTTAGGAAATTTCATATGGAAAAGATATTAGTAGTATAACAATAAATAATGTCTAGAAAATGACGTTACATTTTTTTTCTTCGAAATGACTAAACTTGACTTAAAGAGTTATGATAGCTTCATTCGGGATGGTGAAGAGGATTTAAAACACTTAATTAGTATAGTACATTGACACCATTATGGTGCGTACTTCGGTCTGTTACCGGAATGCAAATTCTATAGAGAGGAGAAAAAGGTCCCTAACAGAACTCGTGTACGTTGCGTGTAGTTCTCCTGCAAATATCCGTATATACGTTCTGTTTCTAAATTATTAAATAAAAATGTAGGTCTTAGCTAGGTTCAAAATTCCGCGGATTTTTTACACTCAAGTAACGGCAAAGCCGAGGTTCGAACCACTTTAGTAACCCCTGTGCTAGTTACCTTTTTACTGCCGAATGCTTTTAGCATTCAAAATCAAAATCAAAATTTATTTATTCAATTTAGGCCCTAAGAAGGCGCTTATGAACGTCTAAAACACTACCACCGGTTCGGAAAACAACCCAGTCGAGAAGAGCCGGCAAGAAACTCGATCTGGTTCTTTTTTTTTCATAAATACAATATATATCATTTTGTTTGTCATGTAAAAAAACTATACAAATCTTAGTTTTTAATAAGGTTAGTGGAAGCAAAGAGATGTGGGTTAATTCCAGACATCACTATCGTTCACGTAATGATCCACCCTGTAATAACCTTTTGAGATTAAAACTTGCTTGACATAATACTTGAACTTATTGTCAGGTAAATCGGTAATGTTACTTGGGATCTTATTGTAAAACCGAATACTATTACCTATAAAGCTTTTATTACACTTACTTAACCTAAAGCGTGGGACGGCCAACTTGTCTTTACTTCTAGTATTAAAATTATGACGATCATTCACTAGATCTAGCTTGTCTAAATTTTTACGAATATGCATTAAGTTATCGAAGATGTATTGGGAGGGCAAAGTTAAGATATCATATTCTCCCACAAAGCCACGGCGAAGCTGTAAAGGCAACCTTCCGGTCAACAGCATTAGCTAAGTTAGAAAAAAAATGTGCAGAGCTTTGTGTGTGTGTTACTAACTGATATGGTTAAATATCGCTTTAGTATTTTTCCTATCAGAACTTTTAGCATTGATAACCGGTGGGCCCTTATCTAATATCTAATCAAACCTTTAACAAGGTTCATTGATTTGTGTAGGTACATTGAACCGCATGCAAATATCATGACTAAAGCCCCAGAAATAAGGGTTAGTCCATTAATTATGTGATATTTATAGCAACTTTTTTTAACCCTACCCTGGTGATACGTGATGAGGTTTTTGACTAACCCCCTGTACACAATGGCGCGTATCGTTTGGTATTTTGGTTAATTTAAATCCAGTTAATTTTGAAAATCGTTTCCTGGCAACGTCATATCGAGATCGTGAGGTGAGACCTTTTATGATTTATACATCGCGCATATATACACATGATATCCCACTGAACCTATAGTGATATCCATTGAACTATCTATTCAACAAAAAGACATCCATTGCACAGACTTCAGAATTATTAAAGGTATCAGAACAAAAGATATACTGAAGTAAATAGAAGTAGATTAATGAAGTGATTATTTATTTAATTTTTTTGTAATTTTTATAAAAGGGTATATTCTTTTGAAATCGGTTTTGTTTTTAATTTAAAAAGTTTTGTTCTCTACTTTTTAATTGAAGTATATTTATTTGTAGGTACAGATTTGAAGCCACTATTTGATTTTGTGTTCTTCAAAGAAATACTATTTCCGTATTAAATTCTTTTTCTTCATTTTTTTTGATTCGCCATTAGTGGACATAAAAAAGGACAACATAATATGTTGTATCTTTCATTATAAGATAACCAAGTAAGATGATGGCTGCAATATGAATATAATAATACTTAACTTACAAAAAATATATATGAAAACACGTGTAAGTGGTTCGAGGTTTGCTCTCGATTTCCCTGACTTGGTGAGATAGGACCACCACGGGAGTGTACTCCTTCGAATAATAATACAAAAATTACAAATCGGCGTACAATAATTGACGGAGAAATCGCATAACAAACATACAAAAACAAAAAAAAAAACAAAGACGAATTGACAAGGAGGAGGTCCTTTATGAAGTCCGTTAGTTAAAGAAGACGGGTTACAATACTTTTCAAACGAATTGAGATATAAACCAACTGAGGGGCAGACAAACAGAGTTTACCGAGTTACTACATGAACTGAAAGACATAGAAAATATTAATTCACAGATTACTATGCTAAGAAATAAAATTTAAACGACTCGGTCAGCTAGCAAAGTTATGTTATTCTCATTGGATTAAGTTAAATAATATGTTAATATGGTAAGTTATTTGCGATATCTCGCAGAGTGGGTAGGTAGTTATAACTTGTTTATTAGACGCGATTGTTACGAGCTATTGCACAACCGTAAATCTGTGTTACTCTATATGATTCACGAGAACAGTTTGTTATATAATGGTAGCGACACACAGCGGACAGGACAGGGCGGGAGTGCGATGTTACTATAGTATAGAGCAAGACCGTTAGTTAGATTTAAAGAAAGCTATAGAGCATGTCCCGCTGACGCGAGCCGTTCGTGTCCTGTTCTATAATGACATTGCGCAGTTGTCCCGACCCGCCCGCTGTATATTGAAACCATTATCTAAAAGAATTTCCCAGAATATAGGTCAAGACCCACTATATGGAGAGTCCGTGCTTTGTAAATTTTCGATTGGAACTAGAATTCATTTTATAATTATTCCATTCAATTTGGACTTCTAAAAACTTTTTTGTTAGGTCGCAGTCCAGTCTATTTTGGCATTTCGGATCTAGAACCTTATTAGCGATGATTAAAAAGTGGTAATGTGACAGGGCACTACATCGATAGATGTTTGTTCGCATCCTATCTCATGATCTTTTCGTAAAGGAAAACATCTTAAAAAAACTTAAAGTAACCATATAATTGTGGTAGCGCTTGCCCACATTGTACCCACAAGTTTGAAGCTATATCACCAAACACCCATTAGGTGTGGTATGACAGTATCACTCAAGAGTTAGTTCTTAGCTTACCGTGGTGTATGATTTGATATGACATTAGATGATGTAACACATTATCACTTAACATCAAGTGAAATTGTGGTTAAAAGCTAACCCTATACAATTACTAAAAAAAATAATGAAATCACACTATAATTATAAAAGTGACGGTAAATTAGCACCAAGTGGAACAGTGATCGTCGAATGGCAATATTTTATCAAATGTTTAAAAGCATGTTTAGAATTTTTTTGGCATTCTTGTCTTTGCGGACCTTATCAAGTTATCAACTAAAAGACGTCCACTGATGGACATAGGTCTTCTCTAAAGATCTCCACAACGACCGGTAATGCGCCACCCACGTTCTAAGGGGGTAAAATAGAGGACAAATCTTTGTACGAAAGTCGCTCATTTTCAAAAAAGGAGCTACGAAATTTAATAGACATACTTGTTGTTAAAATAAATCAAGACGTACATCGGTGTTTTCCAAAATTACAACCCTAACAGGGTGAATTAGGAGTTGCAAGTTTATATAGAAAGTTCGTCATTCTTTAAGGAAGAAGCATGTAATTTCATATATATAACTACGGTTAGAAATAAATGAACACGTATCGACATACGTTTTTCCAAATTACAACCCTAAAAGGAATTAAGGGTTGCAAGTTTGTATGAAAAGTTCGACATTTTTGAAGCTAGAAGCATAAATATTTTTTTTATAAATTTCCTTCTAGTAAGAAATAAATAAAAAGGTTTCTTTTTCAAAAGTTATCCCTGGTTGCAATTTTGAACGGGAAGCTTGACATTTTGAAGTAAGAGGCATACAGTTACATATAACTGCTTCTGGTTAGAAACAAAATTAACACGTATATAATCGTTTTTCAAAATTTCACACTTAAGTGAATTAAAGGTTATATGGAAACTTCAAAATCTATCTATATCATAAAAATCAATTCCTGATTGATTTATCAACTCAGAGCCTAAACCGCTGGGTACAAACTTAAAAGTTTGCAAAAGATATAAGAAAAAAAAAACTCATGAAATTGTGAAAAAATTTAATTCAATGAACAGTTTTTCTAGCAGGTATTTGAATTTGTGAGAAATATCTTTGCTTAATATTTGTAACAATTTTTTTTTGGAAAATAATTAGGTTTCTGTATAAAAAACTATATTACGCAGTGAAAAATATAAACAACGCGGGTGAAGCCGCGGGCACACAGCTAGTTATACATATAAATATATCTGTATCATCATCTTAGCCGAATCACATCCATTGCTGAACATAAGCCTCCCTCAAAGATATCCACAAGAACATGTCTTGCGCCACCTGTAATCAACGGTATCACGTGACCTTCACCAGGTTATCGTTCCGCCTTGTTGGAAGCCCACCCACGCTGCCCTTCGTGGGTGTCGTAAAACGCGACTAAGAGATAAACCAGGAGATGGCCAGCAGCATCCTCTGTATACCACTGACTAACTGAAATTGCCAACCTGCTTACCAAGAATGGCGATTATGGCAATCCCTTCCAAATGAACGACACGAGTGTTTTAGACGTTCATAAGCGCCTTCTTAGGGCCTAAATTGAATAAAGGTTTTTTAGGTTTGATTTTGATTTAATAAATTTCTCACCATCTATAATAATTAATACATATATAAAGATATATTATACTCATCTGTGTTTTTGTTAGACGACATTATTGAATCACTGAAACTATTTTAATCGAATTTCAAAGTCTTTCTTATAATATTACAAAAGGCATGGGTATGTATTGTCGTGTGGTGCCGGCCAAGAATAGTACTACCCTATATCTTCCCGCGGGTGTAGTAGAAGGCGACTAAGGGATAAACCAGGGGATGGGCAGCAGTATCCTGTGAGTATCATAAACACCCACTGTGATCATCATCCCGCCTGCCAAGTGTGGCGATTATGGCAATACCCTCCTCATTGGGCGAGAGCTATGTCGAACAGTGGACGTCTTATTATATTTAACTAATACAACGTGGATCGTCGTGGGGATGCAATATATAAAACTAAAAAAAACCGGAATAATGTATTTTCCAAATAATTTAACATAAATGTAATCAGGGCAACGCCGGGTACGGTTGCTAGCATATATGTACATATAAAGCTATAAAATACAATAAAAAACGATAAATAAAATTGAGTTAATTGCATAATCGGTTTCATAATGTTTTAACTCTGTAACTAGTTACAACGTAACCCTCAACTGTTTGTACGAACGTGGTGACAATAAACAACAGGTCCAATAGAAAGTGGTAAGTCGACACCCGTTATAAATATTCAGTTATAAAAAAATAACAGACCCTTTTTATAGTTTTAACCTTTTTTTGAAAAATAAGTTACGTTTTATAAAACTATTTCTACAGTCCGTTCACATTTCTTTACCTCTAGCCGTTAAATTGTCGTTCTGAATATTGTGTTACCATGTTTTTGATATGTATTATTCGCCATGATTCGAAAGAGGTTTCATAAATATGTCATATTCAAAATAGACCGACCGGAAACATGAGTTATCTATCACAGCAAAACAAACTCCGTAGCTACAAGCCACTATGGTATGTTGATGAGGTATGTATATCCAGACATCAGTTGTAAGATATATGTTTCACCAAAAACCAATAGCTGTACATAAAAACACAGGTATTTTATTTATCATCGCATATCAATCAAAGTCCTCTTTTTTAGATTCGCATTTTTCTTGGAGTACGCATTAAGAGATAGAAGCAGCATCTTCTTCTTTGCGGTAAAAATAATACAATATTTATTTATTTACTGCATTTTGATCCAAATCAAGGGCTTTTTTATTTATTTTTTTATAATAAACCGAGATGACTTTTTCAATATTTATTCCTATAAAATGTAGAAAAATTTAATACAGCGACTACACTATTTGTTGCACGGGTCATGGCGGCAAATCGTTGAAAAATGGAATTATCAGAGCTTTATTTGACCTTCCTCTTTCTGAAAATGTACGTATTTTGCAGCACTACTTTAAATTCGTTTCGACATGTTTTACGATTTAAATGTACTACAAAAAGCAAAAACCCAAAACGTGTGACAAAACATTTTGACTACGTGACAGCTAGTAATGCCAACATACCAAAATGAGACTTCAGAGGTAAACGGACGGAACGGACTATATATAGGTTATTAATGTCATTAAATACTATCAATTCCCCGTGTCTCCGCTCTCATATAACATAGTCTATGGTTCCCAATTTTTTACACTTCGTTTAATGGTTGAAATTCGATCGTAATCAATATCAAAATATCGAGGGAAATTCCAATTTTTTTTTATTCAAAAGCCTGACAATATTTACTATGAAAAAAAAAGAAAATGTTTAATAAACAAAGGAGACAAAAATGCCTTAATTTAGATAAAGACGATACATCCAGAACTACTTATATCTAACCCGGGCTGTTGAATGGTGACTCCCAATAAATTCATAATTATCGGTGGTCACCATCGTTTTTGGAGTGTACAACATCAAATGAACTGAAGTCATTTTGAATAAGTCAGAGTTCGAATAAAAAAAAAAACTTAATTTACCCTCATATTTGTCGCATATTATATAATTAACAACCTATATAGTAAAACCTACGATTAAAAATAATTAATTATGTATGAAAATCTGTTCAATAAATCTCGAGTTAGATAGACGTTGGCTTTAATTTTTACAATGTATAATAACAACCCGGCATTGCTTGGGTTATTTTATCACATAAAAAAATATCATAAAAAATATCGAGGTAATTAATCGGTAATAAAATTCTACCTTTTAAGTTTAATTAATACGTATAGTGTGCAAAATTTCATTAAAATCGGTTAAGCAGTTTCAGAGATTGTCACGGAAAAATTTCGTGACATGAAAACAATCGAGTACCTTATATTATATTAAAATAATGAGCCTATATTTATTACAGTAAAATGTATAATCTATATAGTATGATTGTAGTTATGCTAGGTAACTATGTACCGAGAAACGGGTTTCCTTTGAACGATACTTAAGAAGCGGACGGCTTACCTGAGAATCACTTCGGACGTGGTTCAAATTATTCACCACTAATCCGTTGTCGTTTGCTATCGGATCCATTTTTCTATTCACATCATCCGAGAAACACTATTGCGGATTGTATCACTATTAGCACTATAAGTATGCACGATTTAAACTTAACAACCGGTACATAATGTTCCACAGACACAGGGCACTCGAAGTCACAAAAGAAATACGCATCTAGGCACGGGGATAGTATTCAACAGGCGGCTCTGGACTGACCCCACCAATAAGGCTTCACTGGATTATTTCAAACGAGTTACACTATGTATAGTTATTGGAAATAATGTAATAATAAACTTACAATATAAAAACTTACTTTTAATTTAATAATCATATATATTTATTATGAGCAAAGTTAGGCCGTAAGGATGCGAGACGGCGAAAAGTTTAACCGTGCGTGATTTCTTTAGGACTCTCAAAAGCAAATGGTCATATAAGCTATCAATCTTTGCATACCAGAGTGGTAAGTTGAAACGGAGATTCTCGTTTTCGTATAACACGGCAGCGCGTGTGAAAGAGACAAATGGTCGTCCAGATATTTCGGCTCGAAACAAGCGGACAATATCTACAGGTTTTGCTCTCCCACTACACGGAGGCACGGTGCGGACTCTGACTACACGAAGCTCGAAGTTTAGTTGAAAAACATAACAGGCTTTACTTAAACACCAAAGTAATGCATAATAACACTTATCATTTTAATATCAAACTTTAATACTAATAAATTATTTCAATGAACAAACGAAAATCTACGGTTGACTAAAATCAAGTACATAAATGGCAGCTTAGCTCTTTTAAACTATTACGAACTTTTTTTCCAATTTATTCTTTATTTCATATTCTTTATTGCCTGTAACAAAATTTTCTTATCACGGTATCGATTATTGGAGTCGATAAATCGTACGGGTCCAATGCAGCTCTGGTGAAGGCCGCTGGATTTAACCTCACAAGGGACACTCTTGCACATGGACCTGAGTACTCACTCACACAAACGTACATACACGCAGACAAATAACCAGAGTGAAAAGATCCGTGAATGCAACGCACACGCCTGCAATCCTGCATCATAGGGATTTTTCTTACCTGGTCCGGTACTTCAATGATGTTTTTTGATGTGCTATTTCTTCTATAAATACAACGTTGAATTCTCAGTATTAGTAGATTGGCAGGTGTTCGATAGTCTTTGTTAATAAGTTTTAGTTTTTAATTGTTATTGTATGCAACAATAACATTGGAATTCGACTGGCTGTATTTCTTAATTGTATTGCATAGTTAACTTTATAAAAAGTATTATCGGATATTGTCTATAAAATACAATTTTTTTTTTAGTTCAACCAATATTTAATCCGGATATATTTTATACATAGCTACAAGAGATTTAATAGCTTTTTCTGAATTGGACTTTGATGTTATTAAAGAGGAAATCGCTGTAAAATCCATAATAAATATTTACGATGTAAATAATAAATTAAAAGGCACGGGATGTCTAAGTACATTATAAGACCAGTTGTATTGTATGGATTAGGTTGATGTGCTGGTAGGAAGATGGATTCGAAACGATTGCGAGTAGCTGAGACCCGAAAGTTGAGATGGATGTTTCACATAAATGTTGAAAATTAGGAATGAATTTATTAGAAGGAGTTTGAACGTGGTTCCAGTTATAGGAAGTTGTGTTGAGATATAGACATGTTCTGAGAAGAGAGGAATCGCATGTAAACAAAATAGTAATGAATATGTAAAAGGACAGAAAAGCAGAGGAAAGTGTGAATGAAATGTGTGAAGAATAATCATATCAGAAGAAAAAATCAATGAAGAGATGATGGCTGATAGTGATGTATGGAAGAAGAAACCATACAGCACCAACAGCAAGTGAGTTGAGATCAGTACATGAGAATGATGATTATGTAAATAATTTATATCAAGTCTACAAACGATTATTTCAAAATTTGTTTGGATAGAATATAAAAATATCCAACCTATATACCGGTCAACAATCGTTTTGGTTTAAAAAAAAATACTTGTTTTTTTTCATGTAAATATAATTGACATAAATCAATCTTTGACCTACAGACATGTGATGAACAAGCACGAATTCTTTTTCATAGTGACGCTTTCAGCAGTTTTGTCATGCATCGGAACAGTTCTTGATAAAAGCACCCGTCCACCTTGGCCGTGATGGTAAACTATCAAGCTTAATATAATGCCTTTGAAATAGCCCTGAACTTTAAGAAGGCTTAGGTTAAATTACATTTAACACCAATATCTAATAACAAATCGTGTTGAACAAATAATTGCCAGAAATAATTTATTTTAAAATGTAGTATACATATGTACATATCATATAATTTGTAAAGAAAAAAATGTTTAACTGATCTCCAATAATCCAAGTGCTACAAATCCAATACATCTATATCGATACTAATAAATAAAATTAAAGTGTCTGTTCATAATGGCAAATTTTTTTTAAACTAAATAGTATGATTGTATGTATTTACGATGATAACTATACTAAAAATACAATTTTTTAAAATTTTTGTGTCTGTCTGTCTATTTGTTATGGGTAATATCTGGAACGGCTGGATCGATTTTGAAGGGACTTTTTTTGGTAAATAGCTGTAGTTAGTGCGGGTAACATAGGGTACTTTTAATTTTCGAAAATAATTAGGGATCCGCGTTAAAAAATATGAATTATAAAAATTTGAATAAACTCCTATTCAATGCACAGTTTAACGGGCAAGTGCTATCATTTATTAGAAATATTTTTACTTTATCTTAGTACTAATTTTTTTTTAGGAAAAACAATTACGGTTCCCTTTAAAAAAAAACTAAAACGCAGTGAAAAATTAAAACTGCCTCGGTGGCGCAATTGTATTACGGTGCGACTGCCGTTCTGAGGCCGTTCGATCCTTTTTTTTTTTCTAACCTAGCTAATGCTGTTGACCGGAAGGGCCTTTACAGCTTCACCGAACTTTGGGGGCGAGTGCTGAGGGCACTCAGCCGCCATAAGGTGACTAGCTCAAGGGCTACCAAAGTGGTACGAACCTCGGCTTGGCCGTCACCTGAGTATTCAAAACTCTCTCGCGAGCTGTGTCCTAGCTGTTCCCTACATTTTTATTTATTAAAATAAAAAAAAGGTTCCTTACAGGACTTATGTACCTGCGTGTTATGTGCAGGAGTGTGAGTGCGGTGTTGTGCGTGTAATGCTCAATGCATGGTCAGTGTTACTGTTTCGCGCTGGCGGCGACGTCAAGAGCCTCCCCAGTTGGGGAACGAGACACGTCTTGGGTCGCCGCCTGAGGGGGACCCGGAGAAAACCGTTCGATCCCCGGGTCGAGTCAAGTGGTATTGGGTTTTTCTACTCAGTATCACCCCGGAGTTTGTGCCCGATATGGCGACATGCTCGCCCCTGTCACATCTGGGACGGAACTAAGCTCGGCGGAATGTGGGTGGTGTAGTTCGCTCTTTCACCTCTGCCTAACCCTTCAGGGATAACAGGCGTGAGCTCATATTATATTATGTTATGAAAAATATATGTAACGCGGGCGCAGCCGCGGGATCACATCTAGTACCTAGTGAAATAAAATTTACTGTGATGACTAATAGATGTTATTTAGCACTTATAATGGTTGAACCGGCAGACTTATTTTGTCTTTTCCGCTGGGTTGTTATGACGACGAGCTTATTTCAAAATAATACATATCAACAATGCGGCAAAGATTTTGTATTTTTCGTTTTTTACACTGACTTGATATATTTATAAATGTGATGAGTCATTTAGATCCCTAAATAACACAGCACGTTAATAAAGACTTCAGTGACATCTATCGGTTTGTAGATTACTTATTAGCTTTCCTCTCAAAAATAAAAATATTCTATGAGATAATAATTAAATTTGTCAAGTCGCTCAGAAGGTACACAACCATTATAAGACAGACTAACAATGTGGGCATTGAAAGTCAATCGATTTTATAGATTCTCTAAAATTTCGATTTACAGAAAATTGTATTATCCGATTAGCATAGTAAGCATCTGGGACCCTAAATCTTTGTCGTTATTAAAGAAAACACAAAAAAAAAACGATTAATTGAATTAATATATTTTCAGATTCATTGAAACAGTAGAAAAACATCATACAGAAATGGAAGAAATATAGCAGTCAAATAGATATATTTACTTAAAAATAATACAGAATACCGATGATCTGAAGAAATTAAACATAAAGATATTATCAAAAATGAATAACGGAATAAAACCGACTCGCTTGTGGCATTTGACAGGGAGTAAGCATGTCCGAAACTGGATTCAGGATAGAGTAACAACCAGGCCACGATACGATCAACGATCAAAAAGGGAACAATTAAAAATTTTTGGATTTGTCGCATCCGCATTCGCGACAATATTATATACGTTCGGATTATTCAGTCCACAGAAAGGGTTGACTACTATAATCAGAAAGCCTGGTGTGTGTGACCCGCCTACGAAAAATAAATGCGTCAAACCAAAAGTCATTCCACCGTGTCCGCCAGAAAAAGATTCGCCACCATCAAAACGTTGCCCGTAACATTTCCCAGTCGGTTATAAAAAAAATTTACTGTTGTTATTAAACTCTGCGATCTTATACCGTATTGAAAACACTAATTTAACTCTCTCTCTCTCTCTCTAAATTGTTGATGATGTAAATTAAATAATTATTATTTTATGATGATGTTGTTTTAATTGAAAACAAAGAGATCGTGCAATACGATATAAATTTAATGGGCGCATATGAAACGTTAATATCTTTGTTATTAATATTACTCGTACCTAAGCTTGTAATGTTTTTTGTTACACAAAAAACGAATGAGAGCATGACCATCGAGTTTTATTCCAGTTTTCTGTCGATCGGCATTCACCTATATTTCAAGTAGGGTGTGTTGATACTGTTTGTAATTTTTCAAAAAGGATATATCTTTTTGAATATGGAGCAAATTGTTAAAGCTTTAGTTGTTACAGTAACCGTTGTCGCCGCCTATCATTATTATATTACACAGGAGAAATAAAAGGTTCGTGTCGGTTTACTAAATCTTCTACATTTGATTTGAGAAGGAGAAATAAGAAAATTATCTGTGACCTTCGTATATTATACGCCAAATTGACAGTCATTATTGACAATTAAATACAGCCCCGATTAATATAGATTTTACAATATTTTACGCAGTATAATTTGGTGGTTGTTGTTATGGAAGTAAAAAGAAAAAGTTTTTGATCAACTGAAAATGAATAAAAGGGAGCAGCTGAAATTAATTATATTGGTGACGTCGATGACTTCGTGTTTAGTGTATTCTTTCGGTATGTTCTCACTGCCGTCTTTCTCGAGATTTCGAAGCAAACAGAAGCTACACGCCGAAGACCAATTAAAAGACAAAAGGAACGACGGTGTGACTACAAAACCTCGCAGAAGATTTGAAGAAATTCTTGACACATTAGAAAAATAATAATCAACGTAAAACTGTTGGAACTATTTCATTGAGGATTTAATAAGTATTCGATTGTGTAACATTTATCTTGTAACTCATTATGTAACGTAAATTTTATTCAAAAACCTTTTTTTTTTTTTTAATTCTATACGACACGAAAAATTAGAAGATGCGAATGAAATGAAACAGTTAATTACGCTTTTGAGTCAACGATTAAGGTCCTTTTTTATATTAAGCATCTCTTGTAGTTTGTTTTATACGAATTCTAAACTTCGGAATTAAATATATAACTTATAATTGAGAACTGTAATAATTACCATAAACATCATCACTATTATTACCTATGTTTACTAAAAGTAATTGGCCTTGACTTGACAGAGAAGCTCTTCTCAATTATTTTTTTCTAAAGTTTTGGGACAACTTTCGTAACTATACAGCATTTTAACCTACAAATTACAAAAATATAAATACTTCTATACAATATTACGCCGTGTTTTATGATTAAATCTTATCAGAACATTAATTAAACGCATATCTCGAAACGCCCACTAAACGATGAAACAAAATACCGATGTTCGAATGTATTATGCACGTTTTAAAATAAAAACTAGCTTGTAATCACTGTTATACTCATTTTTTTAAAGGTATAACATGAATTATTTAAACTTAAACTTGAAAAAAAAACATTCTATTCTACGATAGGCGACCTAACTGATCCGTAAACTGATCAGTGCATGAAGTGTTATATCGCGCTAGCAGTGGGTTTATGAAGTCCTATTTATTAAATGCATCGCCCAAAAAAACAAGGAATTAACTTTAATGATAATTAAACGACATAACGAACAAATTTATGTTAAATAATTATTTCATTATATTACTGGCGATTAAAAGAGGTATTTATTACTTACTAAAATTTATATGAATATTCTGTCAGAAGAAAGGTAAAAAAAGGAAATGACATAAAAAACATACGTAAATAAAAATTGATGATGATACTTAGTATGAAATTATATAATAAATCGTCATGAACACTAAAAAATTGTTTACCGATGCTATAGTGTTCACCGCATCGTTTTACGTGTCATATAGTTTGATGTCGACCTTTATACAACGATATAGAGGAAAGATGTCTGGTGTTGAGAAATAGTTGGAACTAGTGCTTTCGGGGTTAGTATATCATATTTTATAGGTTTTGGCGTTTTTATATTGTTCTATGTAAATCTGTTGATAAACAGATTCGCCGAATTCGACTAACCAATCATAAATATTAAATACGGTCGGCGGCACAACATGTTTGTTCCTTCCACTCTGCGCTCTTAATTGTCATCTCAATATTCACAACGTTCATTCAAATTGTCATTATTCGTCAGTCCATCTATACCTTCTTCGGTCTCCTCTCTCTCTGCCTCTATATAATTATGCTCATCCAACTTCACACTTAATACTATTTACGTAACTTTTATTTCTCCCCACAACATATACACACCACGTTAATCTATGACTTCTTGACTTCTCAATAACTGGTGCTACTTTCAAGCTTCTTCTGATATTTTTGTGATATGTTTCTTAATCTCATCAGTTCTAGTTTTGCCAGGTATACATCTTAACATTCTAGATTCGTTTTTCTTTAATGTGTCGAGTACCTACCCATAAAAATGAAACAGTAGAAAGACAATAGGAAAACAATGGAAAGCTGGCTAAACGCCAGAAAGGTGCTCAAGGGGTTAATTCGATTTGGAAGCAATGATGGCGTAGCGGGTAGTTTGGCCGGATTCCGCGTCAACCGACTCTAAAATCGGCCTGAGCTTTCGGTGAAGGAAAACATCGTAAGGAAACCATAGCATGATGGTAGGGCATTTACAATGATGCCCGCCTGGGTAGCTACCACCCTCAAGTTTGAACACCTGTTGCCAAATACCAATAGGTGTGTTCCGGCATTATCACTTGAGAACCAGTCCTGGACTACATCGTCACTTGAGATTCTAGGTAAAACACCGAGCCTATTCCGTGTAAAAAAAAAGAAATCTACTCTTTAATTGCTCAGAACTCAGATCCACAGAACAGGCCATGTCTTAAGCTTACAATATAACCTGATATTCGCCGTGGTGGACGTATTCTTGAATATCAATAAAATTCAATGGCACCCAGTTTGCAATTGCTGATATGTAACTAATTTTAATTTGTGAATTTTCGTATATATTTGATTCAAAATTAAATGTTGTATTTACCCAACGCCTGATGGTGAGATTAAATATTAAAAAGTAATTCTACCGTTATCAATAAGAAATAGAAATAGGCACTACATATATATAACGTTATAAGTTTGCCTTCAAGCTTTCGACTTAGGTTAGGAGGCCAGTTCTTATTCAATTTTATAACAGTTATAAATAATATGTAGGTACATTAAATTACTTTGCTACTATTACGTATATAAAAAATTAATACAATACGAATAATTAATACAGGGGAAATGTTATCACTAAAATCTTGCAATTATGTATCCAATATGTTTAGTGAATAATTAAGAAAAGTTTAAATTACGATTGCTTAATACACGTGCCAACAGATTCTTTCTAAATGTAATACCTACAGAAAATTGGTTGACGAAAGATCAATTGTATGAACAGTTGACAATTGGCAACTAAATGTGGATTTTTTTTCTTTGTTGATCCTCATATATTTCTTGTAAAGAGTAGTGTACTATTTTTGATAGAAAAGTAACATACCCGTTTGCGTCTTTTCCTTCCAGGATAAGTATTCACAGGTTGTGGCGGTGGTGGAATATGGTAGAAATACGGTGGAGTGAATAACACGTCCTCTAATATTGGACTAATGGGCGTCGCTCTCGAAGGAATCAAGGATCGCACCGTCCCATACAAACTCCTGTTACGTCCTTGATTTCCATACAAGTTCATCATTTTCACAAGCTGTTAGAAACTGCTTTCTTTGCACGTTCGTTTAAAAAATATTAAAAACGCGCGAAAATTAAAACTACAGTCACCACACAAATGTCATGAACCTTTGTTCCATGTTTGAGTTTTGAACGCAGATGTATAAGTAGTAAAACTTATTTTTAGAAAATTAAAAAAATAAGCCACTGCATAAGAAGGTTTTATTCAAATCTGTCACGAGGTTTTATCTAATAGATGAATATTTAATTTAAAAATATTATATCTTGATTCTCCTCGCGTTTTTGAAATATGTATGAGAGAACGCGCGCGCGGCCGGTTATGTCAAAACACAACATGTAATGCGTGATTCTCCACAGAGAATCCAGAGCATTCGTGTACTAGACATGCAATTTATCATAGTTTGTCTGCTTTTTCCGATACAATATATACGTGGAGAACGGAGCGCGACGATGCAATCCAACGTAAATACAATAAATAATGCCATGATTCTGTATATATTGAATGGAAAAAAAAAAAAAAAAAATCTAGGCAGCCATGGGGACTGCTAGCATAAGTAAAAATTCGAATGTTTGGAAAGACTGATAGTTAAATGTTTAGAAATAATTGATATTAATAACATAACCTAACAATTGTTCGGGTTTTACATCTGTTGTCACTCCGAGCAATAAATATGAACATTTTCATATAGTTTCTCTATGAGCGCTAGCACTTAAACGCCATCTTGTACTAGACATACTTTAGCATGTTGCCGGCTGACATATCGTTGGTAACTTCTTTCCTTACCAAGAACCGCTCAACGCCGCTATAGAAGTTTTCACTTCAGTTATGTAGTTATTTTATTACTTTTTCCATTAAACATTATTAAGAGACCTTACAATTATCGTGTAAGCAAACTTTTTCCCCTCCCCCTAGTCGGTAACAGTAAGCAAAACTCTAAACCCCCTCCTCCATGAAAACAAAACATTAGCATCATTTTGAAAATAATTCATTATTGTTTACGCAATAACCATTCAGACTTCTTGTAAAATTAAAAAAAGAATTATACAAACAAACAACATTGAAGTGTCTGTATGTAATGTAAAAATTTTTTTGACGGAACTTTTTTGACAGATAGCTGAAGTTACTCCGCGTAACTTAGCGTACTTTTGTTTTTAGAAAATAGTTAGGGTTTCTCTAAAAACAAATCATGAAGTTGTGAATAAAATCCGATTCAATAGTCGTTTTACAGGCAAGTGGTTGAATTTATGAGAAATATTTTTACTTTATCTTAGTTGGTACAGTAAAAATTTTAGGAAAATAATTTGGGTATCATATCGGGTACAGTAAAAGTAAAAACGCAGTGAAGAATATATGAAACGCGGGTGCAGCCGCGGGCACACATCTAGTCAAAAATATACAAAGCATACTCTCCCCGCCTCCACCAACGCTTACGTGATACCTGAACGACCCCTAACGACAATGAAAAATCAATAAGTATTCTAAACTTGTTAACGCGTCATCTTACCACTAAAAATATACAATAACAAAGAAAAAACTAAATGTTTCATTAAATAATCACAATCGCGTCAAACACATCGGGAAAAAAAAAGTACCTACTGATCGAATTCGTAAAGCTGTAAACTATCTAGGTAAGTTTTTTTTTTTTTTATGAAAGCCGATATTTTTTGTACACCGGCAAAACGGCATCTGTAAATGAGGGAAAAACATGCGCGCACGCAGTAGACGCGCGCGCCTTTACACATCAATGAATTTAAAAAGTTGCCATTATGTATTTTGCGGTTGGACAATAGTGGAATATGAATTCTACAAATTAACCCGACTAATTCTATAACACTAATAATAATCCAAATAATCCAAAAATAAACAAATAGGTAGTGTATTTAATTTACTAATTTTTTGAATTAGTATTATTATTTAGTGTGCACTAATTTTAAACTTGTTTTTAATATTTGGCTATGTTTTATTTAACATAAAAACAGTTATGTAGTGGAAAATAAATATATTGTTTGATATTTATTACTAGTTTATTGCTGTCGTTTATAAACTTATTTTTTTACACGGTATAAGCTCAGTGCTTTGACTCACCTGATGTTAAGTGACGATGTGGTCCAGGATGGTAGTAAACACACTAGAGGTACTTGTTCTCAGGTGATGCTGCCGGAACATACCTATTGGTATTTGGTGACAGGTTTTCAAACTGGTAGCTACTGGGCATCATTAGAAAATGCCCTACCACCATGCTATGGTTTCCTCACGATGTTTTCCTTCACAGAAAGCTCAGACTGATTGTTGAGTCGGGTAGGTGGGGATTGAACCTGCGACGATTGACGCGGAATCCGGCCGCACTACCCGCTGCGCCATTATCGCTTCAAAACTTACTTAAGCTGTACTTAATTCAGTACATAGACATATAAACTTAAATAGCTGTAATAATTTTATAGTAAACTAGCAGGCGCTCGCAACTTCGTTCACGTGACTACTATTAAAGGTGTAACATTTTATTTCTGTTTTAAATTGAGCCTTAATTTGAAAACCACATACATATTAATTAGTTTAGGGACATATAATTCGAACGTAGAAAATGTATTATTTAAAAATGAAAAGTTTGAATATTAATGATTTAAGGTTCAAATGAGATAAACAAGATTAGTGGATAATGCTAAAAGTGTAACGTTGTTTCTTACTATACGATTGTGTAATGAATAATTCCACGTACACTGTGATTACAATTACTGTGCGTATTTATTTTTATTTTAAATATTTTTTAATAATATATACAGCGCCATCTACACAAGTACAAGCATACTACAACCTAACAATTTCAGTTCACTAGGAACGAACCTTGCAGAGTTCAGTATCAATACTTTCACACAATGAAAACTAGATGGCGTTAAATGACTTAAAATAATTTACAACAACGAAAGTTGTTACTGTCAAGATGTAATTGTCAAAATGGTCTAATAAAATCGTTATAAGTTTTTTAAATAATGTAAATAGCTACTGTTTTACGGCACCGGTCATATAAAATTCTTATAACATCCCAGTTATGGCCGCGAGCAATCTTGCTAAGGCATTTTTCGGATTAATCTTTGACAAAATTCATTGCCAACCGTTGGGCAAAGATAACGGTTTTGGCAACAGCTATGTCTGGGCAGGATCCTTGGAATCGGGTCTACAGATAGCCACGAACCACAAGAAGCCAGTGATGGTGATTATACACAAATCTTGGTGTACGGCATGTAAGAATTTGAAACCGAAGTTTGCGAATTCGTCAGAAATACAGAGTTTGAGTAAACATTTCGTTATGGTAAATTTGGTTGATGATGACGAACCGAAAAATAATGGTTTTGCACCGGACGGGAGTTATATACCCAGGTATTTGTTTTGTGTGAGGTATTTGTTTCTCATAAAGTCATGGCTGTTGAACGGTGGCGCGCTCTGACGTAATCTCGAAGAACTTTACTTGGAATCATGTAATAAAACAAAGTTTTCTGTGATGGAAAACATCAATCATATATTGTTAACGTTGATTAGAATCGACCTAACCTACTCCATAATGAACCGGAGTTTTCGATAAAAGTAAACAACGAGATTTAAAACGCGGAGAATTTACTAACACCCTCCTGGCTAGCTATCACCCTGAAGTCCGAAAATCCTATAGGGATGTTTCGAGCCAGTATTTCTAGTCTTAGTGTATTTACCACATCGTCACCTAACATCAGGCTAAATTGTGGTGAAAGCGACTAAATATGTTTATACTAATAAGTAAAATGAAAGTGCCTGTTTGTAATGTTAAAATATTTTTCTTTTACTTAATAAATATGAATGTATATACGATAGATATACCAAAAATATCATCCTCAGAACGGCTGGACCGATTTTGACCAGACTTTTTTTGGTAGATAGATAGCTCCGTAACTTAGAGTACTTAAGATTTTAGAAAATAATTAGGTTTCCGCGTAAAAAAATAAAATTGCAGTGAAGAATATATAAAAAGCGGGCGCGGCTGCGCCCACACAGCTAGTATTAAAAAAGATTGGTGATTAAATAGAAAAAAAACGGTAAGCAAATGAAATACAATGGATCGCATAATGGTCAGCACCGTAGCTTCCTCTTTTTTTTCGTATACAGTACTACCAAGTAATTTTCATGAGTAAGCAACGTTGCAATAACGGTGACCACCACATAGCATAGCAAATGTGACTCTCAACCATGATTAATGATGAATCAATACAACAAGCTTTCAACATGTGTATCACCATGGTTTCACCAATCGGTTAAACTAGTACCCGCCGCTGTTTCCCTTAGTATATGCTACTTGCAGGATCCTATTCCTCTCGCCTAAGGGTATGGTGGACCATGATATTTACAACGAGGAAGGTAGCAGCCAGCACAAGTACTTTTACAGCAGACCGGAGCAGATAGCAAAGTCCATGAGGAAAGTTCTAGAGAAGTACAAGCACGAACAATTCGACGTATGAAGAATTTACTTAAATTGTACGTAATCACGGATTCGAGCATCTTATTTATATTTTACATTCGATGACCATATAAAGACTGAAAATGCTTGTTTTTAAACAAATAATGTAATGCTAATTCTAGCAGCAGTTGAATAAAAAAAAAAATCATATTAAAATTCAGAACTTTTGTTTTTATCATATTAAAGTCTTTGAGAAAAATGTAGCAATATAAAAGGTTTTTTATTCTCAAGTGGTATAGAAATAGGCAAAGCTGTACGAGCTTTGACCTGAATCATTTCTTTGATGCTTGAGAAAACAGGAGTGTTCTTTAATCCATTGACTATTTATATATGATATAGTGTCTTTTCACGTTGTGGTCCGAATTCGATTATACATAATCATTATTGGAAATTTGAGACAAGAACCGTCATTGTAACACGGAATTAGCAACCATCTTCTGTTTGTCATATTGCGGGAACAGCAAATACTGAAAAGCTTCGCAGGATGGCGATTGTCAAACTTTTGTTGGTCGGCAGTAACGCACGCTATTATATTTTGCAGCACTAATATTAAATAAAGTCGCTACACTTCAGCTAATATAATAATGTTCTTCAAACCGGTCCTGATTCTGTATTTAAAGATTCTAGAATGCCTAAAATACGTAATGTATTTACTAGAAGGTACTTACTAACTCTCAAAACATACCCATAAGTAAATGGCGAAACGGTAAACAATATAAATTAACAATAAACTAATTGTTATTCCCGACTATTTTAAATTAAATCATTTCTCTAACAGTACGTGCCTAGTGATTTTTATTTTATTGTATTTTCTCGACCTTAATTGAGAAAATACAATTGCATTATACATTTTTGAAACAAAAACTATTCGAGCGGGGTCATATAAAGATCGTTATCCAAATTCTCCATCGGCTGGAGGATCACGGAAACCGTAACAATGGAATGTGTCAGAAGGTTAAGGCTTGTCAATTCGTATTAGAGCGTTTGAACGTTTTTGTGACACTCCACTTATAGGAAATTTCGCAGTTTCGTATCTAAACACTACTAATAGAATATTTGTATACGTAGCTATAGATTAAAAATACATTGAAACACCTATTCATAGATTTATTCAACTATCTTTATTAGTTAGTATACATTCGTTGTACCTACTAATTTTTACGAGTATCTCTCTTGAATGTATCGTACTTGAACTCTTTATTTGAACTTATAATATTACTTTAACTTCTAAGTAATATTTGTTACGGCCGCGATGCTTGCCTTCGTCCAAGCACCGTGGAACCGTAGGGTGGGCGGGTTGTCTCACTCACACTAGATGGTAGGTGTGAGCGCCGGTGGCCCGCCTCGTGGTGAACACCGGATGCCCGTTGTTCGACAAACTGACTCGCCGGAGTAGTTAGTGATGTGCGAGCGAGATAGCAATCACGGTAGAGCAGGACGGAAAATAAAAACGCGAACTTGTTGAGTGAGCGAGAGGTGAGCCGAATCTTGCTGTTTCTTCTTAGTGATCTTCAATGTTTGCGAGTACCGTTGCGCTCTGATTTTTCGGTACCGCCCGGTCGGCTTATATCCCAGAGACCGGGCGAGGTACCTTACCGTAACGTAGACACCTTAAAATGAGGCGTCTCGACGATCTATTTTCATTATGTCCGGCTCACCTTTCTTTATTTATTTTCATTAATAAATATCTTATATATACGTATTTTACATAAATCTATTCTATAAACAATACCTTATTCAATAAAACATACAGTAACACTATAAAGCTATTCTATATAAAGTTACGATCAAAAAACCTCTCAATGAACCGCTTACGCTTCACAATATTCAAGAAATAATGTCTGTACAACTAAAACTTATTGGCTATGTGTGTTATTTCTGTTATGTATCCAAATCTATTATATTTAACATGAATTCTAACATGAGTTGTGAGTGAAACCTATTGTAGACAGCTTACTACATGATATTTAAAGAACAATGCTTGCAGAACTAAATCTCAATATGTATGCGTGTTGATTTCGATCTTATTATATCTTAATTCTATTTCAACATACACTTAAATACGTCATATTTAATTCTACACATAAGCGGCACAAGTTCAGATACATATTCAATAGTTGTTGCGCAGTATATTCTAGCGCTACGTTAATAATATATAGTTGTCTTTATTTAATCGTAATCTATACATTCTATAAAATCTTATAATAAACTATTTCTAATGTTCGTTGGGTCGGTCGCCAACATCCTCCCCCTCGTGCGCAGCACCAACTTCTCGTCTTGGCGACTCTGCTTCCATCGCTCCCGGCTGCTTGCTCCCGTACTCGTCCTCCGAGGCTGGAACCAGCAGCACTGCCTTGGAGCTCGGTCTCTTCAATATCCCGCCAGGAGTGCGCACTTCGACGATGCGGACGCGGCCATCCGGTCCAGGGTAGGTACGTCCGGATCACCTCTCCTCTGGGCCACGTGTTCCTAGGTAGCGTGGAGTCCACTATGAGGACTGTGTCTCCACGCCGCAGGTCTCGATGGTCTGTTCCTTGTCTCGCCTTCCTTGGCAGCAAGGTGGGCAAGTACTCTTTGACCCACCTGCTCCAAAAATGGTCTGCCATGCGCTGCGCCGCCTTCCATGTCCGCCGTCCGGAGAGGTCCTCATCGGTGAAGGCTCCGAGCGTCGATGATGCACAGGATCTCCCAATGAGAAAGTGGTTGGGTGTGAGGGCCTCCTTCCCTTCGTTGTCCTCATTGACGGTCAGCGGTCTCGAGTTGACTACGTGTTCAGCCTCTAGAAGGAGGGTGTGAAGTACTTCCTCCTGAGGATGCCTTTCCTTGAGGGTGACTGCCAGGGCTGTCTTGATTGAGCGGACCAGGCGCTCCCATGCTCCTCCCATGTTGGGTGCTCCAGGTGGGATGAACTTCCATCTGACGCCTAGCCTTTCGGTAGCGACGGCGATGTCTTCTATTTTCCATGTGTTTGCGGCCTCTTGGAGTTCCTTGTTGGCGCTTACGAAGTTACTGCCGTTATCGCTGTAAATAACTTTCGGCATCCCGCGTCTTGCAGCCATCCGTCGTAGTGCTAGGATTGTAGAATCCGTCGATAGGGTAGCAACCAATTCGATGTGGACGGCTCTCGTGGTTAAGCATGTAAACAGCGCACCCCACCTCTTCTCTCGGCGACGGCCAATAGTCACCGTCATGGGCCCGAAGTAATCCACCCCGGTACACGTGAACGGCGGTTCGCCGTGCCGTAACCGTTCTCTTGGTAAGTTTCCGGTGGGTGGTTCGCGCGGCTTACTTCTATAGACGCGACACCATTGGCAGCGATGTGCTGCTGCCCGCACTGCAGATCGTAGCCCCAGTATCCAGTATCTCTGTCGTATTTCGTTCATGACCGTGGCGTGGTTGCCGTGATTGAACGTATCGTGATAGTGCTTGATAAGCAGCTTCGCGATGACATGTCTTCCATCTAGAATTACTGGACGTCGGAACTCGCTTCCCACGCATGTCGCCGCGTCGATCCGCCCCCTTACTCGTAGCAAATCGTCTTCTGCTATGACGTCGAATTTTCTTAATTTTTCGTGCGTAAGCGCTGATTTTCCGAAACTTTCCCATTGGCTCCGCTTCAATAATAATTTCTCAGCTTTTTCTAAGTAAGTCGCGTCGATATACAAGAGTCGTGTGCTGTCTCTTATCGCGACTGCTTCTATTTTCGCGAGATTTTTCTTTTTGTTAGTGATTCTCCACGTCGGGTCGTTATTTTCGATTTTCTTCGATACGTTCGTAGCTTCTTTTCGCGCCCTGCATAGCGCGATGAATTGTAGCACTCTCGCGGTTGCTCTCCATAACCTACGCCAGCTTGAAAATCTCTCAGGGTCCGGCGTGGGATATCCATTTGACGTCGTCAGGGTTGCTATCGTGAACCTGTCCTTCTCTTCGCCGGTCGATTCTACCTTGACAGTCCGCGGTTCAGGCCAGCTGTCTTCTTCGCGTCGCAGGAAGGCGGGACCGTTGAACCAGCGATGATCCGCGTCGAAACCTCTGGGGGTCTTTCGTGTGGCATCGTCGGCTGGATTCTGCGATGTGGGTACCCAGCGCCACTCTTGGGGTTTGGAAGTGTCTTCTATTTCGGCGAGACGATGTGCGACGAACGGCTTGAAAGACCTCGGGTCGGATTTTATCCATGACAGGACTGTACTGGAGTCAGTCCAGTAGGTTTTCTTTGTCACCCGGACGCTCAGCTCTTCTTCTATGGATCGTGCCATGCGAGTGCCGAGTAGCGCAGCTTGTAACTCTAGCCTTGGAATAGACACGGGTCTGAGTGGTGTGACCCGCGCCTTTCCGGCTAGTAGCGCGACGTGGTGATGTCCTTCGCTGACTCGTTCTCTCCAGTACGCCGCACACGCGTACGCGGATTCGCTGGCGTCGGTGAACACGTGTAGCTCCCCCTCAGTGTTCGAATGCGTGAAACACCTCGGTACGCGTAGGTTCTTCAGAGTGCGTAGATTTTCTACGTAGCTCTTCCATGTTTCGATGTCTTTCCCGACGATGGCTTCATCCCAGTCGACACCGCTGCGCCAGACGCTTTGTATGAGCGCCTTGCCTTGAATAAGTACCGGTGACGCTATTCCCATGGGGTCGAAGGTTGACATCACGGCGCTCGTGATCTGTCGCTTGGTCGGTGCCTCGTTAGCTGCGGTGTCGTCGTCGGATTCGCGCAGGTTCGTTCTGAAACCTACTTCATCTTCGGCGGTGAACCAACGCATGCCCAGCGTCTTCTCTTCTTTCGATCCGAGTTCGACTTCGCTCGGTCCGGTGCTCGGCGCTAATCTTCTCACTACGTTGGTCCTGTTCGACGCCCAGCCTCTTAGCGTGAATTTCGCTTGCTTGTGTATTGCGTCGACTTCGCTCGCTACCTTGACAGCCTGATCTTCACTATCGAAGCTTTGCAAGTAGTCATCCATGTAGTGATTGTGTTCTATCGCTTGCACTGCCTCTGGATATTGATGCTGGTAGTCTGCGGCGTTCTTGTTCTTCACGAAAATCGCTGCGCTGGGTGAGCAGGCGGCCCCGAAGATCACTGACGTCATTCTATACTCGTTCAATGCTCCGCTGCGTCGATCCCCTCTCCACAGGAATCTTAAGCTGTCGCGGTCCTCTGGTCGTATTCTTATCTGAAGAAACATTTCTTTGATGTCAGCCACAACCGCGACTGCCCCCTGTCGGAATCGTAATAGTACTCCGAACAGTGATTGAAGCAGGTCTGGCCCGGGTAGGAGCAGGTCGTTGAGGCTCTTGCCTCCGAATTTCGCGGCGGCGTCGAATACTATTCGCTTCTTGCCTTTCGTAGGATGCGTCACGGCGAAGTGCGGAAGATACCATTTTCGTGTCGATGTTGATGCGTGTTCGACTTTCTCCGCATATCCATTTTTCAATAAATTTTTCTATTTGTTCTTCGTATTCTTTCTTCAATCCGGCGTCGCGGTCGAGTTTCCTTTCGACGCCCTTCAGTCTCGATTCCGCTGACTTATAATTGTCAGGCAGAGCATCGTTGTCATTTTTCCATACGAGACCGACTTCGTAGCGTCCGTCGCTCAAACGGTGGCTAGTCTCGTTCAATATTTTCAATGCTCTGGCTTCCATGTCGGTGCTGGGATGCTTCGGTTGAACTCCCAATGACTCAATGGCGAAATGATCTTTGATCATCTTTTCTATTTTCTCTTCGGACGTCACTACGTGTGCGCATGTGACGAAGTTGATCATCTTCGCTGCGCCTCCATCGTAGCCGTGTAGCACCCACCCTAGGTCGGTGAGGGATGCCACTGGTTGATCTCGTCTTCCTTTGCGTGTCGTTCGCGAGACGATGAGCGCCCAGTTGTCTTGCCCGATCAATAATTTAGGCGATTCTTCTCGATATGACAACTGGTCCGCTATCTTCTTTAGGTGCGTGCATCTTTTAATAATCTTCTCGTCTAGAGCCTGCGGCGTTAGACGCATGTCGTCGATCGTTCGTGCCCCGATGACGCTCCGCTTGCGTGAGTGATGAAGTCCTCTTATCTTCATATTGAGTTTCATGGAGTCCTTTTTCAATAATGATTTTCCTCCAACTGTTTCTAGGCGGAGTGCTTCCTTGGGCCCGTCGAGTCCTATTTCTGCTGCGATCGACGAGTTGAGTAGTGTGACCGTCGATCCTTCGTCCAGCAGAGCCAGTACCTTCTTCGATCCCGTCGGTCCATATATCTCGACAGGAATCATCTTTAAATAGGCTCGGGCGCTTCGCGTATTGTTCGCGGGAAGCCTCACGTTGTTTGCGACTTCTGTGTTCTCTTGCTTCGGTTCTTCGGGTTTGTTTTCATAATGAAGCGTCTTGTGATGCCAGCGTTTGCATATAGGGCACGGCGGTCGCTTGCACGACTCTTTGCGATGTCGCCCCTGCAGACACTTGTAACATAATCGCGATTCTTTTGCGATCTGCCACTTCATTTTCGTAGGTGCCTGCAGGTACTTTGAGCACTCGTTTAGATAGTGCTCTTCTCGACAATGTGGACACGGTGGCTTCTCCATCTCGATGCGATCGACCGTCGTGTGCGCAGCTTGCCGCCTCATCGGTGGTCGCTTGTCGACGGTTTCTTGCGTAGCGTGGGGTCCGCATCGGTCTGCCATCTTGTTCAGGAACTTTCCCATAGAGTTCAAGTCTTGATCTTCGTCCGCTTTGTCCGCGATGTAGTCGTACCAGCGGAACTTCAATAGTGGAGGCATCTTGTCGGTGATGCTTCTCAATATCTCAGGCGACAGTAGATATTGTGGTTTCTTGAGACCTCGTATCGTTGCGACGGTGTTGCTGACGCTGCTTGCTAACGCGCATATGTCGTGAGCGGTTTCGCGGATCTTCGGTAGATTTCTTATCTTCTCTAATTCCGCTAGCACCAATGCGTCTGCTCTTCCATATCGTCGCTTTAATGCTTCTATGATTTCGCCAGGTGTCGCCTCGGAGTACAGCTGGCTCTCGACGCCCTCTCGTGCAGATCCGCGTAATGCGCGTCTCAGGCGCGCCATGTTTTGCGCGTCCGAGAATAGCGGTGCGGTGTCTTCGTATACTGCTTTGAAGGCGATCCATTCTCTGCTGTCGCCGTCGAACGCCGGTAGGTGGTGCATGTATTCAGGTTGCACCCCCTGCCCTCTATGTGGTACGTCGCGTATCGCTTTCACGATTGCCTCTGCCAGTTTTTCTATTGTCGTTCCGGGTTGAGTCGATCTTCTCCTCAGGTTTAGCAGTGGATGTCGGAGCGTTTTCAATTTTTTCGATAGGTGCTTGCTCCGGGTGTCCCTTGGCGGATATTCTTTCCACTGTAGCTTGAACCCATTCTTGGACGTTTTCTTCCCGGTCGACTGGTTCTTCTATGACAGAGTCTTCTTCCTCATTCGATGCTTGAATCAGCTCTAGCCGTATCTTCGCAGCTGCTGTAGCCGCTTGAGCTTCCTTTAATTCGCGCTCGGCTAGTTCGGCTCGTGCTTCTAATTCCTTCACTCTTCGTGTTGACTTCGTTGAAGCGGCACGACGATCTTTTCCCTTCAACGTCGCAGTTTCTTTGCTTGATGTTTCGTGGGTTGTTCCAGTTCCCGATGTCTCGTACGTTTCGTAGGATGTGGCTTCCGTCGTGCTTGATTCTTGTTGGACGGTTTCAAGTGACTGCTCCTTCGGTGATGAACCCTTTTGGCTTCTGGTGACTGGCATCTTGATGTCCACTGGATCCGGCTGCCGAAGGACCAACTGTTACGGGCCGCGATGCTTGCCTTCGTCCAAGCACCGTGGAACCGTAGGGTGGGCGGGTTGTCTCACTCACACTAGATGGTAGGTGTGAGCGCCGGTGGCCCGCCTCGTGGTGAACACCGGATGCCCGTTGTTCGACAAACTGACTCGCCGGAGTAGTTAGTGATGTGCGAGCGAGATAGCAATCACGGTAGAGCAGGACGGAAAATAAAAACGCGAACTTGTTGAGTGAGCGAGAGGTGAGCCGAATCTTGCTGTTTCTTCTTAGTGATCTTCAATGTTTGCGAGTACCGTTGCGCTCTGATTTTTCGGTACCGCCCGGTCGGCTTATATCCCAGAGACCGGGCGAGGTACCTTACCGTAACGTAGACACCTTAAAATGAGGCGTCTCGACGATCTATTTTCATTATGTCCGGCTCACCTTTCTTTATTTATTTTCATTAATAAATATCTTATATATACGTATTTTACATAAATCTATTCTATAAACAATACCTTATTCAATAAAACATACAGTAACACTATAAAGCTATTCTATATAAAGTTACGATCAAAAAAAACCTCTCAATGAACCGCTTACGCTTCACAATATTCAAGAAATAATGTCTGTACAACTAAAACTTATTGGCTATGTGTGTTATTTCTGTTATGTATCCAAATCTATTATATTTAACATGAATTCTAACATGAGTTGTGAGTGAAACCTATTGTAGACAGCTTACTACATGATATTTAAAGAACAATGCTTGCAGAACTAAATCTCAATATGTATGCGTGTTGATTTCGATCTTATTATATCTTAATTCTATTTCAACATACACTTAAATACGTCATATTTAATTCTACACATAAGCGGCACAAGTTCAGATACATATTCAATAGTTGTTGCGCAGTATATTCTAGCGCTACGTTAATAATATATAGTTGTCTTTATTTAATCGTAATCTATACATTCTATAAAATCTTATAATAAACTATTTCTAATGTTCGTTGGGTCGGTCGCCAACAATATTCACTCACAAATTTGTCGCAGATCATCGCTTAATCTAGCAGATATAACCTTAATTTATTAAATTAACAGATTTTACTTAAATTTGATATAAAATAAACAGCCAACGAAACACAAAAACAGCCATAAATCACATTTTTTATTATTATTATGTAAAAAGAAGTGTTTTATTACTTTAATTACACAAAAATCACTATATAGGATTTTTAATTGCATTTAATTCTCGGTAATTAGCGTGACTTTTTTTTAGATGAATAATTCTGTTGACACATTGTGATTTGAAACTCGATGAAACGAAAAAGCGACATTAGAAAGAAACAAACAGATACGGTCCATAGGATTTAATGTGCGAGAGAATGAGATAGAATACATTATTCAGCTTCATCATAAGCCTAGCCACTTTTGTTTGGTGACTTCACTTTTACCGCGTGTGACATATTTACTTCGTGTTATCATGTTTTTTTTTTAATATAAATGAAAAAAATTATGTACTCACATCTTCGACGACTGGTTCCACGTACATCTCGACAGTATTGTTGAGAGGCGGTAGAGGCATCGGCATAGGCGACGCGGCCGCCGACGACCGACGTGACATACTGTTGCAGGAGCATTGTGAAACGGATCGACGGGAACGGGGAGATTCTCTACGACAATAGAAATAAAATGTTTTGAATAAAAGACTAATGGTTTCGCTATACAACGGGCGGGTCGGGACGCGAACGCAATGTATCTATAGAAGACACTGCTTCGACGCGAGCCATGCGCGATATTTTTTAATACTAATAAATAAATTTGAAGTGTCTGTTTGTAATGTCAAAATATTTCTTTTTTTTACTAAATAGATATAAATGTATATAGTACGACACCTATACCAAAAACACCATTTTTAATATTTTTGTTTGTCTGTCTATTTGTTCCGGCGAATCTGCGGAACGGCTGGACGAATTTTGACGGGAGTCTTTTTGGTAGAGAGCTGAAGTTACTCTGCGTAACTTTTAATTTTTGAAAGTAATTAGGGATCCGCGTAAAAAAAATTTAAGTCCATAACAATTAAAAGAACAACTGATTCAATGCATACTTTTACGGGCAAGTGCTTAAATTTATGAGAAATATTTTTAGATAATCTTAATAACAAATTTTTTTTTACAAAAATAATTAGGGTTCGGAATAAAAAAATTAAAACGCAGTGAAGGAGTTAGTCTATAGTAAAGTTCCGCTGGTGTCCCAACCCGCCCCGCTGTGTGGCGAAACCATAAAACGTTTTAAAAGCTAATATAATAAATGCTATATTATTTAAGACTGACCATTGAAAACAAAATTAACACCTGATCAAAAGTAAGAAACTTTTAAGCGTTTTAATTAAGAGAGTGTACTATGCTAAAATATGACGTCACAGTACTTATACAAGCTTCATAGAAGTTCACTGATATTCGTTATGCGGAGATAGAATGGAGCATGCATTCTTAGTCCCCATCATTAATTGTTTTTATTACATACATACATACATATGCTCACGCCTGTATCCCCGAAGGGTTAGGCAGAGGTGAAGTAGCGAACTACAACCACCCATATTTCGCCGAGCTTAGTTCCGTCCCAGATGTGACAGGGGCGAGCCTGTCGCCTATCGGGCACAAATTCCGAACTCCGGGATGATACTGAGTAGAAAAAAACCCAATATCACTTGACCCGACCCGGGGATCGAACCCGAGACCTCAGAACGGCAGTCGTATGTAATACAACTGCGCTACCGAGGCAGTTATTGTTTTTTTATTATACGTACTATATTTATTTACTAAGGTAATGTTTAGATTAAGTTGCTGGAAGTACGGTACAAATATTCGAACATGTTAGTAAGTCAATTAACAGAAAAAACTTATGAGTTTTATGATTTACGGTTTCGATTTTCTTGATTTTCTTCTATACTTTTGAAGCGATATGGGATCAATAGTACCACGTTCAAATACTGCGTTGATAGACGTAGGGTCGTAAGATTTTACTGAAGCCTAACCTCACGAGAAAACCATAGCATGGTGGTACGGTTTTTTTTTAATAACTAGTCATGCAACTAGTCACCTCTCTTCAGTTGAAAATTTATTATCAAAATTTATATCTCTTCACTCATCGTTTGAAAGCCTATTTTTCTAGGCGCATCATGACCATCTTTGATCATATCATCACTTAAAATCAGGTAAAATTTTAGTGGATACAGTATAAAAGATCGTAACTGTTAATACCTTTAACGGTAATACAGAGGAACTAAAATTGGCTTTGAAAAAAAAAATGAATCAATCTTACTTAAAAACTATCCTCTCAAAATTTGCTGTAACGTCGATTAAGTTAACCTTTCGTTCTATTTCAAAAATAGTCAAGTAATTAAAACTACATGTAAATAGTGTTTCCTGATAACGATTCTCGCTTCCCTAGGTAATTCCTGTAATTGCATGGTTAATGTTAATTGACATTATTTTAACATACAATCATTTTAATGACCCGTCCCCATGAGATGCCACTCCTACGTAATATAAATATTATTATTAAGATAATTAATCCCAAATGAGATAATGGTTAACTAACAGGGATCTCAATATTTAGTATATGATATAAAAAGTAAAAAAAAAATAGTGATAATATTAGTAAATACACCATATGTACGAACTGAGAAGACTGCTAGAGAATATTTTTAACCATTATGCCCTCTTTTCGTACATATTGTTTCAAATATGTTATTACCTAGATAAAAATAAACATTAACCCCTTGAGCACTAACCTGGCGTTTACGCCAGCTTTCCATTGTTTTCCTATTGTCTCATTTTTATGGGTAATCAACATATTAATAATTTTACTGTCGCCAGTAAATATTTATGATGTAAAAGGTCACATTAACGCCATTATAATTATTTTACGAATATATATTTTTTTCCACTACTAGCTGTCGCCCGCGACTTTGTTCACAGGTCTACTCTTAAAACTGTAATTAAATGAGTTCAGTAGTTTGTCACTGACGCGCTATTAAATTACACTAATAATACGTTCTTATTTTATGACATACCATAAAGAAAAAGTGTAACAGCATTAAAGAAAACAATACCAACTCGGAAATTCTTAGTTATTACCTTCTGTTTCTCCGACACACGTGATGCGAAGTCCGTTCACACCTGCATCGTACTGGCACGAAATACCCTAATTGTGGCAAAGGACCCGGTTCCGTAGAGTCACTAGAATCACTCCACTCGGGTTGGCTGAATGGCCTTACGTTCAAAGCCGATGGCATTTTTTCAAAATTCTATTACTTCTATTAATTTCAAATTTATTGTCCTTATTTTATAGTCTTTCAATTACTTTTTTAACACGTTTTATTTTAACACTGGTAACATTCAACTATAATCACTGTAATATAGGGAATATTTCTTGGATTTTATTAAGAGTTTAATAAGGAAATGTAGTTGAAAGTAATCATTTCAATCGTATGCCACGTCTTTAACTATCGCGTCTAACCTGATTTGTAATGAAATTGTAAACAAAATGAGTACAGATAAACACACGATTCGGGTGCGTCTGTCGACAATTAGAACCGAATAATAAGATATGAAATGATAAGATTAAGCAGTAAATAAATATTTCTAGGCCAATGCTTGTCAGTGGTCTATGGTTTGGAATTTGTTAGTAAAATTATAACAGGTACTGTTGATAAATGTAATAGAAATAATATTTAACTCTATGACTACAATCGCAACTGATTTTAAATGACGACATAGCGCAAGTGCTGGTACCGGGAACACATTTACATGTTTGGCGACAGGTTTAAAGTCTGGGAATTAGGATATACTGTAGAAATATATCAATATGTCATCACAACGCTCACAACTGCCTCCGATAGCGCCCTAGTATGTGTTCCAATCACCAACTAGGGAGGCTTCTGTAGCCAACGCCAATGATACAGTGACACTTTCATGCATCAGCATTACACTCCTGCAAACTACAAGAAAGTTACGTTAGTTCTGCAGGGGACTTTGAGATGTTGTGGTTTAACAATCGTAAGTTAAGCCAGGGTCGTACCACTTTAAACTTATCCCATGTCGCCCCTAGGAAGGCGGCGGATTGTACCGTGGGGTTAGGTTAGCATTTCCCTACGTAAAAAAAAAGCCGTACCACTTTGGTGTCTTTGTACTAGCTATTAGAAATTAAAGAAAATCCTTTCATAGAAAGTTCAGGTGCGTTACAGAATGTGATAATTGAATTCAATCGTACGTTCGTACGGAATCAGAGATTGACTTATCATTGAAACACAATGTCATTTTAATATTTTTGTGACGGCGTCTCGACTATTCGTTTGAAAAAATGTATATTTTATACGAATTGTCACACAAAATTTCCAATTTTGTAACAACACAGGGACCCGTTAAAACAACCTAGTCTATTACCTAAAAAAACAGGAATCCAAAATGGGTCGCCATATTGCGTTCCATCAAAGGGGTTTTACCGAGAAACGTGATGGAACGCACCGCGACTTGTCCTTGAGAAGTTTTAAATTGTTTTTTTTCTTGTGTTCATCACTTATTCCATAGCCTTCTCTTACAAAGGAAACCGACATAATCAAATTAGTGTTGTATATAAATATTTTTTTATGAAAAACCGGATTCATGTATGTGATAGTAAGTAACATTTTACATTTTTGAGTCTTCCTCCCTTTTGTTTTCAACAGTAAGCAGAGTACTTATTCTCCCCATGATAATGTAAGCGTTAACATACTTTTTTCAAAATTTGCTTAAGTAAATAGCTAACGTTATCACCATTAATACCTCCTGTCCTTCATTAGTGCTTATAGAACGACCCCTAGGTTCTAGAATGTCGTATATATTTCCTTAAGAAGGAATTTGATCACATTAGCAGTAAATTTATCGGTCGATATTTATTTTTCACTTGTTTTTTACTACCCATCTGTACCCACTTATAATAAAATTTAAAAAAAAAACAATATCTCCATATCGTTTCTGTGGGTGTCGAAAAGGCGACTAAGGGATAAACCAAGGGATGGGCTGCTGCATTCTCTAAGCACCACAAACATTTATTGCGATCGCCAACCCGCCTGCCAAGCGTGGCGATTTTGGCAAATCCCCCCCTTACATTTGGGGGAGATCTATTTCCAATAGTGGACGTCTTTACGGTTAAATGGATGAATAAATATATTTGAAAGAAACCATTCCTGGGCTTTAGAATCAATAACGGAACATTTTACTATAATTTTCGAAAGTAGGTGAAAAAGGAGATGAAATTTATACAAAAATAAGACATGTCAAAGAGTATAATAATAGTTTTTGGTCTAATGTATGTTGGAGCAGTTTTTTGTTCTATAGTGAAACTTGAGCAGTTTCTACCATTCTTGCAAACTCACACGAGAGCAAACTAAACTATGAGTGAAGTGTAGTAAATTGAGGAAAATCTAAAAGGCATATATATATATATCCTTGTTCAAATAGCGATAACTTTTGGAAGAACACATAACAATGTTAACATTAAAGTTTGAAAAAAAGTAAAATTTAGAAGCGCTAATGCATTCCTGATAGCATCATTAAATTCTAAAGTAAGTTTGACATTTTAATAATGGGATCCATCGCGATGAGCTGGGATGATGTTAGTGCATTAGAAATAACTCGGATATTTACTTCAACTATATCACAGTTAGTCGTAAATCTTTCACGAAAAACTTATATATGTGTGTTCCGAAAGCCATTTAAAAAAATATATAGGTGCTTTTGTAAATCACAGACTAATGTCTGAGCAGATTTTAATATAATGTTTTTTTTTTTACAAACAAGTTATAAATATTTAATTTACCTCGGTGATTACATATATTTATTTAATATTTTGTAACTTTGTGATATATATTTAAACATAAACGATAGCACGTAATGTGCATAATTATTAAGAAAAATATTAAAAGTTTTTAGTTCAGTAAGCGGAATCGCGATCACCGCTAGTTAAAAATGTAGAGTAATAGATCGCTTTGTTTACTGTTTCGCGTATTAGCTCGTATAAATCAAAATTATCTGAATTCAGTAAGAAAACATTACTAAGAAAAAGGAATCTTTGGATCATGTTCATGCAGTAAGTCCCATTTTGAAACTGATTTTTGAATATTTTAATAACGTAATTAACATTTAACCTGACATTTAACATTTGTCTGGTTTTTACATTTATTGGAGCTTCGAACAATAATTACGCACAATTTCATATAGTTTACTTATAATAAAAATATACGATAGGCCGCATAAGAATAAAATTTATTATTTATCTTTGAGCGCCAACAATTAAACGTCATCTTAGACTTGATATACTATAACATGTTCACGGGTGCGTCATAGCATTGATAACTATAAATTGGTATCTATAAATTTGTCCCCTACTGAGAATCGCTCAACGCTTTTAAATAAGTTTTCACTTCAATAAAACTTTAACTAGTCTTGGCAGCAATAAGGGACGCACGCTTCATGATTGAAATCGTAAGTACCGCTTTAAAGTCCAGCTTTAGCGATGTGCAATTCAATTCACAGTAAATCATTCATATAACCGTTTAGTCAAACATACCAGTTTAACAGAAAGTCAACTATTTGTCACTATGTCGGAGCATTTGTATGCGGACGATGTACTTTCCGTTGGCTAAGCTACATCATTGACCTTACCAATGTGTATTTTACACGTTTAAAGTTAACTATGAAAGTTAATTTGCGTATATAAAAAAATCCGCATTTGCATGTAATTTTGTGTCATTATTTCATGATTTAAATACTTTTATCATATTATTTGAAAATTTGCTATTTTTTTTAATTTTATCTCATAATGTGACATGACTTTTGGAAAAGTTTCTTATCTGTCTGTCTCTATCCCGCGTTACTATCATCCAGTTAGTGGCCACTGTGAATTTTAACTTATCTTTCTATGCTTTGTTTTCCTATACTCCATTCACGGTCTCTAGGGTCTCAATATGTATTTTTTGACATCATTTTCTTGTTTATCTCATGACATGTGCTCTGTCCATGTAATATCCTTGTCACTTTTGTTTTTAGTTGGTATATCTTACTCGATCCGTTGTACTACTCATTTCATTCTTCGTTTCGGAGACTTTGTATATTGTAATATTTTAGTTTCTATCTTTGTTATTTTGTAAGTAAAATGGCGTCCCAAGGTGAAATATACGTATTGAAAACTTTTCTTTTAAAACAATGCCTAAGTATTTGGTTTTCACGATCAAAATATTTAATGAGATTATTTCTACTTAGAATTTTTTTTTTTTAATTTTAGGGAACCTATATGATTGTAGATTACATCGTTCTAGGATTATACTAGATTTACTATCAAGTTTAGTGTCATCATTACACCAAGCCTTCAGGATTAAAAAATATAACGTAAACATTAACTTCAATAGTGAAGTTAAAATTTAACTAACAACATGGTAGGGTCAACTAGTCTCACGTTTAACAGAACGTTCACATTGTGAGCCATTTAAAGTAGTGTATTTTTGTCTACGGTGATGCCTTTCCTGTTAAATATGTTTTGAAAAGTCATGAGAATGTTTCAAATTTGGTACCGAGCGACGATGAATCGCTTTTATTTTTGTTTGTTGAGTATCATCCTCTAAAACCCCTACCAGTGCGCAAAGGTCTCGCTTTTCCAGAGAAAGAATGAGATTAAATAGGATATATTAGCATAATGAAAAGCCGTATAAATCTATATTCCTCGATATTATTTCTCCAAATTTAGAGAAACAATACTGGCACATGTATAAGTTTTTTGTGATAGTTTTTTTTAACGTGAGCCGATTTTAGTAATTACTTATCCAGGAAACAAGTATCAACATCAAAAGTATACAAAGCGTAATATAGTAAAATACAAAAACATGTCGTTGGTCACAACATCCGAGAATAAAATAAACAATTATACTCTCAGAAACTTGTTTAATAATATTATTATGTGTACCCACATGGTGTCAGCACAATGGAAGCTCAAAACAGCTTAACATTACAAGTAGACGTAACTGCTTCCTTGACTAGTTCATAGAAATATAAACTTTATTTCTATTTGTTTTGAGGTCGAAAATCAATCAACGTTAATTGTCTTCGAACAGTTAAAACAATAATTCACGTATAATTTAATAACGTTATTAAAGTTGACTTTTATTGTGAATATGTTACCATGGTCTTGACGAGTCTTGACGGTCATAGGATCAATTTGTGAGCTCCAAAAAAAAAGTCAATATTCATCGAAAAGCGTGTTGGTTTTTAACCAGATTAAGTTGTTTAAACTCCATTGTGGAGTTGAAGGCAACTCAAATTCCTAATGTGTTAAATAAATGCAGGTAAAAAAGTTAATTATGACGTGTTCATTTGTTTCAAATGGTAATCCGATTTTATATAATATTGGGGGTTCTAACATACACAGAAATAGGTTTCCAAAATGTCTGAATTTATGCTAGCTACCCAAAAAAACAAAAGAAGTTACAACAATAATTGTAAAAAATCCAACCAGATAACAACGCACGTTTCAACTACAAAAACCTATAGTTTCAAGTTATCTCACTTTGACCGGTGAATCGAGATTTATTTTTAAGATAGACTCATTGGTTCCCTGCTACTTGGTGTGCGCACGTACAAATCTCAGCTCCCTGATCTTAATAACCTTCCAATTCTGTTCACTGCAACGTTTTTTTAAACGTTCAAAATGATCTTTTATATCAATGGCGGTAATAGTGAAAATTGCATGTCAGATCCGAAAATAAGGCGTGCTTAGGATGAGTCACAGAACATTGACTCGCTACCAGTGGCACACTTCGGCTCAGCAATTGGGACAGCGCGGAACGGTTTAGTTCACATTGTGACTTTGTTAGTGGTAACCATTATTTTGGATCCGGTCAATGATGGAATAACATGTGCAAATCCTTTCAGCTGTACTTTTATCTGGTACAAATCGTATTATAATAAAATTCCTAGGTATTCTTTAGGGTGCATTGAACCGTTTGCTGTGTTTGTAGTATTCGTTCTTTGTGTAGAGTTAGTATTAACTAACAATGTAACTGAACGCGAAGAGTAATACGCTAACCTTAAAATAACTTTTTTTTTTCGAAGTGGCTAAGATTTGTTGACCGGCCGGATTTTGACAGATCCATCGGACTATATTAGCAAGCGCTTAAATAAGTAAATTCAAATTAGGCTTACTAATAATATCTCTGAATACCCTATTATTATCCAACGTTTTTTTTCAAAGAAAAGCACATGCTTAATAACCACTAGAGGTCAAAACTTAGAGGCAATTAAAAGTAGACAAAAAATATGTTTTTTTTCTACCACATTTAATTACTACTAAAAATCTCTCAGGGCGTTTCATTTTAGTAACGATGTATTCCTTCATCATCAGCTGATATTATTATCCAATTAAGTTTTAATAAAAGTCCCTAAAAGTGCCCAAAATTGGCGAAATGCTTTCGCTCGTTACCTTAGTCCTAATATCATAATTCTTGCAGGCGCTATATCTTTATATCCCTTTTATACTAAAGCAGACAAGACTATAAGAAGCAAATGTCGAGCGATTTCCATCTAAGTCGCTAAAGATCACTGATAATTTAACAAGTCTGCAAACTTTTATTCCTATTTAAATATTTATAATTCGCGAAGAAATACTATTTACATTCTAAGTATAATTACAATCGTAGTTCACCTCGCAGCACATTAAAAACAGAACATAGATGGAGTAAATGACCATTCGAAACAATGAAAACCCCCGAATAATTAATAATAATACTTAATAATCCGATCCACGTATTTACTGCGTTACCTTGGTCATTCGATTACACGCAAGCTATTTTTGGATGCGAAAAATTTGAATCCATCTTGTCGTCTGGATGTTTACAAAACCGCATATGGTAACGTTGATTAACGGCCACCAAAAATATAAACGCAAAATTATTACATACTGCAATTATACAATTTCACTAATGAATATTAGTTGAAATTTTCTTTTCATATAATTTTTTTTACACTTTATTGGCATTGAGCCTTTGACAAAATATCACCTGATGTTATGTGACGATAGTAAACACACTAAGCCTAAAGGACTGGTTCTCAAGTGAGGTTGCCGAAACAAGCACGGTATTTGGCGACAGGTTTTTAAACATGAGGATGGTATCTACCCAGGCGGGCATTATTAGAAAATTCCCTACCACTAAACAAATATTTTAAATAATTATAGATGTTGCAACAATTTATTTTGATAAAATGCTATGATATTGAATAAACATATTACAGATATACATATGTTATTACAGATATTATCTGTAACATTATAATTAACTCAGATAATTTAACTTCAAACAGTATTTTCGCAGACATGTTTCATTAAGACTGTAATTTTATTTATAAACTAGCTGTGTGCCCGCGTTTTATATAAATATAGTTTTTTTTTTTATAGGGTTCCAATTATTTACCAAAAAATTTTTTGCTACTAACATTAAGTAAAGGTATTCTTCTTATAAATTCAAATACCTGTCAGTAAAACTGCATTGAATAAGATTTTATTCAAATTTATATGAGTTTTAATTTTTTTTACACGGAATTCTAATAATTTTCATAAATTAAAAATAACCTAAGTTACGCGGAGTAACTTCGGCTATCTACCTAAAAAAAAACCGTCAAAAAATCTGTCCAGCCGTTTCCAAGATTACACCCGTTAATAAAAAATTGACTTTTGTCCGTTATCCCGGAGAACTCCCTGTGTTTTATCGGACAAAAAGTATCCTAAATGTTACTTTAGAATATTAGTCTCGTCAAACTTAATTTAGTATATTCCGAGTGATATGCGTACACGGAGAAAGGCAGATAGACAGAGAAAATTTCTAAACAAAATATTTTTGGCTTCTATATTGATAATAAAGTACACCCCGATTATAATTAAAAAAAATAATTTAATGTACAAATTTGGCTTAGTTACACTTTTATTATATAAATAGATTATAGATGTAAGGAGCCTATGTTGTATATTCTTATAAACAATAATGTGGATTTGTTATGGCGACATCTCAGTTTCTTAGTGTGTTCCTCTCGCTCACTATTAAGTAAAAACATGTCGGTGCGAATAGTTCTATTAAAAAAATTTATGACGCCCTTGCCTCGTAAGACTAATTCTTCTAAATTCAAATTATATTTGATTCAATCAAAGCAATTCTAATATATAGTGGATAAAATATAAATAAATAGAAGCCATACTTTCATGGAAACAACCCCAGAATTATATATCAAAGGGAAGGCAAATATTACGTTGTCCTAATAATTGTTATATTGCCTAAAATCATGGACTAAATTTAAATAGAACTTAAACTAACTTTCATGTTAGAAACAATGCTATGTATAAACTGTAAGGTCACCTCATAAAGTGAAAAAATGTGGAATGTTTTAGACCAGTTGAATATAGATCGCTTGTTTACTGTTTCGCGCATTACCTTGTGTAAATCAAATTATCTGAATTCAGTAAGAGAACGTTGCTAAGGAAAATGAATGTTTGGATAATGTTCTTGTAGTAGCATTTTAGGCTGAGTGCCTTAAGAGGATATGCGAGTGCCTTCAGAGGATAATATTATGGTAAATATTTTTATACCAAAATATACATATCCGCAACCGCCATGCTCGTACTTTTTGTTAAATTAGGTATTGTAGAAACTAAGAGCCTTTGAAAATATAAAAAATGCTCGATTTATACCGGCATTATCAGACATTCGTGAAACAATTTTAATGAATAAAATCAAAAAAGCTAAACGTAGTGGCATAGCTAGTTTTTTTTATTCTATAACTGTAAGATAATTGAAAATCGGTTTCATTTTGGAGGAGGAAACAGGAGACTACGAATTGATGTCTTCATCAATAAAATAAGCCTGAGCTGCAGTTGCCCCTTTCGTGTTTTATAATTCTTTCTTTGGAGCGGCAACGCGATAGCAATAGATTTCTGAAATACCTATTTATCAAATTTGTTGCCGACCGCATATCCTTTTAACCTTTCTGTTATACCATGCAACCCTTCCTCATATTCCTTAAACTTGCTTTTGCATTCCGAAATTACTAAATCAGGATTATGATCCTCCCATCGCTTTCCACCCCACTTCCCAGTTAGTCCTTATCCACAATTAGTCCGCGCCGGTCATACCATATCAAAAATAATATTTCAGTATAAAATTACTACATTCATATTTTGTGACTTTGTTCTTGAATTATTTGAATTAAAATGATATTTAATAAGGGCTAGGCAGAGGTGAAATAGCGAAATACACTACCCACATTTCGCCGAGCTTATTTCCGTCCCAGACGTGACAGGGGGCGAGCCCGTCGCCATATCGGGCACAAATTCCAAACTCTAGAATGATACTGAGTAGAAAAACCCAAAGTCACTTGACGCGACCCGGGGATCGAACCCGAGACCTCAGAACGACAGTCGTATCGTAATACAACTGCGCCACCGAGGCATGTGTATAAAAAATGTTGAAAAAAGTAAAATACGGAAACCCATATAAAAGCTCGTTTGGTTAGTTAAAAAAACTTGTATTTTCAACTTAAGAATGGAAGATACCCAGGCGAAGATTAGAATATCCTACAGTGATATTATTCTAGTGTCATTCGACTTTTAATTCGACTTGCGTCAGAAAAAATTGCCTATAATATTTCATGCAGCTATGCAGTTAGTTACCTTTTTTCACAATTAATTACGTGAGCTTAAATCTACTTATATTTTACATCTAAACAAAGACTATATGTTAAATTATTGCGTAGACACTTATTTTGTTATTATCAATTAATTACTTACTTAATTATTACTTCAATTTTTTTAAAGGTCGTAACAAGCCAAGCAGAACTAGGTAGGAACTACAAAAGTTCGAACCCATGACGATCAGTCTCCGTGTACCATACCATTGAGCCATTCTTACTTTAAAAATAAGCTATGATATATAAAATCTACAGACGTTTTAAACCAACCGAACCAACGAAATTACGGGTCACTGCTTTTGTATTATATCTACGTGACTGAGAAGTTTTTATACTGTCTTTCATAGACACCGAATAGTCCAGTATAATACGATCCATGTCGCTATCGACGAGGTAACAAATTGAGCGTGCGAATCGAGAAATGATTTCTTTTTATCCAGAAATCGTGCTCAAACGAGTACGTGAGCGTGTGTATATGATCCGAAAAAAATATTATAAATTGTTAACATATCTTTGGAACCGTCCGAGAAATTCATTATTTTCTTTGTGTTGTTATTATTATTAGCACATGTCGTGTAGTTGGCAAAAAATCGTCTATTACTATAAAGCTCTAGTTTATTTCGAGTTTTGAAAATAACGTAATCTATCGTAATATATGAAACTATTAAATCGGAGCTAAATACTTGTAGAAGTAGTGTATTATCTATACAAATAGACAAAATCGAAGTGTCTGTTTGTGATATCAAAGTAACAGTTTTTTTTTACTAAATACGTAATGTACGGTACTTATATTACAAACAAAATGTTTAAAATGTTCGTCTGTGTGTCTTTGATCGAACTAATATCCAAAATCGATTTTGATGGGATTTTTCTGGCATATAGCTGAAGTTATAAGGCATAACATGGGCTATTTTTTTTTAATTACTTAAAGTTCCACGTCCATCAATCCCTCCATCCATTCAACCGAAACACGTCCACTGCTCGACATAGGTCTCCCCCAAAGATCTCCACGACGACCGGTCTTGCACAACCCGCATCCAGCGAACTCCCGCGACATTCACCAGGTCGTCGGTCCACCTTATGGGGGGCTACGTCTTCCGTGCGTGATACCCATTCGAGAAACCGTTGGCCCCATCGGGCATCGGTTCTGTGAGCAATGTGACCAGATCACTGCCACTTAAGTTCTACGTAACAAATTAAAACTCATGAAATTTTCAACAAAATCCGAAATAATGCACTGTTTTACTGGCAAATGTTTGAATTTGTTAGAAATGTTTTATCTTTCTGTAAGTACCAAAATTAATTTTATGTCTGTACAAAAATACCGTACTACATTCTTATTTTATAAATCTAATTACACAGTGAATAAAAACCATGATACGAGAGCGGGCGGAATCACCAAAACAGCTAGTGTTATCATAAAACATTTAATTATATGTAAATGCTCACATTCGCAATAGAACTATTTGCGATTTTTTTTTATTGATAACACTAAAGTTTATCAATAGCTACTAAAAAAAAAAAAAACAAAAGAAATGAAATAATAACAAATAAAAAATGCCTGGAACTGTTTTGTCTTTAACTTATATACAGTTATTGTACAGCGATTTGACTTACAAACTCGCCTGATAAGTGAGGATGTGTTCTGTTATTTGATTCTCAGAAGATGGTAAGTGAACACACTAAGACTTTCACACCAATAAACAGCAAGTTTTTAAGGTTGTGAGTGGTAGCTTCTTCAGGCGGATAGAAATTCTACCGCCATGCTCCTTATATGCTACCACGTTGTTTTCCGTCACCAAAAGCTCATTATAGAATCAGTAGGTAAATTCGACAATACGTTTATCAGTGCTAACTACATTTCCACGAAGCTACCATCACTTAAAACTACAAGTGTATGGCGTCAATAAATCTTTTAAAGCCATCAACGGTTAGCCTTTAGCTGTACATCACTAGAAATGTTCCCGATGACACCGCTAAGGGAATTAGTATATTTTTAGTACGAATGCCAGACAGGGTGAACTGAGTGAGTTTGATTTAAACGATTCCATATTCTTGGTCATTTGTAAATGCCTTTTTGTTTAAATACCAGTATATACTTTACCGAGCCGCACATCAAGAGTTTTTGGCGAAAATCTGATCGGTCATATTGTAATTGTTTTTTTTCCAACGTAGCGTGAAGAGATATCTGTTCAGGCCGGCATGACAGGGACGACTGACGATGGATAACCGGATCTCTCGCAAATCGCCGCTATTTCTGGATTGCATCGTACTTATCATCAGACACAATGCCGTCACTTTGCCGAGCCGATTTTGACGGGCCTCTTTTTGTTAGATACCTGAAGTTACTCCGTGTAACTTAGGATAATTTTGTTTTTAGAAAAGTAATTAAGGTTCCGCGTAAAAAAATTAAAACTCATGAAATTTCGAATAAAATCCGGTTCATCGCACAGTTCCACTGGTAGGTATTTGATTTTTTGTGGAAATAGCTTTGCTTAATGTAAGTAGCAAAAAAAATTTGGAAAATAATTAAGGTTCCGTAGGAAAAAGTTTAAAACTATATTACGCAGTGAATATATGAAACGCGGCCGCAGCTGCGGGCATAACATTTATAAATCAATCACCATCATACTTAAAACTCTTCATAATTTTCTTTTAATTCTTCAAATCTGTAAGACCTCCTGAATTCATGTTTGTAACTGTTCTAATGAAATGACTTTTATCCCTCCTTGCAGTTTTGTAACAACTTATAAATATTAACTTATCAATCAATTAACCCCTTGAGCACCTTCCTGGCGTTTACGCCAGTTTTTCCATTGTTTTCCTATTGTCTTTCTATTGTTTCATTTTTATGGGTACTCGACACATTAATAATCATATAACCAATCAATTAGGTATATGATAATTAAATTCCAAACCCATACAAAACAGTAAAACTAATACTTAAGCCTGCCTTCATATTTAGATAGACGACTCTACTTTCCTCAAATATAATTATTTACAATAAAAATGTATTCAATATATCGTTACATTTATCTTCATTGATAAATATCATGGACCCGCATAACGTCATTCAAAAATCTATCCGATCGTAGTACCAGTCGCTCCCCAACCAAATCTCCCCAGTACACAACAAAAGTTTATTTCAACTCTTTTAAACAGAGTTTAATTTAAACCCTTAACGAGCAAAGTTGAATAGTCATAAAAATTAACATAATTTGAATTACTTTTTTTTTAATAGATATTTTTAAAACTTGGCAATAATCTCATCTAATGGTAAATGACGATGTGACTAACGATGCATACTAACTAATAGAAACGGCCCCTTAAGTGATAGTTACTACCGGGAATAGATCGACTAGGTACTCGGAGACTGTATGGAAAATACCTATATGTCCCAGACCCTAGCGCAAAACGTATGTCGAAAACAACCGGAATGTTTCTGTAAGCCGGGACTGTTTTTTTTAACACGATATAAGCTTAGCAAATTGCACGCACTTCTCTTTCTATTCATACTTTGTGCAATGTAACTTATTTACCCCCTAAAGCAACTCTGACCTTCGTGTAACAAACGAAAAAAAAACCAAAATAATTACAGGAACATAAACTTAGTTCTTAAGTAAAGGAAACTTTAAATGTTCAATCAAATACAGCAAAAGCAAATCAGCTTTTAATTATTGTTTACACGGTATAAGATCAGTACTTTGACCACTATCTCACCTGATGTTAAGTGACGACGTGGTCCATGATGGTAATCACACTAAGCCTAGGAGTACTGGTTCTCAAGCGATGCTGCCCGAACACACCCATTGGTATTTGGCGACAGGTTTTCTACCTTGAGGGTGGTCGCTACCCAGGCGGGTATAATTTTAAAATGTCCTACCAACATGCTATGATTTCCTCACGATGTTTTCCTTGAAATTGATTTTAGAGTTGGATAGGTAATGACGGGAAATCCGGCCGCGCACTACTAACTAGGCCATCATCCCAACCCAACCCAACCGGATTCCGTTCTAAGCACCTAGATATAGCCAACATAACTGCCAATTTTGTATGATGAATACTCCCTTGATAAATAAGATGCATAGCGGACGGCCATGTTTTTCTTGACACAAAGCTTAAGTACAAATTTGATCGAACAAAATACCACTGATCCGTCATCGTTTCTTCTGTTATAAAACATTTTAAGGAATATCCATACTAATAACTGTAAATAAGGTGTGTTTTGGCATATATCTATTCTATTGATAGTGTCAGATTCTACAACAAGGTTCCAAAGCACATTACCGATTTACCTGACAATAAGTTTAAGCACTATGTCAAACAGGTTATAATGTCCAAAGGTTATTATAGGGTGGATTTTACGTGAACGATAGTGATGTCTGGAAGTGACATCCCTCTTTGTGCTACCGCTAAAACCGTTTATTGTTATTAGGAATTGTATAATTTACTTTAAAATCAAATCGTGTTTCTTCCCGGCTCTTCTCGATTGGATTGTTTTCCCAACCGGTGGTAATTTTAGGACGTTCATAAGCTGCTTCTCATAGCCCGAAATGGATGAATATTTTTGATTTGGATATTACACGCTTTATATTAGCTTGACCTGTATGTATTTATCTATGTAACTTCTGTTACATAGTCAATTTTCATTAAAGGTGAAAACCTGATGAAATTGAATCTTTGTACACTTATGAAGGACCGTTGACAATACAATAATTTAATGAGTTTATCCTATTATCATGTGACCAGGATCTTGTAACAGATATAGTTTTAACATATTAAATACAATGGCACAAAACGTATCTAGTAACACCATCTAGTAAACATAAAGCAAAAATATATGTAGACGTTTTTATCTAGACGTTTTTATATAGACATTTTCATCAATCTATACTAATTAATAAAATTAAAGCGCAGACTTTTTTTCTAACCTAGCTAATGCTGTTGACTGGAAGGGCCTTTACAGCTTTCACCGTAACTTTGGGGACGATTGCTGAAGGCACTAATTGGTACGAACCTCGGCTTGGCCATTACCTGTGAGTAAAAATTCCCGCGGAATTTAGATCCTAGCTAATCCCTACATTTTTTATTTATTAATTAAACAAAAAGGTTCCTTACAGGACCTATGTATCTGCGTGTTATGTGCAGGAGTGTGTATGCAGTGTCGTGCGTATATGCTTGATGCACTGCTTCGAAACATGTATGTATAATCGAAGACCGCGATGTAGAATCATTCAAAGAAAATAAGTTTTTGTTGTTCATATATAAAATTGAAGTGTCTGTTTTTTATATTAAATACATATGAATGTATACAAGATTCCTACATCAAAATTGCAATTTATAAATTTTTGGTCTCTTTGTCTGTTTGTTCCGGCTATTCTCCGGATTTGGACAGGACTTTTTTGTTAAATAGCTGAAGTTACTCCGCGTAGTTCAGTGTACTTTATTTTTTGGATAATAATTAGGGTTCTGCGTAAAAAAATTAAAACTCATAAAAATTGGAATGAAATCCGATTCAATGCAGTTTTACTGGCAAGTATTTGAATTTGTTAGAAATATCTGTGCTTAATGTTAGTAGCAAAAAAAAATTAAAATAATTAGTGGCCCGTATAAAAAAAATAAAAACTGTATTACGCAATGAAAAATATATGAAACGCGGGCGCAGCCGCGGGCACATAGCTAGTATTTTAATATATACGTAAAAGTTGAGAGTAGAACATTGCATAGACAGCGCTTTTAAAGAGGTTACGATTAAAATAATGATGCAGCAAATCAAAGATTGGTAAAAAAAAGAATGTATTAAGTTCGGCTACTTAATGAAGCATGTTTTTTTTAACATATATAATTTATAATCATAATCCGAACACCTGTAAAGTGACGTAAAATTAGTTCCATATGACATCAAGGCCGAAACCAACGCAAAACTTATCTAAGGCAGTAGCTAGTAACTAGTCTAGAAAAAAAATGGTAGAGGTAGACGAGCGTTTTAATGTCAACGTCCTATAGTAATTCTTATCGCGGCAGTAATAAAAATTTATTATATTAGGTACTTACTTTACGTTAGCCGTATACCGGTCAACATTTGTATAATAGAAAGCGGCTTCTACGGCTGTTACAGCAAATTGTTAAATTATTTTCGAATACTTTACTAAGATTAACTGACTTTAAGTAATTACTGACTTAAAACTTACCATGCCACTATTTAGATCCGAAATCTGACTTAACATCAGAAGTGATTTTGAACCAAAATACCTATCCTTTCAAAAATTCTTATTATAACCTCTAAAAACATCGTAAACTGCCAGAAAAGGATATGTATAAAAAATTGTAGAATGCTATAATAATTAAAACTACCAATATTTTCTTTTCAAGCATCCGAAATTTTAGGATTTATGGTTCAAACGATATTTTTGGTAAATTTATGAGGAAATTGAGAAATAAATATGTAAAATTTTTGACCTCACTAAATTAAGTTTTCCCGTGACGTTTTATTGCAAATTTCTGACCTATGCTTTCCCCTAATGTTACGTGTGAGGTTTTACCAAACCCCTCCCCCTTCTCCAACCCAAAATCACGTATATTTCTTTGGTACAGAATATTATTTCTAAATACAAGTATAATCTTATTTAATTTTATAAATCGTTACCTATCACAGGCAAATTAAGGTCACGTTCCGTTTTTTGCGGTATAGACATCGCGCGTTTAACAAAAAAAAAATACACGTGATATCCAAAATTCTCAATGCACTCCCACCTCCCCCATTGTAATGTTCCATGAATTTTTTCGAACCACCTCCCCCGCCCTTTCTAACCTCACGTGAAAAACGTCCGACCCCTAAGACCATTCACCAAAGTATTTTAGTCAACATGTTTACATCGTAGCACAATAACTTCAACCGTACGGTAGTCAATTTAGACAAAAACTTACAGAACATTAATTTAAAAACTATCGATATGGTTTTCAATACCCTAATAATGAAACTTTATAACTCTTAATCAATGACGCATCGCATTATAACGATTTTTAGGGCACACGGTGATCGCGTGCGCCCACGCGTACGATCTATATCCGTACGTTGACTTGTCGCCCGTCTGGGTTGACATCTAGCGTACGCCGTATAGTTTGGCGCGACGATGAATCGGATACGGACTGGATTAGAATGATGTAAATTATCAAAGGGATTCTTAACATCTTCGCGTGATGAAGATGTTTATATTCCTCTTTTTTATTATTGTAACGTCTCTAAAATTATTCATAATATAAATTTACAAAATAGAGATGGATGCTATATCATTATATATAATGTATTTTTTATTTATTAATGTACTGTATACCATACATACTGTGGAAACCTTGTCGCCGTGACACCGACATAACAACAGTGTATGGAGGTTAGAGGTAAGGAGAATCATTTTATATGGGTGTAAGCTATAGCACTGGCGTAGTAGCAATATGAAATTATATGAACTTATCTATTGTACACGGAGTGAAGTTTGATGAGTTGAAAAAATTTAAAACTCATATCTTTGTTAAATTAACTAATCTCATCTAGTAACTTATGGCGTTGTCTTTAAAATTAACCTAGCCTGATTCGACGCTTTCCGACAGATACTTTTTCATTTACAAAAATGGTCTCCCTTACCTCCATGAAACTTTGACTCTCAGTTGATCTGTGTGTCTCTTGGTCAGGTGACATTCTTTTTGAAAGTTATTGTACTATAATACGAAGTGTTATCGAACTCGTAAAGAAGTAGCACTAGTTTATCTATCACATTAAATATGCAATGGAGAGGGCTGTGCTCGGAATTTCCCTGCGTGATGGACTCAGAAATAAAGAGCTGCGCAGAAGAACAAACGTAACCTACATTGCCCAAAGAATTGCCAAGCTTAAGTGGCCATGGGCGGCACATTGCTTGTAGAACCGATGCACGATGGGGCCAACGGGTTTTCGAATGGCTGCCACGTACCGGAAGACACCGCGTAAGCAGAACTCCCCAATGTGAATGAAAGACTTAGTGAAGGCCGCGAGAATCCACTGCATGCGGGTAGCGTAAGACCAGTCTTTGTGGAGACCTATGTCCACCAGTGGAAGTCTTTCGGTTGAATAGATTGATGGATGGACTAAATACACAAACTAGGTATTCCATATGTTAAATATTAAAAGTAATTATAAACACATAGTATAGAAAACAAAAGATATTGGAAGATTTGAAAATTATTCTTTATCTATAAATAAAGTGAAAGCAAATATGCTCTATATTAAAAAGCATTCGGACTAATAAATTATTTTACGTTATTTAGGGAACGAATAAGGAGCAAAGAGGTTTTGTCTATTTTTATTTTTATCCTACACTTGTAGTGTATGTCTTATATAAAGAATAAATAATATACTTACACGATGAATGAAATATACAAAAACAAGAAATCATAATTTTAAACGTTCGTGTAATGGTACAAGTTTTGTTCCAAATTGCAATTCCTCTTATCTCCGTTGTTTTTAGACCATAAACGATATGTTCTTAATCATCTTGGCGACTTAATATTAACTTATTAAAAACGTATTTTTACAATTTTAATTTTGCAGTTAAAGTATTAAAACATGGAAGCTGTTTCATCTTTTGTCCTGTCAAAGTTTACTTAATTACAAAAAGAGGTTTTTCATTACGCATACTATTGAAATTGGCTCACCGTGTCAACACGCCATATTCACCTTTTGCAAGATGCAATTAAGGCCACGAGTGACAGGCAAATAAGAAAAAAAAAAAATAGAAAAAAATGTAAAAGCAGAAAAAAATAACATTCGAATTTCAAAACTCATTACTTTTAAAATCAGTAAAACCAGAAAATAATAACATTCGAATTTCAATATTCATTACTTTTAAAATCGTCAGTAGCGTTGTAATCGTTTTACGCGGTCGGTGTAGTTCAATTTATTGACAGATTTATTATTATTGTCCCGGTAGACGAGACACGCCAACTGTTACTTTAACAAATTAATAACTCACTGGTCTGTCGGGAAAGTATTGCTGTCGACTCATTTCTAATTTATATGGACTTTTGTTATTCTTTAGAATTTGCTGAGAGTTGTTTATACTTACACACTGTGTATTTGTTTTTATTTGTACTTTGAAACTGTATTTCAACAATTTAAAAAAAAAAACAAAACGAACAATATTTTCTGTATATTCGTAAAATACGATATATTTTTGTATACAAAAATATTTTTAGTTTTATATTTAATTTAGAAAAGAATATGTACGTATATATTTTTAAGAACAAGTATCATAATTAGTAGTTTATGAATTCTATTTCGTTACAAGTAATCTTTGTACTATAAGTGACACGATTCATTCCAAATGAAAATAAACGACGCGGTTTATTCATTCAACAAATTGATATGCGCCGCGTACACGCCTCCTCAATGTATGATACCTAACATTATTCAAAATACGAATGTATACATATAATTGGTTATTAAGAGGGACGGATTTTTTTTACCAAATATTCCTAAACTGAAAACTACACTTCGTAAAATAAAGTTTTAAAAAAATCATATCCTGTTTAGACATATTTGTTTTTACTGTTAAATAATTAAATTTGGCAGTAAAATCCTTTAATTGTGAGTCCTTTGCCTCCTACAAGAGACATAACTATTACATAACATTGTTACTTAATAATTATTAAGTCGGAAATAATAAAAAGTCGGTAAATATTCGTTCTTATTATTTCTTCACTAGACGTGCTTTAAGAACTTTTCTATTGTAAATCCAGATAAAAACATGTAAAATTCTATGATATAAATTAACATCCTCGTTAACTCATCATAATTAATTAATTCCGGCGGTAAATGTTTTTCGCATTCGCTTAGCCACCGTTTTAAAGAGGTCATTGAATTGTTTTTGTGTTTATAAATAAATGGTACATACAGTTTTCTACTCATCAATAAATAATACTTTACGCAAATTTATAACACATCCTGTTTGTTTTTTGTTTAGTAAAGTTTGTTATATAAATATGAAGAGTGTAAACTGTTTCTATAATTATATGAAAACCCTAAATTAGGTGCTTGATGTTTATTCGCTATTTCAAAACTTCAATAGTGGTGGAATAAACTCCAATCATTCCGTTTTTTTCTGATCAATTACACAAAACTGTCGCACAATATTTATTTCAGCACTAGTTGATTATTATTCACTTTCACTATTTTCACTTTCGAATTCGTTTCCGTAATTCTACTATTACTATTCTCTATTTAACTAAATCTAAATGATAATCGACTAGTGGAAGTTGTTACATCACTATTATTTGCCGCGTACAGTTTTAAATATTTAAATTTCGAAAATTTCGTTTCGAATGCATCAGTAGAGAAGCGCGGGGCGAACGCGCCGCGACGCTCTCGTCGACTGGATACCGTTTCGGCCGTCTGCCAACCGTTCAACTCCAGAGGAGATATTTATGTGGATATGACTATTTACCCACTGGCTGTCAGTCTTTATTTATTTTTCATGCAATCGTAAAGTTTAATTAATGCGAGCGAAGATTTTTGTGTTCTTTTTAAAAATGCGTAGGAAAATTGTTGATTCTCATTTGTTCCACTTGGGATAGGACAACGAAAGTGCTAAATAGTCAAATTACAGTACTGCAAGCATATAACTATAGCTATTAATTGATACTTAGTGTTATTAATTTAACGTACATTACATTTAGCATGGAATATAGGAACCTACATTTTTTCCATAAGTAAACAAAATGCTAACAATTTTAATTTTTTTTATCTTTAGTTTATTCCACAAAAAAAATCCTATTCTAATAGGAACATGCAACTTTTCATCCTAATAAATAACATTTTGGTTAAATAATTTCCTGGCTACATATTAATATACTAACGAGTTTATAACAAAACAATATTATAAAATCTAAATTCGACTTATTGAATAATTAAATTGAACAGATCAGGTCTGTTCATATGCAGAGTTATGATAAAGATCTCTAGATATGTTAATTTATGTGATGAGTGTTGCGTAAAATAGAATAAATTATTATTTGAAATGCTTTTTTTTAAGTTTTACGAGATCAGGAAAGATTAAATTAAAAATAAATAAATGAAGTAATTTTATCACCTTCAATTTAACTCGTTGAATGTGAAAACATTAATTCTAATGTGGTAAATGATAAATACTTAAATACACGCAGATTATATATATATCATTATAAATTTACAATAGGCCACAACAAATTATCTTTAATTTAATGATCCAAGAAAAGTATAGTGATGTATGAATATACTTCTAAGACTAGCAACATTTACTCACAAAAATAATAAAAGGGTAGGTATATTATTTAAACTATTACCTTAACATAAATGTTAATAGTGACCATGTAAAATCTAATTTTGTTTAATTCAAAACGAACTAACGAATCTAATTACTTTAGATAAAATCGAATCATTTGAACATAACACGGTTCTAATCTGATAGTGTCTAGCTCTTTTTTCATTGTAAGAATAATTAATTTACTAAATGTTTGTGTGATATAATCATTTAAACAAATATAATACAAAACCAATTCGTTTATAATTAGTATCTAATTAAAAAAAACTTCTTATTGGACGCAAAAAAACACTCGTTTACTTTTATCGTAGACATTTTTAAATTAACTGTATTGTCTCAGGTTATCGAATGGTAAATAACTGAATAACTTTCAAAGTGAAAAGTTTTGAATGTTATAAATGAAGACTTTAAAAATTATGATATCTACTACTTTTTTCTACGTTGAATATAAACGAACCTTTAGACCGCAAGGTGCAGTCTGCGAACTGCAGATATTTAATTTTAACTCGTACATTTAACCACTCTGTACTCAAATATGGACTTTATCTTTAGACTGCTTAAGACTTTTATTTAAGTTAAAACTAAATTTAAATATCGGACATCATGGGTGGGATAGAGTGAAATTAGGACAGAAATTGTTCGACCTAACTTCGCTTCAAAACGTCCTAGATGTGAAGCAGCATGGAACTAATGGTTGGAAATTGACTACTTTAGTTAAAATTTGCAGTTGCGGCCGGTTTTATTTTATAACTTAATTTTGCATTTTAGTATTTTATTTCTGCTACGCTATAAGGAGTCGTTGAAATATTATTTAAGTGCGGACATTTTTGATTCCTCCTTCCCTCTTTTCAGCAATAAGCAACGCTCTTAGCTCTTAACTTAGGGTAAGCCCTCTGCCTCACGGTAACACGTAAGCATTGTCTTAACCTTTACAAAATCTGTTTAAGCAATTCAAGTTTATAGTAAATTAGTAAACATTGCTTACGTAATCATCATTGAGACGCCCTTATCCTCCATGTCATTGAAGCAATGATGGCGCAGTGGATAGTGCGACCGGATTTCGTGTCAATGAACGCGGGTTCGAGCCCACCTATCTCCAACTCTAAAATCAGCCTGAGCTTTCGTTGAAAGAAAGCATCGTAAGGAAACCATAGTATGGTGGTAAGGCATTTTCTAATAATGCCCGTCTGGGTAGTTACTAACCCTCAAGTTAGAAAACCTGTCGCTAAGTACCAATAATTGTTTTCCGGCAGCATCACTTGAGAACCAGTACCTCTAGGCGTTTGACGAACGAAAATGATGATAAAAATCGAGCATTTATTTCATTTTGAAAGGCTCCTAGTTTCTACAATAACTTATTTATGGAAAAACGTACGGGCACGGTTGTGGTGGATATATATTATTTGGTTAAAAAATAATTAACCATAATGCTGTTATCCAGGGAGTAAACAGGTGACTACGTTTGTATGAAATAAATGCCGCTAGGATATCCTCATAAAAGCCTCCAGGATATTGGTCGCACACGGGCGCTACAAGGACTAGAGCCGCTCCTGCCCGCACCACATTAGTGATAATGTTTAAACGGCGACTTACATACGATTTACATCCACGGGTATTTTATCAAGAAAGTTACAGAATTTTTTTTTCTTTTATTTATAAAACAAATTCATTGACATATTAAAACCCGCGTGTGTTCACGTTTGTCGACACTGTTTTATTATGTTTCCGCTATAAATCTGCGCATGTGTTTACAGTTTTTTATTTGAAGACGTTATTATGTATGTTAATTCTTTTTTATGATGTAATTAGTCGATGATTTAGCATAAACTTACCTAGTCTTGATATGACGTCAATGAATATTATAGTAAGTCAAGCTGGAGGTTCATCTGATATTAAATTATAAACTCCAACACTGGAAAGCGTTCTGCAGTCCGTTCGTGAAGAGTCTCATGTTCCCTGTAAGAAAATTGTATTGGGCAAGACAATTACCTTAGTGCCATAATACTTTAGTGTCCTCGCGTCTCGGTTAGGTTTATGGTTGGGAGAAGAGCAGCCAACTAATGGTGAAAAGCTTGGAACGGCAAAGAAGTCACTTCATCAATAAGTTCCTCAGAGTACCTACATTTGCTAGAAAAAAGAGACCCGATGTCTCTTCTTCTTCATTGAATCCTTATGGCTGAGGGTCGTGACCACAATAAATAATCCTTGATTGAAGTGCTCTGCACGCCGGCCGATCTTCTGCCTTCCATATACAGCACAAGATTTTGACGCCTGCAATATCCTCAACTGCCTCTGCTTCTCTTGATCTTGACCTGGCCTACAAGCATCAGGTTTTCTAAGTTATCGGGTTTCAGGCTGGCCAAGTGACCAAAGAAGCCAAGAATTCATAAGAGGCAGGTAGTGGAAAGGTGAGTGTCGATATTTAGCTCTTCTAGGATAGACGCGTTTGTACAATGCGCAGTCTAGGAAACACCCAAAATTTTTCGCCAACACCACATTTCGAACGCATTTATTCGTGCCCTTGTACGAGCTTTCAATGTCCAAGTTTCCGCTGCTTAGAGAAAAATGGAGAATATGAATGTGCGCATGAGGTGTACTTTATTGCATCGTTTGATGTTGTTGTTCTTCCATATTTTCTCCAGACGTTTAATAGCTGATTTGGCCATTTGTCCGCGCCGTATAACTTATCGCTTAACCTTATCGCAATCCCCATTGTTGCAGAATTGTGAACCCAGGTATACGAGTTCCTGCACAGTTTTCAGGTCACGCAGTTATTTTAAGGATCCGTTCATCAGGTTAATATTTAAAAAAAATTCGTATAATGGAGTGAGGGTCTTGTCTGTCTAGATCTGAAAGGCACGTCAGTAATATTTACTTATTAATTTTCGTTTTTTTTTTTCTCTAAAATTATGCCAATATATGTTGGATAGATGGGTTTGAACCCGCGTCCATTGACGCGAAATCCGACCACACTACTAATTAAGCAATCATCGCTTAAAATGATACTCCACTTGGTTATTGGCAAAAAAAAAAGATGTATCAAACGAAACACACGATATAAAAACGTCACACGTCGAAAAAATATTGTCATTGACTATTCGACCACACGTTTGTTTCCGTATTATATGACGGTATTGTTTGTACAGTGTTTTGTTTATTCAGGGGTCGTGGATCCCTCCACAAAACAAAATTATTGGGAGCCGTCCGCATCGCGGCGGCGTTGACGACTCCTGCAACAGGAAGTATCGTGGTTACATGCAATATCCTGTTTTGAGTTGTTGTACCATTTTGCGTGTTATAAAAAAAATATCGATACATATTTTAGTAGGTATAAAAAAGAAACCGGGCCATTGCACTGAACCGGGCCATTGCACTGACGGGCCTGGTGGGTTCGCTGCAGGGGGCGACGCGGTGCTTGCGGAAGCCACCCCGTGTCGCCCCCATCCCAAATGCAGCGGACGGCCCCCGGGGGGTTTTAGTGGGTATTTCCGGGCGCTTCACGCCCGGGTGAGTCCCACACTGGCACGGAGCTCGTCACTCCGTGCCCCCTTATCTATTGTATTTGAGGGACTCTGATCCCACAAATACAATCGATAAGGGTAGTGCGTAAATGCATTTCCCCGTCAAAAAAAAAAATCTAATAAAAAAAAAAAGGTATAAAAAAGAAAACATTTTGTTTACATAACAGACTGCGATAGACTGAAAAGATAGTTTTTTTTATATACATGCACCATCGTCAGTGTATTTTTTTATTTGTCTACTATAAAGTAGTAATACTTGCGCTGTCTATGTATTGGGTTGGAAAATTTTATTTATCAACGTTTAATCGCGCAAGATAAATAGTATTTCTTGCCAAAATGTGGTGTTTTAACTTTTTTATATCAGATGATAGTTAACCTTGATGTGTGCAATCAAATATATTATGTAGGTAATTATTTTTTAACCCTTAGCTAGATTACTTGATTATTTTAGGTTTTTCGCGGTAAAATATACATCACAAACAGCTTGAATGTAAAGTCTTCTATAATTTTAATACGACTTTCATAGTTTGAATATAATGATGTCTACACTATTTTAGAAATGTTTTCAACTTATCGATAATAGGAGTTAGGAACTACTTTTACACCACAGTATACAGAGAGTGAACAGATTATACATACTTATATCTATATAAAACGCAGCGGCGCCGGCGCACGTGCTTGCTCTTATTCGATCTCAGCTGCCGTCCACAATATATTAATATCATTTGAAGTGGTATTAATTAACATATATTTATTGTTTTGCGAATAGAAATCTTTGTTTTAAAAGGTAGGTTATTAATGAAATAGTATCGTCGATTTTTTGTTATATTTCTCACCTTCTGTCTGTGTGTTTTCATTCTTAGAATTTCACCAATCAGCATCAATCTCATCGCCTGTTCCCAAATCACTTGAGTTCAGTGCAGTATGTTTTATCTTCCATTTGTCCTTATCAGCCGTCATTATTTAATTTACTCTAGTCCTTTCATATTATTCCTCACACACTCCATCCACACTTATTTGGCATTCGTCTATTTTTCCATTCTTCCATATTAATTATTATTACTATTTTATCCACATGCGCTTCCTCTTTTCTCATTATATATCCATACCACGACAAACGATTTCTTTTCAAATTCTCTATTCCTGACTTTATCCATTCTTGTGATACCACACATCTATCTTAACATTCGCATCTCAGCTACATGCAATCGTTATTCATCTGTCATTGTTACTAGCCAAACATTCTGATTCATATTATATGATAAGTTACAATTATATATTGTAAGTAATGAACTAATCTCTCCTTATTTTAAAACATCATCAATATTGTAACACGTTTTTATGTTTTAACTTATTGTAGAAGTAATCAAATATTACAAAACATGTTTTTTTTTTCTAACTAGCTAACACTGTTGACCGGAAGGGCATTTACAGCTTCACGGTGACTTTGGGGGCGAGTGCTGAAGACACTCAGCCGCATAAAGTAACTAGCATAAGGGTTACCAAAGCGGTACGAACCTTGGCTTGGCCGTTACCTGAGTGTAAAAAAAACATGTATTCATTGTTGAACGTGTGTAAAGGCTGACCGTGCTCGACATCTCGTTTGTTTGCGACAATGATGACTTTTCTCAGAAATGTAGAACACTTTTGATTACTTTATTTGGTTTCAAAACGACAGCACTCATATTTTTAAACTGGTAGCGTAGATAATTTTGAATAATTAGGAGTGTTATATTACCATGTCAAATTTAAAGAAATATTGCAAATAAACGATATGGATCTATCTAGTAACTGCATATATTAAAAAAGTACCACGTAATACCTTCAGAACTGGAGCAAATATTCAAAGAAGTTAATAAATGGGAGCGTTATGAATGAAGTGTAATTAACGGGTTAATTAGAAAAGGGGGAAGCGATGAAGGACTACGACTATATAGTCTACGAAATTACGTAATTATTAACTTTATTGAAGTAAAACTTCAACTTTAAAACTCAGATATTTTTCGGACGGAAGTAACCTTTTATGAACGGAAATGACGTACAGTAAATATGGCATTTTTTCTTCTAAATTTTACCCATACTGTGAACTATATTATCAATACTTGCTACTCTAATATTTAATATAAATGTACTTATTTTATGTTTAAACTTTTTCTTATAACTATACCTGCCACAGCAGTAAAAGAATATTTACTTTTAAAGGTTACACGCACTCAATTTTAGTAAAGTGACCACCTAATGATGATTCTCTTATTACAGGCTAATTCTAAAGTATGATATTTATTTATAATTTTGCATAAAGGCACAGTAACAGAAAAATATTTTCGAAACAGTCCCTAGTACAACAACCTACATACAAGACAATGAGAAAACAAACACGTTACACAAAAATCTATGTAAATTTATGTTCGTTTCGAAAAGCTATTCGTTTGTTTACTGCGAAACATTTCCTGTTACTAATTGTTGATTTGCAAACATAACGTCTATTGTCGTCAGTAGTGCAAATCTGATTTTCATTGACTGTCGCTTTTTATCAAACACATTTGAAACAATGACCATCCGTCGGCCGTCGGCCGAATACTTTATCTGGTCCATTTTTATAACACTATCTTGCACGTGTCGAATGACCCGGTAGCTGACAATTTAAGCGTTTCATGTAATTTACTGACCACAAAAGAAGTACTAAATTCATAATATAACAATTTAAAAGCAAAGTTGTATTCTAAAGCCAATCGTAATAACCCAATAGTTATTGTACTAATTAAGCTACCCATTAAGTTTCTCAGTACACCTTTACAACAGAAAACCTTTCTTATAACATTCGAGAAAAGAGTGTACATCACACTGAATTTTTTCTCTCCCCCCCCCCTCTCCTCCTCTATATATTTTTATTACACCGAAAATAAGAAATTTGAAAAGAATAGAGACCGTTCCACATGATCTAGCGCTGTCAGTATTTCAGGCGGTCGTGATGGTTATCGCCGAGTTATATTTATTGTAAAAATTAAAAAGATAGGTTTAAGACTTCGCACAGGACACTATCTATCACGAAGTTTTGCACATCTCGTGAAGAAGAGAACATTCCCAAATCGTGATACATGCGGAAATGTTGATGATGTACATCACATAATAACTCTCCATGAGTGCCAAGAACAGAACTGAAAGAAAATGTTCTGGGACAATCTAAATTATGTTAAAGTCTACGAGCAGAACCTTATACAAACGAGGCCAAAAAACTATTTGGTTTAGTAATATTAACCCACCTGCAATATCCTTGACCAGTTACTTATATTTATACAGAACGGAGCTATACAATGGAGCTTATATATTCCTTTAAATAAAAGCTCCCAAACAAAACAAAACCTAAAAGTGCATAAGATAAACGATACAAATTATTAGTAATACAGCAATAATTCGAAGAGACTTACCCTTGGGGGAGACCTACGAGTATGTCCAGCAGTGAACCAAAGAATCTGTTAATTTGGTGTACTACTCTGCAGTTCAGAAACCATAGTATTTATGTAATCATTCTTCAGAAGTTCCCGATGACAAACCATAGGCTCCCCCCCTCCCACTTGACGGTTGCGTAATAGTTGAAAGACCACTATATATTAAAAATACTCTTTCTCATTTTAGCGATCTCTCGATATATCATCATCTGTTAGGCCACTGACCTTAGTTTATTTTGATCGAGACAAAAACTAAAAACATACTTTTTGTTATGAAAGAGAAATATATCATTAACTATTTCACAATATTGTCTTAAATAATATATACATTTTTTATTTAATTGGGTAGTATTTTGAATAGCACTGCCGACGGAATACATCGTGTATTAATTTTGAGGTTATAATTAAAGAAATAATGAGTTAATAACTATTCGAATTATATTTGTCAGTACATACCTATGTAGATTATGGTTCATTACCATATTCTCTTTGGTATTCTCAGGACTGTAACCTGAAACAAAATAAAAGTAATTAAAATCTATGAATTTAGTACAATAATTACTTCTACAGATTTAGGTGAAAATAAATTCGTAATTAAAGTCCACGGACATTAATATTACATAAATTGTAGTAATTTAACTGTATCAGAATATTCATTCTTTTTTACGAACTCACTTAAGAAAAATGATCTTTGTTTGCGCAACAGAATTTTCGCCTAACAATGTTTAACGGATTATCAATGCAAAGCCATTTCAGCAATATCATTAACTATTATAACTATATATAAGGACTTTTTAAATTAATTATGAACTTATTTTAAGTTTGTTGAATTTATTTTTATTAATTTCGTCTTTTTTTAAATTGGATTTTTTTTTGTTTATTTATTTTTTGCGATCGAAATATTTGAATGAAACCAGTTCAAATTCACAATGGATCAATTAAAAATTAATTTATTAGTATGTTTCTATGAAGTCATACTAATTACTACTTATTGACTGTTTTTAAATTAAATACAATCTAGTGTCGTTATAATGCATTGTCATTGAGTCCATAAACAAGTTACATTGGCATTGACCTAGCAATCTACCAGCCGGTAGCAAATTGTCGTTTTCTAAATTCTGATAAATATCTACCTTTTTTTTTTTTTGACGGGGGGAAATGCATTTACGCACTACCCTTATCTATTGTATTTGTGGGATCAGAGTCCCCCAAATACAGTAGATAAGGGGGCACGGAGTGACGAGCTCCTTGCCAGTGTGGGACTCACCCGGGCGAGAATCGCCCGGAAATACCCACTAAAACCCCCCGGGGCCGTCCGCTGCATTTGGGATGGGGGCGACACGGGATGGCTTTCGCAAGCACCGCGTCGCAACAAGCACCGCGTCGCACAAGCACCGCGTCGCCGATAAATATCTACCTGACTTATTTATGCATTTTACTAGAGTTTGAAAAAAGAACTTATTCATGGAAACATCATTCTATTAAAGTGTAAACTAGATAAATAATATTTATTATGAATTATTTATAGTAACGACTACAAAACTGCTTTGTAGCACTTATGTTAAATATGAAGAAACAAACAAGAAACAAACAAACAAACAAGAACAAACATATATATCATCAAGACTTTCTCCCGATGGGGTTAAGAAGAGATTATGTCCTTCCACTTGCTACGATCTTGACACACCTCTTTCGTTTCTTCTACTTTCATACATGCTCGTCGGTTATGAGTACTCTTCACCTGGCCTTTATTTAAGATGTGCCCGATTTGGTCTAGATACGTCACCTAGGTCGACCTTTACCTACGTGCCCATTCACCCTCGCCTTATAAATTCGTTTCGTTAATCTCTCTAAATGCCCAAACCAACAAGCCATACCTTTCTCTATTTTGGTCACCACATCCTCTACCACATCACAGCGTTCTCTTATCACATTATTCCTGACTTTGTCAATCATCTTCACTCCAGCTATACTTCTCAGACTTCTCATTTCCATAGCGTCAATATTACTTGCATGTTTCTTCTGCCAAAGCCGGCATTAACTACCATATCTTAGTACAGAGACCAGGACTCTTCGATGCACAGCCAAACGCACCTTTTCAGTTACTTTCCGGTATCACATGAAGTTATGTAGGAACGTGTTTATGTTCCTTTGTGGAACTGATCCACACGTGAACAACTTTTTTATATACTCTCTAGACTCAGAGTTTAGACCACTATCTCAAATGATGTCAAGTGGAAACGTGATCCAGGCTGTTAAACACTAAGCATAGAAGCCTAGCTGGTACGACTCTCGAAAATATGCATATGGGTACATTCAACACGTGGATATTAGTCAGGCAGGAATTCGTAGAAAATACTCTACTACCATGCCTTGATTTTATCACAACGTTTTTCTTCATCGAATGTTTATTTATACATGTTAAGAGGTGGGTTGGTAAGAACTATTGGACGGTGCCTGGGCCATTTGGCTAACAGCTGAGGAGATGGGGTTGATTCTAAGCTAGAAGACTAGGGAAGTGGTCCGATTTGGGTATGTCACCGGGGCGACGCGGAGTGTGCTCGTTCAATCCCGTATCGCCCCAGGGAGGCGGCGGTAATTGAAGTGCGTTTTTGTAGGTACCATACTCCTGGCGTCTCTAAATCGGGAGACTCTACTCTCGGATTAGAGATGCCAAGTGGGATGCGTAAAGGCATTTCCCACTATAAAAAAAAAGTTTCGATCCTACGTCTATAGACGCGAAATCCGACCACACTACCACTGTGAGCGCTAAGAAATTATCGCTCGTTAATATGTACATATTACCTACTCTATGAAGAGAAATAAATAAAAGAGTAAAGTAAAGAGTATTAAGAAAGTACATACCTAGTTTTTTTAACAGGTACAAATTATTCAAATAACGAAAGCTCTATGAAACGTGACATAAACACTATGAGATATTCATGAATACGACGCAATTTCTGCAATATTAATGTCAGTCTGTCTGAACGTTTCAATTTTAAATTCGTAGCATATTAATCACGGCGCGACTCTACCTTGTCCTTACCAACGAACTGGAAACTAATTTTATGTTCACATTTCAAGCATCTGTATTATAACTTGTCTCGTTTATACTAACATTAAACCTCATTTTAAGTTTTGTAAAAAAAAATATTACAATATAAATAAAAAATCATGTTATAACTAACTGCAAGTACAAACTTAGTTGGTTTTTTTTTTTTAGGATTTTAATAGGATTTACATTTTTTCCAAAGATATTTAAAAATTATCAGCCTATCCTTTGTTTGTTTTTTAAATTTAATTTTAAAAGAAATGAGAGAGAGAGAGAGAGAGAGTAGGATGCAAGGATGAAGAATGAAAGGGATAGGAATAGATAACATATGCGAGTCGTCTAGAATGTTCTAGGATTTTGAAAAACTCTCTTTAAAATTCTGGAAATTAAAAAAACATAAAATTGTCATTGGGTTTACCTTTTCATTTTCGATCCCCTTCATACCTGCGATCTTCCAGAACTTAACGGAAGGCTTACAGTTATTATCACAGAAAAAACTATGTTTTAGTTGGAGAATGCATTGCAAATAAAATACTAAAGACATTAAAGTCAACCTTTACAGAAAACTATACAGTATTGTTGACGCAAACGTTTCAAGGCTTACTATATAGTTTTTGTGTGCCGGTTACATTGATTTGTTATAAATCGGGACAATAATGTTAGTTTCTCAATTTCATATTTTTATATTCGTGTACCTATAATAAGATTTTTCTCTGGTAATATATAGCCCCACATATTTTTTTTCATACAAAATTTTTGCCGCCTTTACAAATATTATTTTTACGATGTTCACGAGTTTTAAAATATTTCATCTCAATTTTGTTTTTTTTTTTTATGTTTTCGTTTCGAATAAAATCAACTTAGTATTATGCTCAGAAGGTTTATTTATTAGTAGTGTTTTATCGCGAAGGACTTAGTTTCGAATTGTAGGTTGAAGTTAATATCTCGATAAACCAAATTATTGTGATGATATTTACAAAACGGTAGTAACGCATTCCCAGCGCCGACCCTAGCTTTTAATCAAGGTACATAGAAATTGTATTTCGGCGCCGTTTGGTAGGCGCTTTTACACCAATGACTGTTATTCAGTTCATGTTAAATATATAATAATTACCAATTAAAAAAACGTTTATATTTGAAAAAATAACACTTATTAGACTGAAATAAATTTGTTTTTCGCATTTGGAAATATGACCCCCAGTGATACTAGACGGCAAGAGAGACTGCACCTCTCGTTTCACCCAAGGTCCAGCGTTAAGCATTCCCTTATTTTTTGTTGGGCAGGAAATGTATTTTCGCACGTGCATCTTTGCGCGAGCACGGAGGTGTGAGACACGGCGACCGAAGCTATCGTGCAGAAAACGCGGTAGTTCCGATTGTCACACTAAAACCATCCCCTACTTTATCGTCATACCACATTCGCTGAGCATTCCCTAGTGCATGTCCTATTGTACTCGTATTGAAAATTTGAAGCGATGATGGCACAGTGTATAGTGCGACAGAATTCAGTGTCAATGGACGCGGGTTCGAGCCCACTTAACCAACTCTAAAAATCAGCCTAAGCTTTCGGTAAAGGAAACCATAGCATGGTGGCAGGGGATTTTCTAATAATGCCCGCCTGGGTAGCTACCACCCGCAAGACTGAAATCCTGTCGCCAAATACCAATAGGTGTGTTCCAGCAACATCACTTGGGAACCAGTAACTCTAGGCTTAGTGTGTTTGCTATTCTAAACCACCTCGTCACTTAGCATCAGGTAATATTGTGGTCAAAGCACTAAGTCAATAAAAGAAATCCCAAAAAGCACTTGGTGTAGTCGAGTAGTCGCCTTAGTCACTTAACACCAGAAGAAATTGACAATACTACCCCATATCCTCCTGTGAGTTTCCTTAAATGCGACCAGGGAATGGTCAGCAACATCCTCTGAGCACCAGATACACCTACTGTGATCGCCAACCCGCCTACCAAGCGTGACGATTATGGCAATCAAGCTTCTTACAAACGACACAAAAAGGTCGCTGGAATCCGCTAGATGCGGGTGCCCAAAGACCGGTCGTTGTGAAGATCTTTGGGACGACTTATGTTCAACTTTACTCTAACAATGGTAACCGCCGATAAATGAGAATATATCGACAGTCACCATAATCATGTCGATCTATTTCTATCACGGCTACAAAAACTAGACAAACCTCGGAACTAGTTTTCAATATGAGCATGGTGTTCGCAACTCAATCGGTTACTAAAGCCCTTCCATCCCACATTATAAATAGCTAAGATAGTAATCGTGTGAGAGAATGTCGTATCAAAGAGTTCAATGGCGATGTTTATCTATTTGCCACCCTACATCGACACTTCTAAGCCAATATTGAGTTATCGATGAAATAATCTGAGGCAATCTAAATTTATTACACATATTTAATATACAGTTGTTTTAGGGTTATTAAAATAATGTTTACGATGTAACCATTTTGTAAATACATTCTTAATAATATATGTATGTATTATATTGCATAAGTACATATTTCAATTCTATATTTTTCATTTAATTACTTTAAAAAAAAATTAATAACGTCTGATTTGCATACACAATTCTGACAGTCTTTTTTTTCTTTTTATTTTACACGGAATAGGCACACTGCTTTGACCACAATCTCACCTGATGTTAAGCGACGATGTGGTCCAGGATGGTAAACACACTAAGCCTAGAGGAACTGGTTCTAAAGTGATGCTGCCGGAACACGCCTATTGGTATATAGCGACAGGTTTTGAAACTTGAGAGTAGTAGTTACCCAGGCGGGCATCATTAGAAAATGCTCTACCACCATGCTATGGTTTCCTCACGATATTTTCCTTCACTGAAAGCTCAGGCCGATTTTAGAGTCGCACAGATTGGGTTCGAATAAGCGTCGATTGACGCGGTATCCGGCCGCACTACCCGCTGCGCCATCATCGCTTCATATATTATTATTATTATTCGAGAGAGGGGCTATGCAGGCTAAAACAGTCCTGTGTCACTGCGACCTAGATAGATCTATTGTGATCGGCCCCCATATTCCTAAAGCTCACTACCTAGACCTACAACCTGGATATACTGTAGGATCTTTTTGGAAGAGAGCGTCTGTACCTCCTCTGGGAACAACGCATGTTTGCCCAGAACTCGGTTGCGTATGGGTATTAGTGGGTCACAATCACACAAGATGTGCTTTGGTGTTTCATCTGCGATTTCACAGAATCTGCACTCTCTTGTGTTCTAGGCACTCATGTTGTGCATATGCTTGCGCAAACAACAGTGCCCAGTTAGCGCTCTCACTAATACCCGCAACTGATTCCTACTGAGCATCAGGGCTTCCTCAGCTTTTCGCTGAGTATATCCCCTCATGAGCTCTTTGGAATGAATTTGTCCTGGCAATTTATTCCAGAATTCTATAGCCTTATAGGTATATTGGTCCCTTATGGTCAGTCGAACTAGGCTTTTTGGAATGCCACAAAATGGTTCAATAGGTTTTGTTTCTCATAAATCTTTATTGTAAAGGTAATAAAGAGCATTATTAACCAAAACTAAAATGAAATTTATGTAACACGAATTAAGAGGTAATATAAGCCGTTGTAATATATGATGCGTGGTATGATTTTCTTCGATAGCTTCATATAACAAACGTCTTATAATAACTCTCTAGAACATCTCTGACCATATTATTAAAACTTTCTATTCTTTTCAGGACTTATTTTGCTGACCTTCCACGTTTTCGAAACGTCTTTCCGCCGCAGAGTCCACATAAAATCTCACATTCAAAACGCCGTTAACATCCTCAACGCTCAGTACAACAAATGGCGAATTGAGAATAAACCCGTTAAAGAGCATCGCCATACTTCTCAATTAAAATCGGTACCGAAAACCCCTTGTAGTATAACATTTCGGGAAATGCATCCACTGGGGCTCTCGCAAGTGCCCTAGTTGTGTTTAATTCGCTTCGATTCCATTATTAAAAAAATGTACTAATTTCTCTTATTACACACACTTTGTGTATGTATGTACAATTTTGAAAACTTACTCTTTACGTTTCTATTGCTATATTCACGGGCATTGCGACTCTTTCGGAATCTAAGTGTATATAGAACATAATTAGTTAAATCTATATATACGCAAGAATAATATTATTATTATTATATTAATTAAAAGTCATCAAAGTTATAAATTTACTACCAAAATTGGAATAATATGAATCTCATAATTAGATCAAAAATGTAATCGTTCTAACATCAAATCTTAGAGTGGTTATAACTCTAAAATACAGTCATTTAAAACAGTATGTATATACATCCCGCCACGAGCGCGAAGAGCTAATAAAAAAGGTCACATTACCTACACTAGGAACGGGAAACGAAACAGACACCTGAAAATAAAGTTCGATGAACTTTAGCTCGACTTACGAATTAACAAGCCGCTCAGCATAAACAAACAGAAAACATACCCACGAGTCGTAAAGTTATCGAGTACCTTTGATTTCCTTTCGATTCTTTCGTCATTGCTACTGAATAGTGATGAGCTTAGTATCTGACTGTCGATAAAGCGCTTGCAATTTTCAAGAGCGGTTGAACAGATTTACGTTATTTTTCTGTTTAAAATCATAAGTGTATTGTCTGGTCACTTATGAGTAACTATCAACTATCAGGTCACTATCAACCCTATCTAAGTGAGAATTGGGTGGATACGCGAAAAAAAACTGTACCGCTATAAGAGACAATCGACCTTATGAAACTATAATTTCTTTTAATAACTTATTGCTAAATTTCTTTGAATTGATAGCGTGAGTATTGACGACAGAAAAGACAGTGAAAACGAAGCCGTCCTATTTCAGATCTTGAACACAGAAGTAGAGAATATTCCAAAGGTTTATAATATTTTATAGGTGCTGGAGTTCGTTCACGTTTCTTGAATACTCGATGGTTGTTCATAAAACTAAAATTAGATAAAATGTATGCACAAAATGCAAAAAAAAAAAACAAACGGTTTATTTTTAAAGAAAATGTGTTAGATCTTTTGTTACATTTTTGTATGTACAATATATGTCAAATTGTAACATATGTGTAAGATCTAAATAATATATAGATACAACCTCCCTTGAACTCTCGTCTATCCAGGTGGACTATCTTTAATTACGGCAAGGAAATTTTTAATTTTCAAAAAAATGCATATTTTTTATACAGTATGTATGTGTGAAATGTTCTATTATGTGATAAGAAAAGCAGTTCAAATGTAACAGAAATTTGAGTTATTATTTCTCTCTTATCGTCATGTGTTTAAATCGATAATTTTACATCCCTATTATTTAGAGTATTTTATTATCTATATCTGTTGTATTATAGACACTCTATTATGTGTAGAACGATACCTCTTTTTGCTATTTTAGCCTTTAATGTTTTGTTGAAAACCAAGTTCTCATTAGTTTTTTAATAACCGTGAAATGGTTTTCATGCTGGTTGAGACAGTTTAGTATGACTGTGTTGAAATAAATAGAAATTCGTGAAGTTTATTACTTTTATCTTTTAAATTGTTTTAAGACAGACAACGTTTAACAATGTTTTATGTTCGTAGAATCTAATCTAGATAGTTTTACTTTGCTTTGACCATGTTATGTCTCACAAAGGTATTTTCATTTTTACATTTCATCTTTTTTAAACACTATATTTTGAGCGAGATCTTAGTCTATATTTTTTATTCATTCGTTATACTTACCTTTTTTATACCTTCCCCTATGTGTATCGCTATATCATTATGTACTAGTTCTTAAATACTATAAACTTCGTTACTTAACCCTGCATTATATACAGGAGTCTGAGCTTTCGGCGAAGGAAAACATAAATACATGCATAACGCATTTCTTCCAGAAACTTCAATCCTTACACATACACTTCTTCTACTTTTAAAAAGACTTTCAACATACTCGTCAGTTATAAGTACTTTTGTCCTAACCCTCTTCGATCTTGTCGAGATATATTTGCCTAAGTCGCACCCTTACCGATTTCCACCCTCGCCTTATAGATTTCATTCATCATCCTTCTGAAGGAAAACTCCAGTATGAAACCATAGCATGGTGGTAGGAAATTTTCTAATGCTCGGCCTACTAAATACAGCCCTCAAGTTTGAGCATGTGAAGACAAGCATCAATAGGTATATTCCGACATCATCACTTGACAACCAGTACAGCTCAGATCGTCACTTAAAATCACGTGAGATTATAGTCAAAGCACTAAGCCTATAACAGTATAAAAAATCACTGACAGACAATGTGAATATTCTGTAATAATCGAATAAACATCCCAGCTATTATTTAAATTCCACGAAACGTGTTAATTGTGTTATTGTCAAGTAAATAAGTATCAAGATGAATGTAATAACATAATAACGTGGTAATTGGTTACCGCAAACACTATCAAATATCTACCTACGCAAGCTTTGATGATCTAATACCCTTGTACTCTTCTCAGTTGTACATCCTTTTAGATCGTATTCCTTGTAATTCTAGAAGTGTAAATTACTATTGAACAGAAACTCATTGATTACTCGTCCATAAAGTAGATTACTTGACCTATTACTTGATAATTATTTAACTCATTCCGATGCTAGTTTAATCAACGATCCGAAACCGTAGTACTGGTAAACATTTAATTAAATAATGCACAGTAACTTTTAATAGTGTTTATATATTATAGTATTATAAAGTGTATGAAAAACTGACGATGGAAAGAACTATGCCTGGAGATTCTCTGCGAGATAAAAATGCGGAACGATTTCATTCGCCAGGGCACCAAGGTAATCGACTTAGTTGTTGCGGCTAGCTGGTTAAAGTGGCAGTGGGCCGATCATATATGCCGAAGAACCGATAGTGCAGACGAGTTCTTGAAAGGAGACCACGCTTAGGTACACGTAGTGTGGGACACTCGCCTGCTAGATGGAGCGACACGGCGATGCGCACGGCAGAGGGCCGACTGCAGTGTTGCGACTTGGGTGAGGCCTATGCCTAGCACTCATCGCCGCAGAAGAGTGGAAGAAAGGAGGCCATGGTACGCCCGTGCCCGCCCGCCCCAATTAAAAGTACCCTAAGTTACCCGGAGTAACTTCAGCTATCTAGATCTACCAAAAAAAGGTCCGTCAAATCAAATCATCATAAATAAATCATATAAATTTAGTAAAAAAAAACTTAATTTTGGCATCACAAACAGACACTTCAATTTTATTTATTAATATAGATTATTCATATGGATTTATAAACCAAATGAACTATCCAAACTAAGTCAACTACGAGTAACTTCTAAAAATAATTTTAAAAAAAAGTAGGTAATAAATTCACATATATGTGGGAAGTGTTTAGATTTTTTAAAGCCTAATACACTTGTATTCACTACTGTAATAGATTAACAAAATGACTTGTCAATAAGATGTGTTACGACTATGTTCCTTGTTTACGACGTAAGACTATAAATAAAAGATTTGAGTTTGAAAGTGATTATTTCCCACCTTATTCCCACATATATATTTTTCATTATCAAACAGTAAAAGTTATAATGTTAAGAAAACATGCTAGTAAAACATAATTACAATAATAAAGCACTTACTGACTTATGCAGCACAGTGGCACCGTAAGAATCAATCAAGATTGTTTGCGGTGCCAACAATGCAACAAGGACGCGAACCGTGCAACTGCTCGTTTCTTTGCGTGTACCAAACAGAATTCATTAAAATAAGCTTCGACCACACTAATGTTCACAGTATACCGTTAACGTTTAAACATATTTACAACTACCTGCTTGCGCGCGGCTGCGCCCGCGTTTCATATTGTCTTCACTGCGTTTTAATTTTTTTATATGGAACCCTAATTATTTACCTAATTTTTTTTTTTAGTAAGTACTAAATAAAGCAAAAATATCTCTCATAAATTCAAACACTTGCCCGTACAACTGTGAATTAGATTTTATTAATTTTTTTAAGAGTTGTAATTGTTTTACGCGGAACCCTAATTATTTTCGATAATCCAAAGTACCCTCAGTTACGCGGAGTAATTTCAGCTCTCTACCCGGAACAAACAGATAAAAAAAAATCTTGATATAAGTATCATATTCATATTTATTTAATAAAAAAAATGTATTTTATTTTGACATTACGAACAGACAATTCAGTTATAACCAGTATAGATAACACTAACACATATAGACACATTAGATCATTGTGGTCAAAGTACTGAGCCTATAGATTATAAAAAATCGTATTTAAAGATCTATTAGTTTAATAAAATTAAAAAGTTTACCTAACGCAGTAAAATAAATAATTATTTCGTTAGTCACACACTCTTTGGTAACAGTTGAGATGATAATTCATTGCACCATTCCAGTATCTTTCACGATGCATGATTGCGTTTGGCATTCTTATTAACTAATAAATAAATAAATAAAAAGCCTTTTATTTCTTGCTTATACATTATACACAAGTAATCTTATATCTACTCTAGTTCATCTATCATAACACTAGATGGCACTCCAATACCAATCTGCCACGAGTTCAAGTACCTCGGCTCACTCCTGCAAAGCAATGGCGAAATAGACCGGACGGTAAAGCATAGAATTAACGCAGCATGGATGAAATGGCGGCAGGTTTCGGCTACTACGTGTGATCCGCAAATCCCCTTTAAATTAAAGGGGAAGATTTACAAGAACATAATACGACCTGTCGTCTTGTATGGATCAGAATGTTACCCCATAAAGGTGACGGACGAAAGAAGATTACATGCAGCTGAGATGCGAATGTTGAGATGGATGTGTGGGGTAACAAGAATGGACAGGATTAGGAATGAATATATTAGAGGAAGTTTGAAAGTGGCGCCAATAACAGACAAGTTAAGAGGCGGTCGTTTATCCTGGTATGGACATGTGATGCGCAGGGAGAAAGAGAATGTTGTAAGAAAGGTATTGGATATGAATGTGGACGGTTACATGGGAAGGGGGGAGACCAAAGAAAAGATGGATGGACTGTGTGAAAGATGATATGTTTAGAAAAGGAGTGAATGCGGAGATGACAACAAATAGAGAGGAATGGAAGAGGAAGACATGTTGCGCCGACCCCAAATAAAAATGGGAAAAGGGTAGGGAGATGATGAATGAATCTTATATCTCCTGTATTATACACAAGTAATCTTATATCTAAATACAAATTAATACGAGTTTTTTCTATTTATTTCTTGCACTATTAGCAAGCATAGCAAGAACCCCAGGTTGGGTCTTTACCCAAAGACCCTTTTGGCCTCCTCCAAAGATGCTCATTTTTCTCTGTCTTGTGCTATTAGAATCCAATTTGAGCCGGCGGTTCTTTTAATGTCGTCTTCCCATCGTGTTGGTGGTCTTCCTCTACTTCTTTTCCTTTACGGGCCTTTCCATATAGTTGTTTTTATAGTCCATCTCTGATCTGTTAGCCTCGCTACGTGGCCTGCCCATTTACATTTAAGCTTTTGTGCTAATTTCAAGGCATCTGTGGCTTTTGTTATTGACCTGATTTTTGTATGTCTTATTATGTCTAATTTTTTTTTAACATTCAGCATGCTCCGCTCTAGTCCTCGTTAACATGTGTTGATTTTATGTTTTACTTTGGCTGTTAATTTCCATGTTTGACATCCGTAGGTCAAGCATGGAAAGAGGCATGAGTCTTATTAACTACAGGACAGAAAACAAAAACTTTTGACAAAAGTGTATTCTCTTATTTTAGATATGGTGTATACAGGTTTGGAGAAAATTTAAACATATTTATACTATTAAAATAACCGAAAACTTTTATTAAAATATCTCTTCAATATTTTTTTTCTCTATCAATCTTTAAAGTATAGATTACTATGTCAAGCAAGTTTTAATTTCAAAAGGTACAGGTTGAATTATTACGTGAACGGTAGATATATCTGATACCAATCTCTGTGCTTCTGCTTGTATTGGTTATAACTATAGTTTGTATAGTCTTTTTATAAAAAAAAAAACGAAATGATAAACCAGATCGAATTTCTTACGAACTCTACTCGATGACTGGATTAATTTCCGAATCGGTTATAGTGTTCATAAAAGCCTTCTCAGGGCCTAAATTGAATAAGTATTTTTAATTTTGATTTATTGTCTACAACATTTCCCAATACGGTGTTACATATAAGTTTCTTTAGGATCAAGTAAAAATAGTTTAAGGCAATAACTGTACGATAGGTAGTAACTGTACGAGAAGTAATCCATATGGTATATGTTCTGATTGTATTTTTTTTTTTATTCAGGCAACACTGTCGATCAAGGATCGGCGCATGACGGCCATAAAACATGGTGACTGTTTTAGTGTCCCTGCGTGTTTAATGTATTTTACTGTCACAATGTTGTTACTAGCCTCCGAGACTATTCATTGTATTTGATTACTTTTTCCCGCACAACCTATAGTTTACGACAATTAATCCATTACCAAGTTTAGTAGGACTATAAAATTACAATATAAACAATAAATTCTGAAAGCGCGGTCATTAATGTTTTTTTTTAATTATATTCATTCATTATATTTTATTGTCAATACACGAGAATAGGTACTTTTTTATTTTATAGAAAACTAGCTTTCAAAAAACATCATCAATATTGCGCTAAAACAATAAAAATGAAACATAACAAATAATATAAAAAAAAAAACTATTTAAATAAAACGTATTATTAAGACAGATCAGACATTAAAAAAACATCAATATAATACGCAATATTTTTATAACGTAGATGTAAAATAAAAATATAGTAATATTTTATCAGTATGTAATTAATAGCTACATTTAAAACGATTTCGAACAGAAGCCAATGAACACACATATATTAACAAGACAAGAATCTGTTGTCTATAGACAGCGCGCCAAAGTGGCGTTAACGGCGTGTTCTTTTTTTATAATTTATTACGGCTACTCAGTACAAGTTATTTAAGCCTCAGTTTGTATTATTTTTCAAATAGTCCGAAACCTAACAAGAAGTTCACTTCTTGAACAATGAAGAATTCATTCTTCATTCGAACTTGCCAGGGAATTTTTGTGACATCTTAGAATCCATGTTGCTTGTATTATTTCTAATACTATATATTATAAATAAATATCTAAATTATATATTATCACATAATCTGCAACCGAAATATAATATAAGATCAAATATTGCAAGTCCATGAATTAATTACTACATATAATCCGACAAAAACTCGACATGTGTCCTTTGTATTGTAATGTTGCAAGTCGAATAATTCTGTACCAAATGTCATAGATAATTTCCATGACTAGGTAACTCGCTTATTATTTCGTCAGAAATACATATGCTACAAATAAAAAAACTTATAAGTCGTTTACGATCAGTGAATTTATACCAAAAATTATTAATAGTAAAAAAAATATTACATATAATGGTAGGAAATTAAATATTCGTTTATGGTAGAAATAGTATCTAACTGATTGAACCGAAACACCTTATATCGTCTCTAGCACTGCTACTAGTAATCGTCTTTACTGCGATTTGCATTGGAAATACTTGTTCTTTATAAATAATATATAACGCTTCATTTACTTTTGACATAAAATAACTATAATCACCAAGAACAAAACAAAAACATAACGTGGTCTGATTATTTTTTTTTATGAAACATTTTATAAGATTCACAAATACGTGGGATCTGTTCGCTCCATGAGAATACGAACCTTGAAAGGCGAATTATCTTTTCAAAAAAATTACAAAGCAATTATTATTACGGAAGATTCTTCGTTATGTATACTTTGAATCTGTTGAATGATTTATTAGAGATATAACAATTGGGGCTAAGAATTAACATCAAAATTAGAAATTTTGCTTTCTTGAAATTTCACATCAGGTAATTAATATTTGCCATTAATTAAAAGATTATTGATCATTGTTTAATAAATAAACTTTTAAACCACAGTTTCTCAAACCTTATTATACCCACCCACTTTAAGAATTTTTATTTCTAGAGTGCCCCATTTTGTTGTTTTTTTTTGCCTTTTTGAAACTATATTCTTTAATCTGTCCCCTCTGCACTTTGTAAATAGCCCCTAATTTTCCTATGTTTATTATCAGATTTTATTGTAGGTTTCTGAATTTACTTGCAGAAGTTTAAATGCCACGTCACTTATTCATAGGCCGTCGCGCATTTAACGTAAGTTAAGATCATAAGAAACACAAACAAGTTCCATTCCAAACCGATTCGCTAATATAATTAACACGGACATGCGGCAGTGACCTAATCACCGTTTCAATTGGACTCATTGGTCTCGTTAGAGATTGTAATCTTAGTATGATAATCATATAACCTCGTGTCACCTTGATATTATATATTCAAGTACAAATAAAATCGGCTTGGGCATTATATCAATACTTGTAATGAAACAATAAAGAGAAGAAATCTAAACTCCATACGAGATATTGGACAAAATACTCTATTTGAGTTTATAATCGAAGACAGAACAAATTGTCATATTTTTTCAATTCAATTATATGGCTGTTTTGTTTTTAAATATGTTCACCAATTATGCAAAAACTACTGAACCAAATTACATATATGAAATTGGCTGGGTAACCGCTGGTCCGACCGCGTTTAATATATTTTTCACCGCGTAATGTTTTGATGGTGCTGGCCATTGAATCTTGTTTTTATCAGAATTTCATGAATTTTTAGAAGAAGGTTCTCAAGAACCCATATAATTTCCTTGAAGTTACTTTTGAACTAACAGAAAGCAACGATATTTCTCACAAATTCAAACACCTGCCTTCAGTTACTTGCCAAAAAAGTCCCTTCAAAATCAGTCTAGCCCTTCCGAAGATTAGTCGAACAGATAGACAAAAAAATATAGTGTTTTCCGTATAGGTACCGTATTTCATATGTATGTAGTAAAAAGTTGTTATTTTGATATTACAAACAAACATTTCAATTTTATTTATTAGTATAGATGACACTAAGAAAGTTATGGTCATGACCATAGTGAGATATACGTAGATCCGCCACCAACATCTCGTCTTGCAATTGTTTGCCTAAATTGTGTTATTTAAAAACTAAACCGCGGTAAAATAAAGTAATGTAGCCGACAGATTTAATTTCTGTAACATCACTACTCTCTTCTAATGATGCTACTGTTATCTTCACAATTAATAATAAATGTTAGTCATTCTTCCCAATTATATTTATTTATACGTTACATTTTATCTGTTAGTTCAAACGATACTCTTTTGTTAACTGTCAGGTTCGGTCGTCGTGTTATCTCGTGTTGCTGTTTGCCAAGAACTTTTGATATACAAATGCCTCTGATAGTGACTGTGTCATTTTTTTTAATATGACTGCACAATATACGCTATATACATGGATTCTGTAAGGGACCTTTTTTACAGGTTGAAAGTTAGTTAGGCCAATATCCGTGGAAATTTTAACACGGATAGCAGCTCAAGCCGAGGTTCGTACCGTTTTGGTGCCTTCGCGCTGGCTATCATTTTAAGGCTGAGTGCCTTAAGCGCTCACCTCAAAGTCTGATGAAGCATACTGAACACTTATACATTACACGCAACAGATACATGGATCCTGTAACGGACTTTGTTATAGGCCTGTCGAGTATTGCTTAAACGCCGATGAGGAGCTGGTGTGTCTATGCTTTGCTTATTTTGATGACATGCTTATTTGAATGGTGATTACATAAGCAATGTTTACTTATTTACTTTTAATTATTCAAGCAGATTTTTTAAATTATATCAATGTTTACGCTACCATTAGCTTTGATAACTAATACTGTCAAAAGGGATACAGATTAATGAAATTATACTTCTGTAATAGGTACTTGAATGACCCCGTTTTTTCCTTTACCTCCATAAGGTTTAGCAAGGTCAAACTCCGAAGAATCTTCAAACACAATAAATCGCACCAGTAGAATCACCATCACCTCGTTTATTACCATTTTCGTCCACTTATGCGTGAGTTATCTTTGTCAGCTTAATAGGTACTATTTATGCTTGCCCTAAGTCTGATGAACTCCAAAAAGTCTATTTAGATTTCCCAACGTCTCTTTGTCAGAAATTTGATACATGGCTACATACCATTTTTCTTAGGTAATTTCGAGTGGTTATTTTCCAGTGACAATTAACATTAATAATATTTAAAATAGTTTTATTACTTGACCTTTTTAGAAAATCTATATAGTAAGATATTACAGTTTTTATGTTATATATTTGAGGGTCTCAGGTTATCAGCGAATAAAATTTTATCTCAATATGACATCACTATACATGTTTTTTACAGTCTGTTATGTAATATTATTTTAAAGAAATTTATAGCTTTTCTATAAGTAGGTACCTATAAAATATCAGTCGTTTTATATTTTTGAATGATGAATATTTCTCATGTAGATAAAGAAATATCTGAAGCGGTTTTATTGGAATTACAAAAAAAAAAACTGTTCTCTCTTAGTAATACTGTACCCTAAGTTATAAACTAAAAAGTGTATTAAATGAACATTATATTCCTTTCATTTTTAAATAGTTTATAAAAATGATCCGGCCTGTCGTCTTGTATGGATCATGTTGGCCCATAAAGGTGATGGATGAAAGGAGACTGCATGCAACCGAGATGGATGTGTAGGTTAACAAGAATGGACAGGATTAGGAATGAATACATTAGAGGAAGTTTTAAAGTGGCAGAGACTATAAGAACCCGGCGGCTGTCTTAGTGTGGGCATATAATGCGCAGAAAGGACGAGGATGTTGTTGAGAAAGGTATTAATGTGGATGAGTATAGGGGAAAAGGAAGACGAAAGAAAAAATGGATGAACTGTGTGAAAGATGGTATGCTTAGAAAGACAATGAATGTAGATATGATCTTAAATAGAGACAAATTTAAGAGGAAGACATGTTGCGCCGACCCCAAATAAAAATGGAATACGGGCAGAGAGATGATAATTTATCTAACGAATTATATAATTCGAAACAAAAAAAATATCCTATATGGTAAGTCAATTTTTGGTACATCAAATTCTTACTGTTCAAAAAATAATGGAAATGAATTATGTGTAACTATTATATTCCCGGCATAGACGGATATAGTATAAATAAATAACATAGTGTAAATAATCTTCCGTAAATAAAATGAGCGGTAAAATAAAACGTTTACGACTATAGTCACGTCTGAATGGCGTATTTAAATTAACTATTTTTAACGGATCGATCACATTACCCACGGTCTAGATTAATAATGAACTGTTTCAGTTAATTGGAAATACAAACTACGGAGGCAGAGATTAGCAGTAAATCGAACTATTGGTTTAATACCCTAATTATAACTTGTACTTAACAGTTAGATCCCGCATGCTATTCTGGAATATGCAAGGAACATCTGTACTTGGAATTTCTACAAATGTCTTATTCTTTAAAATAAGTTTCTAATAGAATTAATAGGAAATTATTCAGATCTTAAAAAGTTATTGTAGTACAAAAGTGATTATGCTTACAAACCAATAAAATCTTTTCTTGTTTTATAACAGATTATTTGTTACGGTAATTTTGTAATATCAACTTTTTTATTTATTTTCTAATCTACAGTTTTCAAACAAAATGGATGGCAAAGGGCAAGGGTACGAAATTTCGAGGAAGTTTTTGTGACATATCCAGAATTCACGCTCCCTTTCATTGTTTTCAATACATTTCTGCATAAAAACCAAATGATATCTCGTAGAATGCCACCCAAATTACATATTATAGGTATACTTATAAATAAAATTGAAGTGTCTGATTGTAATGCCATTTTTTTTTTACTAAATAGACAAGAATGTATATACGATACCTAAATATCATAAATACAATTTTTAATGTCTGTTTGTTCCGGGTAATCTCTGGAATGGCTGGGCCGATTTTGACGTGACCTTTTTGGTAGATAGCTAAGGTTACTGCGCGTAACTTTTGGTACTTTTGTTTTTTGAAAATAATTAGGGTTCTGTAAAAAAAAAAGTGAATTTGTTAATAATATCCGTTTTAATGCACAGTTTTACTGGCAGGTATTTCAATTTTTGAGAAACATCTTTGCTTAATGTTTGTAGCAAAAATTTTTTTGGGACATAATTAGGGTTCCGGGTTTTATATATCAATGGGTTCCGGATAAAAAAAAATAAAAACAATATTACACAGGGGAAAGATATATAAAACGCAGGCGCAGCCGCGGGCACACAGCTAGTAGATTGATAAATTACAAACTACGGGAGAGATCAAAATCAAAACAAAACCTTATTAGCAAATTCAATTCCTCGTGTTAGCATTAAAACAATAATGCAATTTATTAATTTAAAACACTTAAATACGTCCCTACGTAAAAAAATCCAAATAAGTAATCGATGATCAATCGTTATCATCGTAAAACACGAATCGATACGCGCGACCGGATGCGGCCGTTTTAGTTCAATATAGTATTATTTTTTAATTTTACGGTCACAACTAGTCGGGACATCGAACTCTTCGTTCTGCACGTTATATTGTCGGCACCTTAGCCAATAGTATTTTACGGTCTATGACGGTTGGTCAGCGTGTGACGTCAGGGGATAAAAATGCAATGCAGTCCTTTCGCCGAAATGGTTGTGATACTGTCGTCCGTTACGAATGAATAATGACAATTTAAGACTTGTCTCTCGCTTCAATAATATTCTTGTTTCATTAATTATTATTACCTAATCGAATTTAACTTTATAGATATCGTTTCTGGCATAGAGTAACAGTAGTGACATACAAAAAATAACCTAACGTTTTGAAGATACTAAAATGTATATTTGTGTAAGCGAAACGTAATCATCGGAAACGCAACGTGGCCTTTTAAGGTCAATTTGAAATAGTTTTACTCTGCGTGCGACTACTGCTGTTCTGAGTGTTTTAATTCTAGTTTTCTCTTTTAGGTAAATTTATAACTTGTACTTTTTTCCATTAGAGCTCAGCAAAATGACAACACTTCATATGATGCTAAGCTAAGTTAAATCCAAGAACAATAACGATCGCTGATAATGAGTCACTATGACTGATTTTCACAAGTCTACGGTGGTCGCATTTTGGTCGAGTTTAATTGTCATATCACCTCGCTAACTTCTGGATCTAAATTGGCTGACACCGAAACGTGATGCGTCAACATTTTTCATAAATCTGAATTTTCACCATATGTATAGTGATCGTGACCCGGTGGGACTCGAAAGCGCTACCACCCCGCAATTAATTATCTCATACAATTATATCAAATTATAAATCAAACATACAAACCGGTAATTCATTCCAATGGTATCAACTCAGGCAACACATTACATAATTATCATATAAACCAAACAAAAAATTACAAAGAGCTAATAACAGGGGCTTGAAGACGTTCCCATGGTCGTTTCACACGCGTCGTCACACCCCCATGAGCAATAGCATTATAATAGTCGGCTTAAATGGCCTTAGACAGGGATCGGCGTCCTTTGACCCCGGTTCACGTCTATTACATAAGGAGCAATGAGAGTCAAGACGGTTTATTTTTCGCCTTTCATACACTCATCATTCGACATTTAACACTTGTCTGTCATACAACGAGTCAGTAATGAAATAATAAACGAGGACCATAATAGGTCCGGAATTAATCAGAATAAAAAGTGAATGTAAATATTTTATATGCCCATCTAGTGTTGTTACTATGCAATGCTCTTTTATGTATTGCACATTTTACATTTTGAGTTTTTGGCAGGTTTGTAAATAAACAAAAAAAAAACTGGTACATATTCAGAGTCGTATTCATATAGGACATACATAGATATAATCAGAACTTTATAAAAATAACTAGAATTAAAAGAGAATTATAAGTTAATGCTACTTGTGCATTACTAGTCTGTGGTTAATACTGTAGACGTTTCAATTCATACAAATTCTTCGAATCATTCATTCAACATAAGCTGTGCTATTATTAATTATCTGTATCCTGCATTAAAAATATGCACATAATCGATAATATCTAATATGTTGTGTATGTGTGTCTATTACCCATAAATAAAATTGAAGTTACTGTTTGTAATTTCAAAATATTTTTGCTTACAAAATAGATATGAATGTATATACGTTGATACCTATAACAAAAATACAATTTTTAAATTTGTCTGCCTGTCTGTTTGTTCCGGATAATCTCCGGAACGGCTGAATCGATTTTGACAGGACTTTTTTTGGTTAATAGCTGAAGTTACACCGCGTAACTTCGGGTACTTTTGTTTTTTGAAAATATTTAGGGCTCCCCGTAAAAAAATTAAAACTCATGAAATTGTGAATAAAGCCCGATTCAATACACAGTTTTATTAACAACTATTTGAATATGTAAGTAATATCTTTGCTTAAAAGAAGAATTAAAAAATTGAAAAATTATTAGGGTCCGTATATAAAAATTGAAAACTATTGTACGTAATGAAAAATTATAAGAAACACGGGCGCAGCCGTGGGCACACAGCTAGTAAAAAATATAATTCATCCCGACCTTCAGCATTACCCAAGTTATTTTATAAATACCTTTTTATTAGGGCCCAATTTGAATGTAGGATATTGTTTCTGAGAGACATGCAACTATGAATATTTTAATTTACAATTCTCACGTTCTCACTCACTGTGAGTTTCAGTACAGTTCGTTCATAATTGATGCGTGTTATGAAACCTTCGATAATGTAGGAATTATTTTGTAGGATTTTTAACAACTATGTTGTCCGACCATAGACACTATTAAGGGTCGTGCAAGAATTAAATTAAAGCAAGATTTGGGACACTTGATCCCTTCCCCCTTGTCAGCAATACTAAGCAAAGCTTACCCGCTTCCCCATAATTATGTAAACATTGGCATAACTTCGATAAAAAACGCAACAATAGAAAAATTGCTTACATAAGCACCCCATCCCACATGTCATCAAAAATAAGCAAAGCATGATCATGCCCTAAATAGAGATGCGTTTTACTGCTCTAATGATTTATCTCGCAAATAGGACGAATGCTAAGTATTATAAACATACAAACATGTATAACGTCACGCCTCTCTCCCTGCATCGGTGGCGCAGTTGTATTACGGTACGACTGCCGTTTTGAGGTCTCGGGTTCGATCCCCGGGTCGGGTCAAGTGGTGATATTGAGTTTTTCTACTCAGTATCATCCTGGAGTTTGGAATTTGTGCCCAATATGGCGACACGCTCGCCCCCTGTCACATCTCGAACGGAACTAAGCTCGGCGAAATGTGGGTGGGTGTAGTTCGCTACTTCACCTCTGCCTAACCCTTCGGGGATAACAGGCGTGAGCTTATGTTATGTCAATCTTCTTTCATCCATTCTCTCCACGTGTCCAAACCAATTAAGCCCTTATTAATTTGTTTTATAATGGACGGTCTTTGACAGGACATTGTGTTAAGAATTATGGACAGAGAACTGTATGCAAGAATGTAAAAAAAAAAATTAGACCGTACATAAATTGTATTAGTTATAAGCTACTTAATAAGGATTAAGTTAAACGGTAGAAGAATGCGCTGGAAATATAATAAAAAAAGGACTCACAAAAGAAAAAAAACATTACTACTAGTATTAACAAGGTCCCTGGTCACGTCAAAGGTGATACTGATACTAAAAACAACAAAAAAAAATTAAGCAGTCGCTTATAAACGCTGTGACAATATTATTCGAACTGTTCATGACCTAGAAAATTGCATACCAATGCTCCATTTATTAATGAAAAATGTTTATGTATTGCATAAACTTATCGAACATTGCACCTTCGCATATTACTTATATACCTTGTGCAATGAGGCAGGTGTTAAAGTGTAAAAGTTGACATAATATGATCCGAGAACTAAAAATGTTCTGTTATTATCACCGTAATTATTAATTTCAAGCGAATTATTGTTATCTATTTAATGAAGTAATTTAAGTATATGTATTATAGATCGATAACCTTTCTTTCTTTGGGGGGGGGGGATGCATTTACGCACTACCCTTACCTATTGCATTAGTGAAACCGAAGTCCCCCAATTCAATAGGTAAGGGAGCACGGAGGGACGAACTCCGTGCCAGTGCGGGACTCACCCGGGCGTGAAGCGCCCGGAAATACCCACTAAAACCCCCCGGGGCCGTCCGCCGCATTTGGGATGGGGGCGATACGGGATTGCAAGGCATGCCACCGCGTCGGCCCCTACGAGATGGATAATAACCTAAGGAAATTATGAAGATTATAAGAAAAAATAAACATAGTTTTGTTTTTTTTTTTTTTTATTATCCAAATACAAAGTTACAAATAATAACAATGTTGGAAAAATCTCTTAAAGTTGACAGTAATGTAGGTGATTTCTTTATTCGAGTTTTGACACAGTATTTTTAATAGAATATGATTTATAATAACAGTATTTTTTTATCACTACCTATGTACGTTTAATTATTGCATTTGTAAGAAATCTCATTTGTAGTCGCCACATCATATATAAAGTCGTATACGGGTGCAACTTGTATATTTACAACTAGCTGTGTGCCCCCTGCTGCGCCCGCGTTCTATATGTTCTTCACTGTTTTATTTATTTTACCCGGAACCCTAATTATTTACGAAAATCAAAAATAAGTTACGCGCAGTAACTTTAGCTATCTAACTTAAAAATAATCCCGTCGAAATCGGTTCAGCCGTTCCGGAGATTAACCGGAAGAAACAGACAGACAGACGGACAAACATTTTAAAAATTGTCTTTTTGATATAGGTATCGTATATACTATATACATTCATATGTATTTAGTAAAAAAATGGTATTATGATATTACAGACATTTCAATTTTTATTTATTAGTATATATAAAACAATAGTGCATAACATACTTGATGATACTTAAATATAGTTTTAGAAACCTTTTAAATTCCTTTTGCCGCTTTGCCATATAGCGGCAGAAAATGAAATAATAACCTATAAAATAATAAAAGTAATTTATGTCCGTAGATCTTTAAACCATTAAAGGTTTTAAGGAGTCGACTTGCGAATTATATGCCAACACAAGACAAATTATATGAAACTGATACCTCATTGTAATGAAGTATGAGAAATTATTAACAACAGTAAGAAAGTGGCCACAAAAAATCACGTTTAACATAACAACTGCCCGTAGAGTATATTTATCGTGTCTGAACATCTGCTTCCCGCGAATTTACATCAGCGCCACGCCGTTTGCACCGTGAAGCGATCGACAGGTGCTCGCGACATATGCGCGTTTCATTTCATCTTAAGTATATTTTTATAACGTTCTCAATTTACAAATAAACGTACAAACACATTATCGTTTTTTTATTATTATTCTAGAAGGTTCTGTGCAAGTTAGAACAGACCTAAAAAGATCTATTGTGATCGTCCCACATTATTAAAGCTCTTTTTTTTAACTAGCTAATGCTGTTGAACGGAATGGCTTTTACAGCTTCACCGAACTTTGTGGGCGAGTGCAAAAGGTGATTAGCCACAAAAAGATAACTAGTACCAGGGCACCAAACTGGTACGAACCTCGGCTTGCCCGTTATTTGTTTAAAGCTCACTACACAGCCTAAAGACCTACAATCTGGATTTACTGTACGATCCTTTGCAGAGACTGTTTGCGGGAGCACCACGTGCTTAACTAGAACTCGGTCGCGTATGGATATTTGTGGATCACATTCACACAAGCTTTGGGCTTTCGTCTTGTTAGGATGGCAAACCGTGAGGTCTTTTTAAAAAAAATCAAAAAGTATTACACGAGCACACACTTTTATTAGAAACCGAACAGATGTACAGACCCGTCAATTGACTTACATAGACTGTCTTAGACTGACTCGTTATTGCATGACATCGCTTTTATATATTCTAAAATTAGGTTGACATTGCATTTTCTATGAACATAATTAGGGCATAACACCTCCCCCCTTATGACGGAGGTTATCCTTAAAATAAGCGAAGGACAGTCCAAAATTTAAAGATAAGTTTTCTTTAATAACATTAGAAATTGATTAAAATTTACTCAATAACATTATAAACACATTTCATTCTTAATAATTGAAAATAAAATTTGAAAATTATCCTTTCTTGCATTTTAATATCATTCCATTGCCTTAATATAATAATAAGAGGAAATTATTTGTTAAATTAATATAAGAAAATTATCGATTAAAACTTATCTAAAATATAGTCGCATATAGAAATTAATAAATTTCAAAAAAATAATTCAAAATAGTTAATTATAAAAGTATAGAATAGATATATTAGTTTTATTCTTTATGTTTCTTGATGATTTCTCATTTTGTCTATAAACTACTTTATTTTTAATAATTTCTATCGCTGGTAAACTTTTTGTTGAATTCTTATCGTATTCGAAAGGTCCATCGGAAATGTCAGTTAATTCAATGGACGCGTTAAATGTATTATCTGGTTTAGACATTTTCTTATTATAACATTGATTAAATATTTGTATGCAACAAGATCTGTTTTCACAGAAACATTTTTTATACAATTTATATGTGATAAAAATAAAAATTAATGTAATTATAACATAAGTAAGTGCGGAATAATAATTTCCATATCTTATAATATGAGATTGATTTTCAGCATCTTTTATTTGGTTTTCGAGGTTATCTAATTTATGACTGGCTAATTTTAATGATTCTAAATCGATATTCGTTAAAGAAATTGGAGAAATATTATGAACAGTTTCATTAAATAGCTTATATTTACAACAGTCATCCTCGATAATGTTAAAATTAATTAATATTTGACTTGGTAAAACTGTCGAATAAGAGACAGGAGCATAAAATTGTAAAGTTTGAAAATATGCAGTACAATCGTTTTTTTTAAAGACAACATTCCTGTACCTTGTATGGTATAATCTTTAATATCATTATTACATTTAATTGTTAATTTGTTAGGCTTTGATTGTACATATATATATATTTACCATCATTTAGTTTTTGCCATATATTTATTTTACCATAAAATATTTTAGAGTCACAAATTTCAGGAAGTGCTACAATTTACTTCTGTTAAGAGTTTGATTTCACACGACGGGTTATTAATTGAAGACAAAATTGTCGGTGTGGGACAAATAATATAATTAGATTCGACATTTTGGCATTCTTGTATAGTATCTCTAATAAGGCGTAACTTAATCTATCGTCTGTGATAGCAATATATAACTTTGAAGGATGAATAAGGAAATAAGGTTGTAGATTACCTTCTCTTGGTGTAGGTAAAGGTAAATTTTTTGTAGATACTAAATTTAATTGGATTTATTAAAGGAATTTTAATCACAAACATAAGTTTATTATTATAGAAATAAGAGGTTAATTTCGATAAATCAATAATATTATGTATATTTTGTAAAGTCAATGAGACTGGAAACTCTAAGTTTCTTTTACTTTGTTCGCTATTCATTAATTCATTATATAGCTTAGTAGGAGTTAGAACATAAGGATGTAATATATTAGATTTCGCAAACAAGATAGAGTTTAGAATTGTGTCTAAAATATTAGATATAGACAACAATGAACTTTCAATTACATTAAAAATTGAATTAATTTTCTGAATATTAATTAAATTAGAACTTAACTTAGAATTTTCTGTAAATATACGATTAAGTTTATCAATTTGCTTATTCAATCTAATTTCATTATTTTTTAAATTAAAAATAGAGACATTAAAATTATTTATAGTTGATTGAACCACATGTATGTTGGTTTTCATTAGGGAAAATATTTCTTTTTCATTCTGTTGACAAGAAGAAATAGCATCATCATATTTCCTTGCATCATCAGCATCTAATGTGCCAAAGAAAAACTTAAGAATTTCTCCACCAAATTCAAGTGCTCTTTTATAGCGATTTGTAGGGTTTTCAGAAATAAGGTGAGACAAAGAATCATATTTAAGATAATTAATGTTAATAAGTATTTCTAAAGGATTGACAGTATCTTTACAGTCTATATTTAAAATTATTTCGTTTTGAGCTTTTTCACATTACTGAGAGACGCTAAGAATAATATTTTCAACTTTAGTTAAATAAGGTTTTATAGGAACAATTTCTACATAAGTGATAACATTCCAATAATCATTATAAAAAAATAAACAATAGAAGTCGGGTCGAAGTATATTCCCGGACTATGCACAACAGGAACAATAGGTTCTGAAAAACCTGATTGAAAGGAAAATCTGAAACAACAATAATTTTATGCAGGTTTTATTTCATCAATATGATGTTTTACGTGTTTCCTATTAATACATAAGGTAACGGTATTTTTACCGTGAGTTTTTATTATTTTAAAAGGTCCCTTCCAGATTGGGGATAATGCTTTTCTTAATCTATGATGTTGTTTTAAATATACTAAATCTCCGATTTTGTAAGTTTTATCACGAGTAACTTTATCATAGTACTGTTTCGAAGATTCTTTGCTTTTATTAATATTTTCTATGGCTCTTTCTCGAGAGTATTTCATTCTATATTGTAGAGCTTGAATGTATTCGTGATAAGTGGTATTATTATCAGTATTGTACACGCTACTAGGAATAATTGGTTTATAACCATACAATAATTAGAAAGGAGTAAATTCCGTAGTACAGTGTGGTGTTGTGTTATATGATAAAATTGCAGTTGCTATATAACAATGCCAATCATCTTGATTGTCATTAACAAACGATTTTAAATATTCTTTATGTGTAGCGTGACTACGCTCTAATGCACCATTTGTTTGAGGGTGATAGGGCGAGCTAAATAGATTTTTTATTTTAAGAATTTCTGTTAGTTGTTTGAATAATTCGGATGTAAAACAAGTACCTTGATCGGTAAGGATCATTTTAGGAAATCCAAATAAAGAAAAGAAATGAATGAGGTTACGAGCAACTTCATCGGTTGTACACGTAATCATTGGATAAGCACATGAAAATTTAGTTAAATCGTCCTGAAGTGTCAATATATATCTAAATTTTTGAAGTCCAGCTTCAGGTAAAGTGCCAACTATGTCTAGCGCGAGTCTTTCGAATGGTTTTGTACTTGTAGACGTAATGATCATAGGAGCTTTATTTTTTTGCGCGTAAGGGTTTATTTACCTGACATGATTTACAATTTTTTACAAAATGCTCGATATCAGACCGCATATTTCCAATAATATGAGGTTTTAACTCGATTATACATTCTTTTAATACCCGGGTGACCAGCTATAGTAGTCCCGTGGTTCTCCTTAAGAATATTAGGAATTTCAGTAGGAGTTGGATAAATTATTTGACTTTTATACAAATGAATTTTTATATTAGTGCCGTGAAAAATGTACGAGATAATATTATAAATTTTCACATAAACAAACTTAGTAAACGGTTCAGAAAAATCTGAAATAGCTAATTCTTTATCATTTTCATTATTAGAAATGATTTGATCTCTTAATTTCATAAGTAAATTATATATTATTTTATAGCTAGATTCATCGTAATGATGTATTTTAGTATATAGGAAATAAATTATTTTGTTTTTATGATTTACCGATTGGACGGTTTCATTTTCCCGCTCGGTTGACAAAAAATTATTATCTAGCATTGATAACAGCTGTTCGCTGTGAGGCATAGAGCTATCAAAATCTAATGAGACAGGACATGCTATATATTTTGTTTTGCTAAGTGTAAACTTTGATTATGCTCTTCGATAATTGTGTCACAATTTGGAATATTTTTTGTAAATTGCTTTTTAAAATATTGTTCATAAGTACAATTATTTAAATTAGAAACATCGATAATGTTGACAGGGCATCGAGATAACGCATCGGCGTTTGAATTAAGACGTCCTTGTTTATATACAATTTCATAATCGTATTCTTCTAATTTAAGACGCCAACGAAGTAAACGTCCACCTGGATCCTTGGCATTGAAAAGCCATGTTAGAGGACGATGATCTGTAACTATCTTAAACCGATAACCATAGAGATATGGTCGAAATGTATTGACTCCAAAAAGTATTGCAAGAAGTTCCTTTTCTGTTGTCGAATAATTTCCTTCTTGTCTATTAAGGGTGCGAGACGCGTATGCGATCGGCTTATCTTTACCGATTTCGCCTTGCGACAAAATTGCACCGACTGCATAATTAGACGCATCGGTGGTTACTATAAAAGGTTTCGAAAAATCAGGGTATTGTAATATAGGAGCAGAAATTAATTTTTGTTTAAGAGTATTGAATGCTTGTTCTTGTTCACATGACCAATGAAAATTTACATCTTTTTTCAGTAAGGAAGTAAGAGGCTTAGTTATATGTGAGAAGTTTTCGATGAACCGACGGTAGTAGCCGGTTAAACCGAGAAAAGACTTTATGTCCTTAGGTGTTTTAGGTATAGGAAATTGGGAGACTGCCTTAACCTTATCAGGGTTAGGCGAAACACCTTTATCAGTGATTACATGCCCAAGATAAGCGACTTCTCGTCGCAGAAACTCACATTTGTCGGACTGTAATTTTAAATTTGCCTCTCTAAGTTTAGAGAATATTAGTTCAAGTTTTTGTATATTTGACTCAAGGTCATGGGAATACAGGATACAATCGTCGAGATACACATAACAATGGAGACCTTGTAAACCTGAAAGTACTAAATTCATCATTTTCTGGAATGTAGAAGGAGCATTCTTTAAGCCAAAGGGCATTCTAGAAAATTCAAAATGTCCTGATATATTATTAGTTGTAACACTGAAACCTGTTTTTTCGGCATCTTTAGGATTAAGACAAATCTGATGAAAACTTGAGGCTAAGTCGAGTGTGGTAAAATATTTCGCGTGACCTAATTGGTCTAAAATATCGTTTATTAAAGGAATCGGATAAACTTCGGTAACAGTAACGTCATTTAAGCGACGATAATCAATTACAATACGCCATTTTTGTTTACCGGAAGCATCTAGCTTCTTCGGAACTACCCAAACGGGGGCGCTCCATGGTGAAGTTGAAGGGCGAATAATATTTTGATCAAGCATTTTCTTGATTTGTTTTTCAACTTCATCTTTATGAATTTCTGGAAAACGATATGATTTTACATGTATAGGGGCCGCATCCCCAGTGTTAATAGAATGTTGAATTATGTTTGTTTGCGTTAAATTCTCACCTTCTAGATGGAAAACGTCAGTATATTTAGAAATACAGCGCATTAAAGCTTTCTTTTCTTGTGGGTTTAAATGTGAGCATCGTATTTGCTCAAGAACCCTTTGAGATCGATTAGTATCGAAAGAATTCAATTGATGAACACGTTCAGTTCCAATATTACTAAAATTCGAAGACGGAAGTTGAAAAGGAATTAATTTAACGTGAAAGTTGTCGATTTTGACTGCTGAATCAGTCGTATTTAAAATAGAAACGTTTACTCTATTATTTGCTTTTAAACATACTATACAGTTCGCTAAAAATACGCCTTCGCATAATTTTTCATCTAATATTAAACCTTCTTTGTGCACCATAATGTCGGAAAGATTGGATACGGGACACTCGATGATCATTTCAGAACGCGGAGGTAAAATATACGACGGTTTGCTAAAATGGATAGGTATCGCGTGACCTTGTAAATTGAGTGTATTTGTTGAGTACTGAACATCGATTTTAAAATGTTGTATAAAATCACTACCTATTATCCCATCGTAATTTAAATTAATTGTGTCGTTAATCGCGTGAAACTTATGTTGAAATACTATTTTATTAGTTTCAGATGTTTGATATTCGAATTTCATTATAACAGACCCTAGAGATTCGCAATAAGAGTCATTATTGCTTAGACCCTTAAGTTTAATTATTTCAGAATCAAGCACTGGTTGAGTTTTTAAACTTGAAAATTTGATAATAGAGATTGAGGATCCAGTGTCGATTAGAAAACATATAGGTTTCTCGTTAAAGTTAGTTTTAAGAAGTATATGAGGAAGCGATACTTTGTTGTTAATATTATTTATCGAATAAGTTTTTACGCTTAAACAATCCTTAGAAAAAGGACTCGATGAGAGATCGCGATTATACGTATTATTTGTAATCGGGTTAATATTATTTTTATTAAAGTTAGAACCCGATAAATTAGATTTTCTTTGTAGCTTCTTAGAGCTTAAATTTTTATTTACCTGTGTTAGAGGGAATTTAGGAACACAGTGAGGTCTCGTGACCTTGGAATTTGGAGTGTTATAAATTTGTTGGTTATTACCACTAAACTGAGCCTTATGTGTATCCTGTGCAACCGAGAATTGACCACAGGGTTGACCACTTTGAGGCAACAGTAAACACTCATGACGTTGAGATATATTCTCTAGATACTTATTTTTATTATTATAATGTTCTGTACGTGTTAGGGGGAATTTAAGAACACGTGATTTGGAAGTAATTTTTTTTCTCGTGTCATTATGCTTATTATAAGGTTCCGGCAGACACGAATCCGAAACCGTATTTAGTTTAAATTATCATTATCTTTTAATTGTAGAACATGCACGTCAGAGTTATTATTATTATTATTCGAATTTGGTGCATGTGTAGTGGATAATGGCGCTGAACTATTTAAACGATTTTTATATTTTAGTTTTCGGCACTCAGTAATTAAATGACCAAATTTTTTACAATATTTGCATGTTTTATTATTATTATAATTAGTTTTACTTTGGTCGTAGGTATTATAATTTTGTGAAGATGGATTATAGTTTATTGGATACATTTTAGGCTTACTATTTTTATATTTATTTTTAAAGCATTCAGAAGAGTTGTGTCCGCTTTTATTACACATTGAACAATTTTTTGTTACGCGAGATAATTTTGTTAAATTATATAGTTTTTCCTTCTCTATGGCAAGAGAAATCGCTTGAGACAGCGTTTTTGGGTCTCTGCATCGAACTATATGAGAGAAGTTAGAATTAATTCCTAATAAAAATATGTTGAGCGCTAAATCTTCCATGGCGGCAAGTCTACCCGGAAGTTCTTCTTTTAATTCGCAACTATAATGTATGTCGGACAACAATCTTGTTAAACATGTTTCTATTCGTAACGAAAATTGTGTAACGTCTTCTGTGGATAATTGTTTACAATTTAGTAAATCTACTAATAGATGGGTCGAGTGTTTTTTCTCCCCGAAAGTTACTTTAAGGAATTTTTTAATATCCTGCCAATTATTGAATTCTTTTAAGCAACAGGCTAATTGTGCCTTTCCTTCAAGTTGTGACAATATGTATTTACATAAAACATTCTGTTGATCAGTGCTAGCTAATGACACAGCATTGTCACAGTTTGTTAAGAATGCAGGTAATGTTTCGCGATCGCCACTATATGGTTTAATAAATTTTGTGAGGAAAGAGAGTGTGATTTTGTCACTCATTTTGGAAGCCAGTTTTGTATGTGTCTGGTCTTCCTGTAAAGAATTTGAAGAGTCGGAAGTCGGTTCCGCTTCTGCGACTTTTACCCTTTTAGGTGGCATTAATTGAATTTACGTTATTATAATTATTAATTTTATGCAGCACAGATCATCAGATACAATATAAAATATTAAGATATATTAAAGATAGAATGTTCAAAATAATAAAGTAATACAAAAATTCGTAGACAATGACGTTAAATAGAAATTCGTAATTGTTTTAAAGTTAATTATAACTTTGAATTTTCTGAAACAATTACACGAATTATTTTATAAAAAGAAAATAAATTTGAGAAATGTCATAAATAAAATCACTCACAAAGTTAAAACAGCATACACGAACATATTTTTATAAAAACGTGAGAAATACGACCGAGAATTCCTCGAAGCGTTGGATCGGGTGCCTGGCGACTCAAGGAGTCGTATTGCAGTGTACCGCGAAGTCCGTTGCGTTGTCCGTGAGAAAAATTGAAATAGATGTGGTGATGAAGAATAGGATGATGAGCCAAGAGTCTTAGGACGAGCTGACCTGATCACTGGTTCTGTTGTATGTGGTGTTATTCTGCGTTGCGGGCTTGCACTCAATAGTGAAGGCTTATCGTCGAATCACAGTTAAGGGTAGCAGTGCGGGCTCTGGAGTTGGTTCCGGAGGCTGATCGTCGACCACTTTCTTTTTGAATAGCGCGGGCTCTAGGATGTACCCAGAGGCTTATCGTCGGCCACTTGTAAAGACACTTGTTCACAGTTGCACTTTTGAATCCCAATTAATTTTTTGGGATCCCACTTCTGACACCAAAATTGTTAGGATGGCAAACCGTGAGGTCTTTTTAAAAAAAATCAAAAAGTATTACACGAGCACACACTTTTATTAGAAACCGAACAGATGTACAGACCCGTCAATTGACTTACATAGACTGTCTTAGACTGACTCGTTATTGTATGACATCGCTTTTATATATTCTAAAATTAGGTTGACATTGCATTTTCTATGAACATAATTAGGGCATAACAGTCTGTAATTGTACAGAATCTGCACTCTCTTGTGTTCTGGACACCAATGTTGTGCATGCGTTTGCTCCAACAACAATGTCCAGTTAGTGTTCTCACTTAAACTCATAGTTCGTTCCCATTGGCTTCTTCAGCTGCGCTGAGTGTATGTCCTGATAAGCTCTTTGGAATGATTTTGTCCTAGCAATTTCTTCTAGAACTCTATAGCTTTGGTGTATAGGTCCGTTAAGGTCAATCGAACTAGACTTTTTAGAATACTACAAGAAGGTTATGGCACAATTTTCCATAGCCGTTGATCTTACAAGCTCATCCGTAGCTTCATTACAGGGAAGTCCTGCATGCCCTGTGACCCATCTCACAATACATACAAAACAGAGTTATAGTAATATAGTGTACCTAAATATTAGAACCAAAAGCCGGTTAAATATTAAGAGAATCCAAAGAACACATATTTTAAAAGCATAATTAAATCTCACTAATAATCGAAATTTGATCATAATTCACTGATTACTTTCCTTTATAAAATTATCAATTTTTAAATTGTAACACTTCTGTCTAAATTACCTTTTCATTTGCTTTAATTTCTTGACTTTCTCGAAATAAACAGTTCTGTCTACGCGATAAATTAAGGTCAACAAAATACATTGATAATCGTAAGGGATGATGACATTGACATCGTTAGTATAGTAAACAATTAATTATTCGACATTAGTAATGCAAACTACAATATATAAATTTTAGGTTTCTACACTGCTTCTCCATATAAACTGTAAATATGCAAGCCACACAACTTGTACGCGCAGTTGGCTCAAAAAGTGATATAAAGATTTTGTTTTGTGTATTACTAAAAAAAGAATTATAGCAAAGTTTGTATTTATATTTCAGAACTTTTCTTGTTCTAGTTTTTTTTTTTTCGTAACATGCCTATTGTTTTATTTTAATGATTGTATGATATCAAAAGAGTAATAAATTTCTCTAATGAATGTAATTGTATTTAGAGTTCATTCAAGTCTATTAATGTACCGACAGACAAAATGAAAAGTTAGTATCGTTAATAGTGATTAATTATTACACATTTAAGTATACGAAATGTAAAATTTATTACTGTATACTTACTCTAGAGAGTGCACGACCGATATGAATAGATCGGGACGGTCTAAAAAACTACGAGTTGCGAAGTTACCGTATCTGTTTGGACCGATTATGATAATTCGATAATTGAACAGAACAAGCGAAGCTTTATGTATATTTCAATGACGTAATTTTTAAGATTTTAGCTCACTGTACCTACGTAGTGTATTTTTTTGGGTCACGGTTATCACGAACCTTTTTCTTGTTACTACGAATTACAATTATATCTGTACGTTTATCCTGACAGTTGTACATTGTAAATGATTGACGATGAGTTACTTTTAATTTATGTATTTAGTTTTATTTTGACAATTGACCATAATATCAGCTACATATAAATGTAACATAGGTACATACTTCAATGACTGGTAAATGTGGTTAGGTTTTGACTTATTCGCTTCGGTAGAAAACAATATAAAATGTCTGCACATTGTGCTATGGTTCAGCACAGTTTCATTCAACAAAAGCGCAAATTCATCGTTGGGTACGAAGGTACGCCATAGGCGAAAATTGTGCAAAAAGATTTTTGTTCAAAAAATTTTAATATGTTATGACAGTAATAACTTATATTGTTTAATGCTGAATTATTAAAAAAAAAACGTAATTAATCCAAGTTGAATTGTTGGCGGGATTTTGCGTTGTCATAACTTTTTATTTGTTATTCATAAGCATGCAGTAGAGTTTTAGTGAGATCTCAGTGGGTGGTGTTTTCTTTAATTCATTAAACTTGTGTGTTTGACTCGGTAGCGTAATCTCGGTAGCGTTTTATGCGATATAGTTTGGTCATTGTGTACAATTTATTATAAACAATAACGTGTAGCGTTAATTTTGAAGTGATGAGAAAACTTGATGGAAAGTTCGAGCAGGATAAGCCACCGTTTTGCTGGAGCTTAGTACCGCTGATACAAGATTGAAAATACATCTTACTCACATGACACTGTCACAAATTGTTTGTACACAGATTGCCATTATCTAAGTCCTAAGAAGCAGAAGAAGCCGATACTCTTATGAAATTATTTCAAACTAAAGTAGGTAGTCGTTTTACTTTTCAGTAATTTTTTAACATTATTTTCTTGATAATTTTTTTAATAAGTCTTATTGTTTGTCTACATCATATTTTAACTATTAATTCCGTCTACAATACAAAGTAATTCGATATTAATCATCAAATGTCATTGTTGCCATTTCCCAGGTTTAAATCGTGCCTTATGAGACCTGAGCGATTCTTAGAACAATACAAGAGGCATTGTGCCGAGTTCAGCGCACTCTCGCGTAAAAACAAATATGACACTATCTAATTTGAACCGTTCACGGGTTTACTAAATGTAATTGACGTGCAGGTGTGCTAAGCAAGAGCAACGATCAACTAACGGTGTTATAAGTTCATCCTCGTTTCTGTTTATTTTTAATATTCTGTTAAACTATTCGTCAGTTTAAACATTTGAATCTCGAACAAATATGGAACAGCACAGACTCGAATTGATAGAGTATCTATTAGTGTAATTTCTAAAACAAATCAATATTTATTTAGGGTTGTAAATAAAGTATTTTACAGGTTTCAGAATTCCGTTTTCAGTAGTTTTGTTGGCATGTTTTTTAAACATTATTATTTTTTCAACAAATTAAGAAAAACTTGAAACTACAATTGTATCGCAACATGCGTTAAATACATTTTGTAGTTTAATATCTGGGGCCAACCAAATTAGCTTGTAACTAACTGCGTAAATCAATGACCCTACCTTATAATGTTTATGACCAGTGTTAAAGTAAATGTATATACTTTAAGAAGAATACAAATTGATGTAATAAAATATTTTTTTTTTTTATATTATTATTACTTAAGGCATTAGAATCAACAAGAATCATATGTCAGTTCATCGTAACCTAAACAAAAAGTTAACAGACTATCTATTAATATTAGCCGCAAAATGTATCATTATTATAATAATTTTTCTGTCAAATACATATGTCTTACCTAGCTACTTAGGCCAATTTTTTATAAAGCTATAAAGTCAATACAATTTTAACAGCAGTTTATCTTAAGCAGTATTTAACACAGAATAATACACTCATTTTTAACCATATAATATCCATATAATAATACAGCAATAATAATTCGACAAGTATTAAAAAGTTTCGTACACTGAGCGGAAATCGAAACCTTGACCTTCATGTTCAAGCTAGACACCTTGGTTGCGATATCAGTAGGTACACGATATTTAAAAACGTTTATAATATTACCTTAAACGGAATTTTAGCTAGCTGTATCCGCGCATTTTCTTGCATATAAAAAATATATATTATGATCAATGATTATTAACTTTCTTAAGTCACATAACAGTCATACATTTTAATAAAATACTCCAAGAGAACTTCGACTTTATTGACTATTATTTTTATACATCGTCACAGATATTATAATATAACAAAATAAAGAATAAATCTGTGATTGAAAAACAATAACTAAGTAAATCGGTTCAGTTGATCTGGATATTGTATAGATTATACAAGCGCGCTAATATACCAAAAGACGTTACATTTTGTTAGGATCAAGAGAAACATTTAATAGTTGATATAATCAAATAAAAAAAAAAACAGACAAGTGATTGGACCCCGTGGTCCCCTCTTGCAGCGACCTGGGACGTGTTTCCCCCACACATGCACACACTACACGTTCGGTACAAGGGTTCTATAATGTACTTTGAGATCCATAATTTTTCTTTACCACAGTAGGCTTAGGGTGGGGAAAATTCTGCGCAATTTAAGAATCTTATTTAGGTAGCAGCCAAAGCCGAAGTCCGTAAAACTTTGGTGCCTTTTTTCCTTTCTTGTTTACGTGGGGAAATGCATTTACGCGTCCACCTGCCAACTCTAACCCGGGAGTAAAATCTCCGAGATTAGAGTTGTCAGGGGGGTACGTGGGACTCGGACAGCGTGAAACGCCGGGAATACCCACTATAACCCCACGGTACCATCCGCTGCCCTACCTGGGGGCGAAACAAGATTAATCTCACACTGTTCGCTTCACCCAGAGACAAGCTCAAAAACCGGGCCTCTTCCTTTATCTTGCATCCGAAGGGAGTGGCTGGTACAAGCTACCCACCACATTCTACCGTCGGTAAAGGAGGTCCCCTCCCCCTCACCTCTCCGCATTCTTACTTTTCGACAAGAAGTCTGGAGGTGAGGGAGCCGGGCCCCTGTCAGCTACCATAAGCTCTAGATTCAAAAGCTCAATGAAGCTGTCAGTTAGTTCGAGTAACAAACATTAGTATTTGCTCCCCATGAAATAAAATTAAAATGTGACAAATAAAAGTTATTATAATATTGACTATTCGAATAATTGCAAACTGAGTTTATTAATTAAAGAAACAGCTATTTCTACTTATCAAATAAAAGAGTAATCAAAATTGGCATTCTGATTGGTTACTACGAATAATGGCAAGTAAATAAATGTTAATAGGACTAATAGGTAATATTATAATACACTATAGGACAATGTTGGTACTGTAGAAAGATATGATTTTCTTTATGGATTTTTATGGGTCTAAGTTTTTTTCGTTTCATATTAAACAGTAAGAAAACATTAGTTTTGCCTATAGAATTCAACGTGTACTTAATGGGAAGGTGCAGGCACAAAGCTAATAAGACATGGCGCTAGCATCTTTGGTACTTGTCAATTATCGATAAGTTGTCATAGATCGATAATTCGATAGCTGAATTTGTGCACTTTTATCCTCTCACTGCTGTTTACCGCGTCGCCCTCTCATAATGTGTCCTTTGTGGCCTTAATATTTTTTTTAATTATAAGACATCGAACAAGAAAGGGTATCGATTTAGACAAAGTACGACCAAGATAAATATCTTGGTATTTATGAAAATAAAAATATTTATTTGTCACAATCTTGACAATCAATACAGCGGTTCCAACGACTATGCTAACACATAGCGAGATAAGTAAGCAGTCTGCCTCCCCATTGACAAAATAAAAATATTAATAAAATCTTCTTTTTTTTTAATACTTCTTATATTTCCCAACTCTCGCGTGAAAATTATGGATAAATTAAGGAATAGTGTGATAAAGGAACGTTGTGATAAATATCAGTGGCAAAGGTAGAGGAACGCTTAATTGAACGCACACGGAGAGGATGAATTAAAAAAGATTGACGAAACAGATTGATAAGACGTAAAGGCGAACGTATGTATCTCAAAATCGAAGACGTTTTGAAAAAAGACCAGATTAAAAGCACTCCTAACCGAAGAGCGTAGACTTCGTCATGAAAATAGACGAAGCGAAAGACCTGTGTCAAGATCGTAGCAGGCGGAAAGATGTAGTCTCTGTCTACCCTTACATTAAGAACCCTTGTATTTAGTTGCCCTTCTACTTGCACATAAAGGTTTCGAACGTTCACATTGTATCAACTCAACCTTGATCTACGAAACTGAATCAATTAAAACATAGTCTTAAATTTATCGAGTTCATGTTACCAAATTTACATTCGACTCGCAGGTGAAAACTTTTTAGAACCAGTAAAGCGAGTTAAAATATGTCGCGTCATCGTCTACTTCATGTTTTTATTATTTTCACTTGAAAATAGGTAGTTTTGCGTATTCCATTAGGTACCTTAATTTATTTATTTTAAACTTTTCTTTAAACGTTGAATTCAGTCTAGGAAATCTAGGTTTACTGGAAAGGACTAGAGGACTGTTTTACGGTCGAAAAATTTTTTTTTTAAAGTTATTCTTACTAGCTCTTTTTATAAATCCTAATGCATCTTGGGCATATGGATATTTATAGTAAAAAAGAATCACATATAACTTTAGTACAATTACTATTATTGTTATCATTGTTATCTCTGAAAACATGATTCGTTTGTGTAACATCACTGGATGCACTACTTTGAGACACTAGATTAGCTTCAAATATTGGGGGTTTTCTATAGCTCCCGTAAAGCAAATGAAATTGATCACGAAACCTCTAACTTCGAGAACAATATCGTTTCTGAAAAGAGATAACTTCATCTTAGCTGTAAGTTCATCTTAATATTAGATCAGATGTAGTTCTCAAAACTCAACCTTAGAGTTAGCGCCAGTTCTTTATATTTTTTTAAATATTATAGTCGAAGGATTTTACCTAAAGAATTAATTAGAAGACACTAAGCAACGTTAATAGGTGATTTGATATGAGCTGTGAAGTATAATGCATTCATTATAGTTATTAATTAATTACATTAATTGCAATGTTACATAGAGACTTAGAACAGCAGTATACACACGCGGAGTGAAGCCATTTCAAATTGGCCTTAAAAGGCTACCTTTCGTTACCTGCCTGTGATTACATAATTACAAACACACTACATACATTATTTAATTCAATTTTAAGCAAGTTTTTGTATGGAACTATCACTCTTAGCGTTATTACTCTGTGTAGGTGTACGGCAATCAAATTTGTTTTTAGTGTTTTCCACGTTCGGTAACGACAAAGTAAATTTAATAAAGATTCTTTTACTTAAGTTCACATAAATGTAATGCACACATTTTGGTTTCGATTGAATGTTTTAATACAGCTTTGACGTCCATAATAGAAGGTTGGGTCAATTTCCGCACCCACCCGTATATTTAACAACCGAACTAACATTAACGTAATTTAGAGTAAATTATAACTCTTATACGAACACAATAAAGACTAAATTGTACCCAAAAATTTACTTTACCATTGTTATATTATTGCCCGTTATTTTAAACGATTCTCCCCCCTACTACAGCTGGTCAATGGACATGCAATTTTTCAATCAGAAACGAATGTCCAGTTTCGTGCGTCTTGGCAATTTTCAATTTCAGCTGGGTATGACATTCGTTTTGTGTAATTGTTTTTGTAACCATGTTGTCATATTAACCGTTATAAATGTATACTTGTATCTAAGAATTCATTGAAAAAAAAAAACATATTATGAAAAGAATAAACTTTTACAAAAATTGTGTTTTTGTAACCCAAGAAATAAAAATATAAAAAATCCACACAAAAAAACAATTCACTACTTAATTACTAATAAGTTCAGTGTTTATTGTAGTACCATCAACACGGTTTAGATACATACCTTACAGTGTTAATTGTCGTTAAATTCTTTCACAATTTTAAAAAGCTATATTTGTAGCGGAAGTACGTTAAAAATGATTTCGATATAGCTCTTAATTTTTAAGAGTATTTTATTGATAGAAGAGTAAATATCGTAACCATCGTTTAGTAGATTTAATTTTTGATCAGAATTAAAATTATTTGTAAATAAACGTCTTCAATCTTGTAAGACTTTGCTAACCTAATAAACGATACAGTTATGACAAAGTACCGTATCAACATCCCTATCTTGTCCGTTAAAAATACAAATGAGTATTATAGGTACCTAAACAATAAACAGATTTACTATTCCTTTATTTATCTATAGATTTTATAGTCATTGATTTTCATAAAGAAACTTTTCATCTATCTGTGTGCAACAGTTGTCAATAGCGATTATGCATTTAAAATAAAGGCAACATTTTAGTTTTAAAATATTTTTTAATAAAAGCTAACAGTTACTTTTGATATACATTCATTATTTTATCTACTTAAACTACTCTTATAGTCTTAATAATAAGATAAATTTACGTATTAAAAAAATATATATTATGGGGTTTGTTTTTATTTACCATTTACAATAAATCTGTGCCTGTCGTTCATGAGTTCCTTTGTCAGTTTCGGACATTCCTTATTCAGCACAACACACAAATCGTTTAACTTAGCATCGGTTTGTTTACTAACAACTTGCACGAAATAATTACACTTCTCACTATCGGGGGCACTTGTTATCAATTCTAAATCGTTCAAACTGAATATACCTTTCTTCACTAGAACGTCGAGTATATTCGTGTCGGTTAATTCTCGTAATAGAATGTATTTGTGCCGTATAAGGCCGGCACAAACATTACCGACCGCGGCCATCGTTCGACTAACACTTTTAAACGAACGAAAAACTAAAAAGGCCCATTCAATCGTCCCTCCATTCAGTGAGAACAGTCAACAGATGCAAGCATGTTGGTGATATAGTTGTACCTATGTGACCCAATGTGTACCCTTAAATGAGCCAGTTTTTATCTCCTGTCATTTCAATTTTATTTAAGATAAAGATAAATGTTTTGTCTCGTTCGATATGACAAAATTAAATTGCTATGTAGCTTCCGTACATACTGTTATGGTGACGAAATCATTTCAATAATACATATTTTATAATTTACTAGAGCCGATGAAAATACACGGTAAAATTCGATACATGGTTTCCAAAATCTTCACCAATATTCATCATTAACCTTGCGTTATTTTTACATTAAATAACCTATACGCCCAGTAACTATCCAAGTAGAAGCGTGTGAAGGAACTCCTGGTAGGTAATCAAATAGTGCTAATTAGACCTTATTAGCACTGTGCTAAGAGTAGAATGTTTAAGTGTTGGCTTCTACAGTTCCACCAGACGTTAATATTGTAAGGGTCAACAATGCCAATAGCTAATATTGTGAGTTAATAGGCTAAAAAATATATACATAATATGTAAATAAAGCCTCTTTGTCTTTTTATTTGTTAGGTGTCTTATAACTCGAAATTCCTTAACTCATTTACATAATTTTATAACCAGGTTTTAATACCTAAATTTTGTTTATATTCGGTATAGGTTAAATTCTCTATGATATTAGATAAAAATTGAAAAATAAATAGTAATTCAACTTTGAGGTTGACCCCCAACAATGATGACTTCTGTACGTCATAATAAAACGACGTAGTATGGTGAAAGTACTGCTATTTAACCCCTTGAGCACTAACCTGGCGTTTACGCCAGCTTTCCATTGTTTTCCTATTGTCCCATTTATCACTTATTTCAAGATAGATAAAAAAAAAAAATATTTACTACACTAATACATAAAATTGAAACGCCTGTTTGTAATATCCAAAATGCTAGATGTTACTATAGAGTATCAACTACTACCATACCAAGTTTCATCGAAATCGGTTCAGTAGTTTATGCGTAATTGGCGAACAAATTAATAAACAGACAGATATACAAAACAATTTAAACTATCGAACTATCTGTTCTGTAGTCAGTTTTGAAGCCCCGCATAGTATTTTCTCTTAAATATATTCAATGTACAGATTTCGTCTCATTAACCTTTTACTACAAGTATAGATTTATGTATCTAACCATCTATATCTTACATATTGCCAACATACAGAGATTAATTTATATTTCAAAATCGTGTTAGTTAATTGTATTATATACGATGCATAATCCCCAGATTTATTTAATCCGCCTTTGGAGGATATTACCACGGTTGAGGATTATTAAGAGAGTACATAATTTACACAGCTATTACTTAACACTAGATAAGATAAAGTAAAAATATTTATCATAAATTCAAGCTCTTACCCGTAAAACCGTGCATTAAATCATATTTTATTTTAATTTTTTAGGAGTTTCAATTTTTTTTACGCGGAACTTTAATTATTTTCGAAAATTAAAAGTACCCTAAGTTACCCGAAGTAACTTCAGCTATCTTCCATAAAAAATCCCTTCAATATCCGTCCAGCCGTTCTGGAGATTACTCGAAACAAACAGACTGACAGACAGACAAAAATTGTCAACATTGTATTTTTGGTATAGGTATCGAATACACATTCATATCTATTTAGTAAAAAAAAAAATTTTGAAATTACAAACAGACATTTTAATTTTATTTATTAGGATAAATGTGTTATGTAGGTATGTCAAGGATAGAATAAACAGCTAAGTGAAATTATAGTGAAAAAAATATTATTTTTAATATTTTTACTGTGAATAAAAACTTATCTGATTGTCTGCGGTCTTATACGAGTTAAATTATAAAACTTTACTACTAAAATAATAATAATAAATAGGACACCATGCTACCATGTTATCATTATCTATATTAATAAATAAAATTGTAGTGTCTGTACGTAATATCAAAATAACAACTTTTTACATTTGTATGTATGTACGATTCCTATACAAAACATTTTTTTTTAAATTGTGTCTGTTTGTTCCGACTAATCTCAGGCACGTTACTCTGCGTAACTTAGGCTACTTTTATTTTTCGAAATAATAATTAGGGTTCCACGAAAAAAAATTATAAACTCATAAAATTTCTAATAAAATCCCATTCAACGCAGTTCTCACTGGCAAGAGTTTGAATTTGTGAGAAATAGTTTTACTTTCATCTTAGTATCGAAAAGAATTAAGAAAAAAAGGGTTCCGCATAAAAAATTAAAATGCGTTGAAAAACCTTATTATGAAACGCGGAAGCGACCGCGGGTACACAGACAGTTCTGAATAAAATTCGATTAAGCGTACACAGTTTTACTGTCGTGTGTTAGAATTCGTGTGACCATAATATTCATAAGTTATTAATAATTTATGGAAAAATATTAGGATTCCGCATGAAAATAATTAAAACAGAAAAAATTGTGGAACAATAATTATTCAATGGTCAGTTTAAATGGAAAGTACTTGAATTTATGAGAAATATTTTTGCTTAAAAAAAAATAACAAAAACAAATTAGGGTTCTGTGAAAAAAAAATTGCACAAAACACGGTTCAATGGAGAGAGCACCGTCAAAACATTACTTTTCAATGATTATTTAAAACTACATTACCCAGTGAAGAATATATGAACCGAGGGCGGAACCGCGGGCACACAGCTACTAAATAATAAATGTATTAAACATGCTCGCCTCGGGACTGGTTACATATTTGTGCCGTTTGGACTCGAGACTCTGGGGCTGTGGGGACCGAGTGCTCGTAGCCTGTACAGGGAGATCGTGGATCGTATGAACTAGAAGTCTACCGACATTGCTCGCAGAATTGCTAAACTTAAGTGTCAGTGGACTAGGTAAATTGCTAATGAACAAATGCTCGATGGGGCAACGGATTCCCAATAGCTACCTCGCACCGGAAGACGCAGCGTGAGTAGGCCCCACAAGGTAAACTGACGACCTGGTGAAGGTCGCGGGAATTGGCTAGATGCGGTTGGCGCATCTTTGAGGAAGACCAATGTCCAGCAATGGACGTCTTTCGGTTGAATGGAAAAATAATTTGGTAACAACAAACCAAATAGGAATAAACAATATCACAAATCCAAACTCTTGCCAGCAAAACTGTGCATTGAATTTTCTATTATTTTCTAAAAATAAAAGTAGTCAAAATTACGTGGAATAGCTATCTACCAAAATTTCTTGTAAAAATCAATACAGCCGTTGCGGAGATTAGTGAAAACAAACAGTCAGATAAAATTTTAAAAAATTGTGTATTTGATATAGGTACAGTCAATGATATTAATATCATGGAAAATAGTCATCATAACAATATATCATTGGGTACATACAGTATATACCAGTATCTTCGAAGACGTACGAACCTACACTACCATTATGTTATGTAAGCGAAACGCACCAAGTTCAGATTAGAACTGACTTTATTAGGCAATACTACACCTATCTACTATACAACAACATGTATTAAGTAAAAAGTTAGTATTTTGATATTTGACAAACAGACGCTTGAATTTTATTTATTAGTATAGATTAAAGTTGATATTATGTATGTTTTTCTCGCATATCTTATCGTGATTTTGAAATTTCGATGCATAAGATAAAGTTCATTGAGATTTTATTTATATCTTTGTGCGATTACCGTATTCCGTATATAATTCTGTTCATATATTCCGTAGGAAGTTGAAAACTGTTCGAATTTCAGATAACATGTTATTAGATAAAAACCTTCGACATGAACTCTAAACAAAAACCTCTTTTCAACCATGGCAAAATGTTTGTATTTATTCCAAAGAAATTTTGTTGTTTACTTGACAACATGAAAAAAAATATAAATAAGAACTTCAATTTTAAAAACTGGCATTTACACCTATAAAATTAAAAAAAAACATGGTGAGAAAAAAAATATGTTATCATTCATTTAAGTTCAATTTCATAAGCTTTTAAATTATAATATTATATATGACCATATTTTTTTAATAAACGTTCCCAAATTCCCACAGTAATAAAATGTTTTGTTTTCATAATCATTTTTGCAGGTGATACATTTTCTTTGAAAAAAGAATCAGCATACAGCTATACCTAAATTAGTTAAATTTATTGATTTTACATACAAATCGACTATTTATTATCTATTCTAATATATAATCTGTAGTGACTATAGAGTATATTGTAGTTTGACGTTTGCAATCGCTTAAGGATGGCGATTCTTTCCAAAAAAAGATCAATTTTTGAATCGATTCGAATCGAAACTTTATGAATCGATTCGCAAAAAATCGAGATCTAAAAGATTGATCTCTATAAAATCGTTATTTTTTCGACTTCTTTTTTTATGCGTTACTAATATTCTTCTATGGTTGAAATTAGACCATAATCATCATTTATTGGTAAAAACTGTTTTTGAAATAATGTTATTGATAAGGCTCTTCAATAAAAGTTAAAAAAACACAAGGCAAACCGACTGAGGAGACAAAAAAATACTAAACTATTTTATCTTTGCATATTTATAGTTAAATCCATATCAGATAAAACAAAAAATATACTATAATAATCAATCTTTTATCATTCTAAAATAATTAGAGTTGTTTTCCAAGGATATCAAAGAGAATTTATGGTTGACAGTACACTTTAAATTCTCTTGATGTAGTAACCGTCCCACTAATACTGTAAGTGGTTACTTCCCATCAGGCAAGATGTTTGTCTGCCATCTTAATTGTATACAAAATTTACAGAATCACAAATTTGACAATTTTAATCTCAAAAGAAGCGAGACAAACTGATCGCATAACTATCTCTTGAGTTTTGAGTTAATTAAGTGAAAATCTCTCATACATTAACTTGTGTTTGGGGTACCTCTTAATTGTTAATAATTTTATGGTTCTCATAGAACCAGAAAAAATAAACCTCTATTTCCTAGGTTCTGAGGTTGATTTACTGGATAAAATCGATTTTTTGCTCCTAAAGATCAATTAATCGATCTCAGATCGCCATTCCTAATAGAGCCATATCACAAGATTTTGATCAATTAAGTGAATATTTTCGTAACTTTGTATTTGTTTCAGTACTTTTCTAATTTATACAAATATGTGATTTTAATTGAGACAGAAAATGAACCTTGATTTTCTGGTATAAAATATCAATTCACTGAATAGATACAATGGTAGATAGCGATTCAAAAATATAGATCTTTTGGTTAAAAAGATCGATTTTCAATTAATCGATATCAGACGCCATCCCTACAATCGCTAACATAACCTAAAACAAAATACAAATTTATACTGTAAATAAAGATGTTTTATAAGTTGATTTCCTGATTGTAAAACAAATCTGTGTGAAAACTAGATCTTATATCGTTTTAGTTTTAGTGTTGGTGTGGTATAGTTTTTTAAACTTTTATAAAAACACGCCATAATGGCCCCTACAACAAGATATTCGCGTAATGGTAACTATACTACGATTTTTTGTTTTTTTTTTATATAAATATATGTGAGTATTTTTTCTCACAATAATATGATAAATATGATTAATTAAAGAAATAAGAATTATTTAAGTAAGTTTTTGTCTACTAAGAGGCACAAAACACTATAATGGTTTAAAAAAAATCTCTTGATGACAGATTCTAAGACCAACTTTTATTGTTAAAATTTTGGTAATCGAGAATATAATTAGTGTATAAAATAATATACCGGGGCATTGTGGTTAATTCACAATCAAATTCTTGAGAATTAAGCTGTAAACATTGCTAAATACTGTTAGAAGTTTAAGACTATTTATATATGTTAAATTTTTTTCTAAAGACACAGATTCTGGATCTGATTCTGATAGTGGGTCAAGTGGAAGTCGCAGTAGAAGCCCTAGTGCAGCCCACCCTAGTAAAGGAGATAGCCAGTCAAGGTAAGTTAACAATGCCTCATTGGTATAAACATGTTTTGTTGTTAGATCTGAAAAAGATTGCTTCAAGTAAACCAATGAATTATATTTATACAGATTATATTGAATATCTGTAGATCTGTAGAATTTAACATATAATTAACAATGTAACAAACATTGATGTTGCAATCTAATTTTCATGAACTTAATTTAAAAATAATTATTCTATATTATTTTAGTGGTAAAAATGTACAAATTGCAAGTAGGCATTTCTGGAATATGATTATGTCTATGGTTGTATCTATTTAAGTACTTAGGACTGCTTTAATTATTATTTTAAGGGTTGCTTAGTAAAACAGGATAAGGTAGTAAAACAGCATAAGTTTGAGAATCAGCACTTTAGGTTTCGATTATCATATATTATTTGTATGATTTGATTTTCTGATTATTCTCTTAGAAAAAGTCAGATAACTTTAGGTTTAATTACATTTATGTTAAATTATGAAAATCATTATTTGGGAAAATTATGAGTTTTATGTACCATATAAGAATTCTTTCAAAAATCTAGATTTCAAATTAACTAATGCAAATGTTTCAATAAAAAGAGTAATCTAAAACTATGGTAATTATTTTTCTTTTTGTGCAACCTAAAATATTTATGCTAGAAATATAAGTTGTTGGCATAAATGGTAATGAAGGGGTTGGCCACTTAGCTAAAGAAGCCTTTTTAAATGGAATACCTTTTTTTACTTTACCTTCATACAATGAGATTTTATCAAAATATAAATACTTAAGTTATATGAACTGGAAAGAGCACTTTGACCTTAGATCTAAATACTAAGGAATTTGGTACAGGACATTACAATGTGAGCCTCCTCATATACTGTGGTACTCTAAAGTTAAAATGACCCGAAACCAAATTGTTGTCGACAATAGATTGTGTTCCGGACATATGGTCCTCAATAAGTTTTACTATCTCATTAAAAATGTAACTCATCCAATTGTGAGAAATGCAATAAAGTTGATGGAATTTGTCCAGAACAAGGCAGAGAGGGAAAGACATGTAGCACACCTAGGTCTCAATATGTGGGATCAGAGTGTTTCATGCAATCATTTCAGAGCCCAACAGTGCTGATGCCCTGTTGGTGGATAACTTAGTTGCCAAATACTTTACATAAAATTTGAATGTACAATTAGCCCGGCGTAACCTAAAGGGTTAAAGGCCAGAGATATATTGGAAATAAAAAAAAACAAAGAAAGAAAATAAGATAATCATAATTATTGCTTGACTATTACCCGCAGATACATTACTAATGATCACTAAAACTGGTTTTTTTAACAGATACCAAATTATAAAACAATGTCCCAAACCAAAGAGTTATCAAATTATAAACAACAAATAAATACATTTTATGTACAATTGCTGTTAATAAAATAATATGAATAATAATGTTATCTGTTTCATTAGGAAAAATTTACTAATTGTAATGTTTTTGATTTCTATACATGCATTATGTAAGGGCCCTTGTTATCTGTAGTTTTTCTTAACCACCATAGGTTTAGCAAGGGCAAATTATGTGGAATTTAGTTTCATAGTAAATGCTCAAGTTGAGGTCTATATCAGTTTGGTGGTTGCTACCACTCCTTGGTTAAGTGCCTTAAGTATTCACCCTAAAATTTCAGTGAAACTTATAACATTCTTCCGGTCTACAGTGATTAGTTAGTTGGGAAAAAAATTGTAGATCCAAATGTTCTAAACAACAAATTGGCTCAAGTTTTATACATATATCAATGGATTATAATCATAAAATAATTGCAATTTTTTTTTAGGTCTGTCTCACGGAGCCCGGCAAGATCAGGTAGTGAATCTCCCAAATCAAATCATTCAGCTCGCTCTCGAAAGTCTTCCAATGCATCTAGAAGCAAATCTAACTCACCAGCTCACTCCAATAGATCGGGCTCAGCTCAAAGTAATAAGTCCCGTTCATCCAGCGTCAAATCTCATGGATCAGGTAGTCCTAATGAGAGAGCTTCGAAATCACGATCTAGAAGTGGTTCTAGAAGATTACGATCTCGTTCAGCGAGTGTTAGATCGCGATCAGGGAGCGCTAAGTCTAGATCGGCTAGTCCAAAATCTCGGGCTCAGACTCCTAAATCAAGATCACATAGCCCTAAATCAAGATCACATAGCCCCAAATCAAGATCGCAAAGCCCAAATACGAAGAGCCGTAAGAGTCGATCCAGGTCAAAGTCCGGTAGTGCGAGTCCAAAAAACAGAAAGTCCAGATCGAGATCTGGCAGTGCGTCATCCAGATCAAAAAGCCCTGAAAATAAACAGGATTTACGAGACAGCAGATCGAATTCTCCAAATCTCATGATCGATGATGGTCAAGGCAAAGACAAGTCCAAAAGTAAATCGAGGTATGTTTTTTAAATATGCAAAAATCGTAGTGATTATTATTATGAGTTAGATTTTTTTGTACTATTCACAGGTTCTAGTTCCATTCTGTTGAATTATAGGAAATTTGCCAATATATCCCTTGCAGTTGTATTACAGTGCGACTACCGTTCTGAGGTCTCGGGTTCGATCCCCGGGTCGGGTCAAGTGGTATTGGGTTTTTCTACTCAGTATCATCCCGGAGTTTGGAATTTGTGTCCGATATGGCGACAGGCTCGCTACACGTCTGCGACGAAAAAAGCTTGGCGAAATGTGGGTGGTGTAGTTCGCTATTTCACCCCTGCCTAACCCTTCGGGGATAACAGACATGAGCTTATGTTATGGTATGTTTAAAAACTGATATGATCATTTTACAGATCACGAAGTAAATCAAAATCGAAGAGCAGATCTAGATCTCGCTCCAAGAGCTCTGAAGCCGACATTGGTGAGTGTATTATGTGAAAATAAATTGTGATTATAGATAATCTATCTTCGAATATTAAGCGATGATGGCGGAGTGAATAGTGCGGCCGGATTCCGTGTCAATGGACGCGGGTTCAAGCCTAGATATCCAACTTTTAAATCAGCTTGAGATTTCGGTGAAGGAAAACATCGTGAGGTAACCATAACATGGTGGTAACATACCTGTCGCCAAATACCAATAGGTGTGTTCCGGCAGCATCACTTGAGAACCAGTACCTCAAGGCTTAGTATGTTTACCATCCTGGATCACATCGTCACTTAATATAACGTGAGATTGTGGTAAAAGCACTAAGCCTAATACCGTGTTAAAAAATATTTAGTTTCATCTTCTTCCCTATATATTATTATTAAAGGCAATATCTGCCTTTCTGTCTGTCTAGCGTTAGCTTATAACGTCCTTGGAGTGATTATACTTATTCTAGACTAGCTGTGTGCCCGCGGCTGCGTCCGCGTTTTATATGTTCTTCACTGCGTTTTTTTTTTACGCGAATCCCTGAATATTTTCTAGCTATCTACCAAAGAAGTCCCGCCAAAATCCGTCAGCCGTTCCGGAGGTTACCTGGAACAGAAAGACAGATAAATGTTTTAAAAATTGCATGTTTGGTTTAGGTATCTTGTATACTTACATCCTGTCCCCCCGGTACGTTGATCAGTAGGTCATGCCTCCCTTCGGGGTTTGGGCGAAGAGGTGGGAGGGGGAAGTATTCCTCTTGTATTATATTGATTCATAACATTTTCCATTGGTATATACTCCTTATTACTATGGTTTTGATTACAGGGATACATGTATATTTCGTATATTAGTTTCAAGAATATGATATCTTAACTTTGCCTTCCCAATACATCTTCGATAACTTAATGCATATTCGTAAAAATTTAGACAAGCTCGATCTAGTGAATGATCGTCATAATTTTAATATTAGAAGTAAAGACAAGTTGGCCGGAACCACGCTTTAGGTTAAGTAAGTGTAATAAAAGCTTTATAGGTAATAGTATTCGGTTTTACAATAAGATCCCAAGTAACCACTATACGAACGCAGGCGAATGGCAGATCTATCCTTTCTTTTAAATATAACAAGTGGAGTCGTGGACTGTTCTGAATTACTGAGTAGTAATTATCTGCGAACTCCTACTGCTAACCTCAGAAATCCACAGCTCCTCTACGTACCATCTGTAAACGCTACTTATCGACGCAATAGCTATATTTTAAGAGTATGTAGTCAATTCAATGCACTTGACCAAAGTTATGATATATTTAATATTACTTCTTCTTTATTTAAGCATAGATTTAAATCATCATTCTTCCTGTAATCTATCCGTTACACGCTTTCTTAATCAACCGACTTTAATTTTCTTACTATAGTTTGTATTGTACTCGTGAAAACTTTTAAATGGCCTTCAGTATTATTCATTGTATTTATTCTAGTGTTTAGCTGTAAGTTTTCCTGTAAGAAATAAAATAAAAAATAAAATAAAAACATTACCGATTTACCTGATAATAAGTTCAAGTATTATGTCAAGCAAGTTTTAATCTCAAAAGGTTATTACAGGGTGGATCATTACATGAACGATAGTGATGTCTGGAATTAACTCACATCTCTGTGCGCACCCGCTAACATTAGCTAAGACTATAATTTGTATAGTTTTTATACGAAAAAAAATATATATTATATTTATAAAAAAAAAAAATAAACAGATCGAGTTTCTTGCCTGCGCTCTTCTCGACTGGGTTGTTTTCCGAACCGGTGGTAGTGTTTTAGACGTTCATAAGCGCCTTCTTAGGGCCTAAATTGAATAAACAAATTTTGATTTGATTTGATTTGATTTACTAGTTAGTATTGTTTTTATGTTGTTTATAATAAATATACACTTCTGAGGTCTCCTCAAAGTCTAAATGGAATACAATATTCGATTTAATCACTTAACTGCATTATAACCAATGTAATAAGCCAAAATAACAGCCATAGTATAGAAATTATTTATTATGAACAGGCGATAAGAAGAAACGCGCGGTATTATCGGACTCGGAGAGTGACGGCGCCGGGGAAAACGTCACGAAACGTAAGAAGAGCGCGGACAGCGGCTCCGATACTAGCAACAAACCCAAGAAGAAGGCAAAAAAAGTTGTCGATTCAGACGATGAAAACCAAGAGAAAGGTGACACGGGTAAGATTTTATTTGTGACTAGCTGGAGCCCGCGGCTCCGCCCGCGTTTCATATGTTCTGTGCGTGTGACCTTTCATTTATAGCTAATTAAAAAAAAACAAATGAATGAATAAAAGTATTTTGTTTTTATTAGCGGAAAAAATGTATATAAGCGTAAATTGAAGTGGAAAATGTACAAAAGAGTAAATCGAAAAAAAAATGAGAGAGGATCGGTCGAATCCAAAAAATACCTGTCTACGAAAAATACTGCGTTGAAAGGTATTAGTCCTATCCCGATATGTTCAGTAGTTTTGAGGTGATGGTGCGTCAAAGGAATAATAAACAAACAAATTGAGAAAACATGGCAAAGGGCTCATAGAACTTGAAAAAATATATAGCCTATAACCATCTACGATTAATTCCGCGTCGAATGGTTGTGGTTTCACGCTGATCGGTCCAGTAGTTTTCGAGTTTACCTCGGACAAAGAAAACAAACTTTGCTTATATATATAGATAAATTGTTTTAGTTCAAAATTCCTCCTCCGGTGGCGGCCCAATAGGTGTTCCGTTCCCTAACTGGGGAGACTCTTGACGTCACCGCCAGCGCGATACAGTGACACTGAACATGCATTAAGCATAACACATAAGCATAACACTGCACACACGCTTCTACACACAACACGCAGGTACATAGGTCTTGGTGCTTGCGAAAGCCATCCCGTATCGCCCCCATCCCAAATGCGGCGGACGGCCCCGGGGGGTGTTAGTGGTTATTTCCAGACGCTTCACGTCCGGGCAAGTCCCACACTGGCACGGTGTCGTCCCTCCGTGCCCCCTTACCTGTTGCATTGGTGGACTGTGGTCTCACTGATGCAATAGATAAGGGTAGTGCGTAAATGCATTTCCCTCCGTCAAAAAAAAAAAAAAGGTACATAGGTCTTGTAAGGAACCAGTAGTAAAAGTAGGGCTTAGCTAGGTTCAAAATTCCGGAGAAATTTTTACTCTCAGGTAACGGGTAAGCCGAGGTTCGTACCACTTGTACCCTTGTGCTAGTTACCGTATCCCCGCGGGTGTCTTCAGCACTCACCCCCAAAGTCACGGTGAAGCTGTAAAGGCCCTTCCGGTCAACAGCATTAGCTAGTTAGAAATAGCTAGACAAGTATAGCTAAGTCTTATGGAAAACATATTTTAATTTGATTATATATTTTAGATGTTATTGTCGCAGATTAAAATCGGTTAATTATAAGATAACAGAAATATCCCCTTCAGAAATTTTAATAGAATATTAGTTTAGTTATAATCTGTGAGGCAGATTGTCCATCATTTGTGAAGTTTGCAATCATACCCTAAAATAAAGCAAATTTATTATTCAAATAATAACTAGAAATAAAACAACCAAAAAACATTTGTTATATTTTTAATAATCGATAATATTTACTAGAGTAATATCCATAGGACTAGAATTATTATTAAGAAGCTATCAGATTCAATTGGGAGATATGAAATATGTTTTTTTCTTTGCGGTCTCATAAAATCAAATTTAAAAAAAAGGTGATTATAGATTGTGATGGGCTACACCTTTTTTTTGGACGAGGGGAATGCGTTTACGCACTACCCTTATCTATTGCATTAGTGAGACCGGAATCCCCCAATGCAATAGGTAAGGGGGCACGGAGGGACGACTCCGTGCCAGTGTGGGACTCGCCCGGACGTGAAGCGTCCGGAAATACCCACTAAACCCCCCGGGGCTGTCCGCCGCATTTGGGATGGGGGCGATACGGGATTGCGATAGCATGCACCGCGTCGGCCCCTGCGGCAAGCCCAATGGGGATGGGAGGGAGGAGAATGCCGATGCCTGACCCACAGGCTCTCTCCTCACCCACCTCTAAGAGAAGCAAAAACCTCTGGGAGGAAGAGGGGTTCTTACTACTCAAAGGTAGTAACCACCTCTCCCCCCCCCATGATGGGCTACACCTAAGAAAATAATATAAAATTAATGCACAATAAAAGATATATGGATTGTGTGTCAAAATAAAAGACAAATATAGAAAAGTGTGGAATGATGCGGATTGGTGGTGGTTTATAGTGACGGCGGATGCGTTATTCGGGGATGCGTCAGACATTAGCACTGAAGATGAAGCGGAGAAGCGGTCTGAACGATCCCGCTCTAAGTCTAGGTCTCGCAGCCGCAGCCCGGCTAGATCTGATGATGAAAGACGCTCACCGACCGAACAGAGAGGTAGCGGGGATGAGGTAATTAAAAAAAAAAGTGTGCGTCCCGGGACGCCCGACAGAGGTGGCAACTTAAACTAATCTAAGTCGAACTATTTAATATTTAAATTGTTTAACTTGAGAAGAGCTTAGGTTATTACTTACATTTTATATTAATATGATAATCTAAGGAATGGTTATCTATGCTAATTAATAAATAAAATTAAAGTGTCTGTCTGTAATGCATTTTTTTTTAATAATTAGATATAAATGTAAATACGATACCTATACCAAAAATAAATTTTTAAAATTCTTGTCTCTCTGTTTGTTCCGGATAGTCTCCGGAACGGTTGGACGGATTTTGACGGGACTTTTGTTTTTTTTTTTTTTTAATTTGTTCAAACTTTTTTATAATATTAGGGTAATAATATTTTGTAAAAAATTGTATATTTTTGTTGATTTGTATATCTAATGAAACAGGAAGGGATCATTTCTTCTTAGTTATAAATTCTAAAGGTTTCTTAGGCTTACAATATTATTCTTTGAATCCATCTTTGAATTACCAATTCACTCCTAATTGATTTAATTCTGCTCAAAAATAATATATCGGGTTCAGATAATTCATCAAGGTTCATGTAATAAACTATTGGGAGTTGTTTAAAATCATAACCTAGAAGTGGTTCTTGGGAATCGGTTGAATTTTGACAGCATTCAAAATAAATATAGGAAGCACGTGAGAAACCAGAAGAAGAAGAGGAAGTAGAGATCCCAGAGACGCGTATAGACGTCGACATGCCCAAGATATGGACGGAGTTGGGCAAAGAATTGCATTTCGTGAAACTGCCCAACTTCCTGTCGGTCGAGACCAGACCGTACGACGCGAATACTTACGAAGACGAAATAGACGAAGAGGAAACGTTGGATGAAGAAGGTCGGGCTAGGTGAGTTTCATTATATTATGTAACTAACTGTGTGCCCGCGGCTGCGCCCTCGTTTTATATGTTCTTCACTGCATTTTAATTTTTTTTATACGGAACCCTAATTAATTTTTAGTACTAAGATAAATTAAAATTATTTCTCATAAATTGAAGTACTTGCCCGTAAAACTGTGCATTGAATAGGATGTTATTAAAATTTTTGAAGTTATACTTCTTTAGGCGCGTTATGAAAAAATGATGAGAGTGAAATTTTAAGATGCGCGCGCATCTGTGACACAAAATTAACAGTATGAAGTTGTCTGCTTAACCGATCATTAAGTTTCGTTAGTCGCGCATGTTGGTACGCTCGTCACCTCTGATCACTGTTTTCATATTTATAATATTTATCAACATGTTTCAAGTTTATACATTCACAACACGTGTTTTAGTTTCATACAAGTGCGAATTATATATGTGCTAATAAATTATATTCAGTAGTGATTTAAATTGAATATTTTGATTGATATCACTTACTATTTGTGAATATTAGTGAAAAAAATTGTGCTTATATACTTTTTCAAGTGCTCCAATATAATTGAGGTTAACTATCCGTATGTATTATTTATTGATATAAATTGAAATACTTTTATTTAATATAATTAACACTAAATATTATTAAATTATTTTATTTAATTTTTCAAATTTAAAATTAACTTTGTTGATTATCCTTTTCCAATCCTTCTATTATTTTATTGTAATTAATTATTTGCATGCAATTAAAAACTATTTTTTAATGATGCCAAAGAAGTATAACTTCTCACGCGCGTACATAAGTACACGCACCCATTTTTTATTCTGCAAGTTGTATGCATGCTAATATGGTCAGAAACAGTTATCTGGAATCATCTTGTAGCAAAGGAACTTATTGTTAATAACACATGTTCCAATTTGTTGATATGTTCTCCACGGTGTATAGTTTTATTTTAGGTTCCAAGAATGTATTAAAAACAATTCATAAATATTTCGTCATCCGATATATTTTAAAACTCTTCGTTATTAAAGGGATTCATGTTAGCTTTAACTATACAGTAATACCCCGCTTAACGCGAGGGATACGTTCCGAAAAAAAAAAATCGCGTTAACTGAAATTCGCGTATGTCGAGGTTTATGCTTAAACATAGTCAAAATTTAATACAATAAAATACAAATCATTTTAATCAATCACTTTAATTCTAAGAACACTTTATGGAATACATACTCTTATTTTTTACGGAAAAATACATCTATTGTCTTTACATTATGTTTATATGCACTCTTCCGCGTAATGCGAGGCATTTGAGCACGAAATTTGAAACTCGCGTTATAGTGAAACCGCGCGTAACGGGGTCGCGCTAAGCGGGGTATTACTGTATATAACAGCAAACAAATTGATCATTCGATAGTAAATTATTGTGTAAAATGTCAGATTGAAGCTGAAAGTGGAAAACACTATCCGATGGCGAACAGTCTTCGATAAAGAAGGAAATGCCGTGAAAGAATCCAACGCTCGGATGGTGAAGTGGTCAGATGGAAGCATGTCCTTACATCTCGGCTCTGAAATATTCGATATGTACAAACAACCCTTGCACGTATGTAATTAATAAAGTTATGATTTGTTTGCAGCATTACACCTATTCATTAAGTAGGAAGATAGTCAAAAATTAAGCTGTAGGGATGAAATATTATCCAGAATTATTTTTGATGTTGGCAACTCTCTGTTTGACCATGAAAATGTACACGGCAGTGTTAAATATTGTATTCTTATTTGAAGGTTGCTATTGGCAACGCAAGCTGATATATGCGCTATTTCTGATTTCCATTATTTTTATTATGAATCTGCTTAATGTGTCGAGTACCCATAAAAATAAGACAATAAGAAAGCTGGCGTAAACGCCAGGTAAATGCTCAAGGGGATAGTCAAAAACTAAGAGAGGCTTGGAGTATTTGGCGGCAACTCAGTCTGTCATGTTTCGGTTGTTTTCTTTAATTCATTATATATCATGTAATCTTGGTGGCGTTTTATGTGATATAAAAATGCGACAAAGTTCTAGCAGGATGAGCCACAGTTTTGATAGAGCTTGGTAACACTGATACAAGATTGAAAATACATCTTACCTACATGACATTGCCACTGTTTTTGTTTGAACACAAATTGCCATAATCGAAGAAGAAGAAGAGAGGCTTGTTTTTTTAAGGTGTACGGATAACCCTTTGAATTTAATTCAAATTTATTCTTAAGTGCAATTAATAGATAGATAATGGCAATTTGTGTTCAAAACAATTAGTGCCAATGTCATGTAGGTAAGATGTATTTTCAATCTTGTAGCAGCGTTACCAAGCTCCAGCAAAACGGTGGCTCATCCTGCTCAAACTTTCCATGAAGCTTTGCCGACACATCAGAATATATATTAAGCATTCTATAATAAACTTAACTTAATAACGCCACCAAGATTACATGATATATCTGATATATTTGACTATATAGAGTCAAATGCACAAATTTAATTAATTAAAGAAAAACAACCGCTACATGACAGACATAGATCCCGCCAAAAACTCCAGATAGATAATTAATAGCAGATACAATTAAGAAGTACAATTTGATAGCAGATATATAGACCCGCTAGCGATATACTAGAACTTAGATACTTAGAAATATGGGTCCATAAATAGCAGCTAGATTGAGTCTTAGGTGAAATAAACTGTTATCCTGAATAATTAACAATCATAGATGGAAATATATACAGAACAGACCTTGGATAGAGATCTTATAGATATATATCTTATAAATAGATCTTTTTTTTTCTACAATTCCTAATTCCAGGGTGACCACAACCACCTGTTCGTTCGTCAAGGAACCGGTTTACAAGGGCAGGCTGTGTTCCGTACGAAGTTATCGTTCCGACCTCACTCGACCGAGTCCTTCACTCACCGCAAGATGACGCTGTCGCTCGCTGACAGGTCTACGAAGACTTCAGCCATCAAGATCCTGTCTCAAGTCGGAGCTGATCCCGATGCTGATAGGAAATACCAGCTCAAGGTGAGCGTTTCATAATAAGGGAATTTCGTTTTTTGTATCTATTTCAGTATACACTGCTGACCAAATCATTGGAAACATGTTGTAATTTTATTGAATTTTCTATGTATAATTAGGCAACGGTAAAACTTTAACGTTATAAGTAACTTAATATTGGAAATAGTTTATTGTTCAAATTTAGGACTATGGTACAAATTTGACCACTGTATTAATGACACTAGTTAAAATAAATAATACATGGGACGCGTGGTGCCTGCTGAGAATAGTACTACCCCATGTATTTCCGCGGATGTCATAAAAGGTAATTAAGGGATGGACTGCAGCAAACCCTGAGCACCACAAACATCTACTGCGATCGCCAACCCTCCTCCCAAGTGTGACGGTTATTGCATTTCTCACCTTTTTGGGTGAGATCTATGTCCAGCATTCGACGTCTTTCGGGTTGCATCATTTGGAATGCCTTATTTCATTCAGATAGTGCGAATATTAGTATAGAACTTGTACGAAACACGTAAAGTGCATGCACTCTCATGCATCTCTTGCATGCATGTAAATTAAAGTACTTATGAGTTCCTTATTTTTCGTTAGTTTTTGTTCAGCTTTATTTCTCGTCTGTTTTTAAATGAGAATACATTGGTGGTGTCCGGCTCGAAGCTTATGGCTTCTTCACCTCCATTGTCAGCGGGTTATAAAAAGGTAGATAAGTGGACTGTATGCTGGTTTAAATGCAAGGGCAACGGTATACGGATCTGCTCAACCGCGGGAAGAAAATATATAGAATCAGTTGAGCTGTTAGGAAAGAAAACATACACACTTACTTGGCTGCGAATGATGCGCGGGCGCTCGAGTGGTTCCGGTGGCTGTGGTTGTATTGCCAGCGCTGCCGCGCTGGTGACTTCTTTTACATTCATTAATAGGCGAAACACTTTTTGCCGATTAGATAATTAGGGGGTAGCGGTTCAAATATTTTATAGTCCGAAGGACACGGCAATCACGGCGGCGAGCTCTGGCCGATTCCAGACGTGGACTGAAGACGAATCAACTTCGCGGCGTTGCGGTTTCAATGCACATGTTTAGGGGCGGAAGTTAGGCACAAGAGGAAAAGGAGTTGCCCTCGCGGATACTACTTAAAACTAACATAAAATAACTACCATACATAAATAACCAGTCAACATTCCTATAATTATATCTATGAAATACACAAAAAAAAAAAAAAAAAATTGTAGACGGTGTTCATAATAATTTGGCCACCAGTGTATTTGTTTAGCGGGCGTGTTTAATGGTATTGTAGAAAGAAGAGATGGAGCTGCGTGCTGCGATGCGGTCGCGCGCCTCCACGCGGCCGAAGCGTCGCGCTGGGGGCGGGGGCGGCGCGAGGGGCGCTGGGGCGGGTGGGGCGGCCCGCGCGGGGGGACGACTCCGAGGACGAGGGGGGCGTGTCGCTACAGGCCATCAAGAACAAATACAAACAGGGGCAGAAAGGTACTATTACATTACACGAAAACAATCCTGTAACTGGTTATATTATTTATTAGCGACTATCTCTGTGCCTGTGGCTGTGCCCGTGTTTCATCTATTTTTCTTTACTACGTTTTAATTTTGTTTTCCTGATACCTAATAATTTTCTAAAAAAAATTTTGGTTCTAAGAAAGTAAAAATATCTCTCATAAATTCAAGCACTTGCCCGTAAAACTGTGCATGGAATCGGATTTTATTCAAATTTTTATGAGTTTTTTTTTTTTTTTCGCAAAACCCTAATTATTTTCGCAAATTAAAAGGTTAGTTTAACTTAAAATTAAGTTACCCGGAGTAACTTCAGCTATCTACCAAAAAAAGTCCCGTCAAGATCCGTCCAGCCGTTCCGAGAATTAACCGGAACAAACGGACAGACAAAAATTGTATTTTTGGTATGTGTATCGTGTATACATTTATATGTCTTAAGTAAATGAAATGTTATATTTTGATATTACAAACAGACACTAATAAATATAGATAGAATTCTTACCGGCCAAAAATGGTATCACCCAAAATCTTCCCGCGGGTGTCGTAAAAGGCGACTAAGGAAAAAAAAAAACCAGAGGATGGGCAGCAGCATCCTCTGAGTACAAGTACAAACACCTACTGCGATCGCCAACCCGCTTGCCTAACGTGGCGATTATGGCAATCCCCCCCTTATTGGGGCAGACCTATGTCCAACAGCGGACGCCTTATGGTTGAATATATGAATAGATATATAAAAAAATGGGTGCGTGTACTTATGTACGCGCGTGAGAAGTTATACTTCTTTGGCATCATTAAAAAATAGTTTTTAATTGCATGCAAATAATTAATTACAATAAAATAATAGAAGGATTGGAAAAGGATAATATCAACAAAGTTCATTTTAAATTTGAAAAAAATTCAATTTAATAGCAAATATTAAAAATTAATATTATAATTTGATGTTCAATTTTAATTTTATCACAAACTTTTTATTAAATTTATTTCTTTATTTTGTGAATATTAAATAACCAATAATAAGTATTTAACATTAATAATTTAATAATATTTAGTGTTAATTATATTAAATAAAAGTATTTTAATTTATATCAATAAATAATACATACGGATAGTTAACCTCAATTATATTGGAGCACTTGAAAAAGTATATAAGCACAATTTTTTTCACTAATATTCACAAATAGTAAGTGATATCAATCAAAATATTAAATTTAAATCACTACTGAATATAATTTATTAGCACATATATAATTCGCACTTGTATGAAACTAAAAAACACGTGTTGTGAATGTATGAACTAGAAACATGTTGATATATATTATAAATATGAAAACAGTGATCAGAGGTGACGAGCGTACCAACATGCGCGACTAACGAGACTTAATGAGCGGTTAAGCAGACAACTTCATACTGTTCATTTTGTGTCACAGATGCGCGCGCATCTTAAACATTTCACTCTCATCATTTTTTCATAACGCGCCTAAAGAAGTATAACTTCAAAAAATCTTTTTTACATTGGAAGGATCAAAATAAGGCGCAATATCCTATTGTAGTTAACAACAGTAAAAGTTAGTGTCCCGCCAAAAATGTCTAAAAAACGTCCGTTCGGCTGGACTGATAAAAAAAGTTGAACAGCCCTGGTCTCTAGAGCGTGAAAATGTCATTAACAGCCAGCGCGGGAGCCGCCATCTACTCGTCGGAATCGGACGCGTCGGACGTCGAGACGCGCCGCGCCAGGAAACTGGACCGGGCGAAGGCGCTCAAGGACTCGGACTCGGAGGGCAGCGAGACCCGGCCCGACCAGCACTCGGACCACTCCCGGAGCCCTACCAACAGCGGCAGCGGCTCCGCCTCCGAATAACGCTGACACTATATTTCAATTAAACGACTTTGTGGATTCGTTTTTTTTTTAAACACTGTATATATTGACGATTCGATCAAAGATGGTAAACGCACTAAACTGCGTCCATCGATGCGTAATCCGACCGCACTATCAACTGCACCGTTATCGCTAGATCACGCTACCTGTGTGACAATCTCTGCCCGTCTCGAAAATACATTTTTGACAGTTGTCAATTATGACAGCTGTCATAGCTGACACCTGTCTGTTGTGGCAGCTGTCAACTCTAATCGACTAGTGACGCGTAGTGAGCACGGTGATTAAAAGTACTATTATTTCGAATAGTGTCTCAAGGTGAAAGTACTTTGTCATAAGTCAGACTTATGAAATAAAATATTCAATTGACTTACTTATTTTTAAATAGTTATTGCTTCAATTCTCAAGTATTATTATTTATTTATCAGATTACTACAGAAATAAACAGTTGAAGTAACTTTAAAATATTGCAGTATATATGGATCTTGAAATATATATATTTCGTTTATATAAAAAATTAAGTCGTACTATAAAATATATTAATAGTATTACGTTGGTAAAACGTATAAACGAATAATACAAAAAAAAAAAATCAAATTGCATGACACTTAAGCCGATCACCAACTGTTAGATACGCTTTCTCACTGCCGTTGTAACTCTTTAGACCATCCGATACGACATTATTATATGGACGCCGATCCGATATCTCTGTATATAAAACTCGATAAGACCAATGAAATTATTTGATTGTAATAAAGTTATAAATAAACACAATTGGATTAATTGTTTTTTATTATAAATATGAGACGAGAAAACTACATATGCTACAAAAATATGTATAAAAAAAACCGTAGTCTTTATTTTATTTTTCACTAGACTTGAAAGTTGTAAATAAATAAATATAATTTTGCTACATGGTTTTGTTTTATTTCGTGATTGAAACTACCCCTATGCCATAGGGTGGCCCGATAACGATTGTTGAATGACTCGTACGAGTAGATTCTCGCCAAGTCGAGCGTCTTGTGTACGCGGTCGCTAACAGAAAATCTTTATGACAAACTTAGATCTTAGACCCCGTTCACGCGGAGACATCCGATTCTTTTTGTATGATCTGATATCTAGTAGAATCCGGCAGTAAAACTGATCCTGCAAAATTTGTCTTCCGATATTGTGACTACAAATCGGTCCGGTCGTTCGTTAAAATGCTCGGCATTTCAGTGGCAACAGTATTTTAAATAATCTCGGTACAAGAATCCTGCAAAAAACCTGAGTCTGAAGCGGGCGGTACCAGTATATTTTAGCGAGATTGTTCATGTCCATGGCGTCCAAATGGTAGCGAGTGACAGCTATTTCTCGCATAAAACCAGTTAGTGTGACCACGCGGAGTCCGGATTTACAGGACCGGAGGAATGAGGATCCTATAAAACCGGGCGGTCATGTGAATAAACTATCCGCTTTTGCAGGATACCTTACTGCACATCAGTAACTGAACAACATTTTTGTAACCAGTTGTTAATATCAACACCTAATTTATCGCCTAGAATAAACAATTACAACAAAATTTATATCTGAAATCACATTGATCGTATCGGTATCGGTTACATACCATAGTTTTCATTTGATTTTTTATTTAAGATACACAAACATAATTTTTTTTTTTTAATAATTAATTTGGCATTTGGTACATTCAAAAATCAATCTTTTTCATAAAGAATAATACAAGATGTGATTGATCAGTGACGTCACGAACTAAAGCAAGATGGCGGTTAGCGTTTTCGAGCGGGAATTTATAATTTAAGTTACTTTTCAGAGCACTTATAAAAATCTAAAACCCTATTATGATCGTTCGATCAAAATAAGGCACAATATAATAGTAAACAACAGTGGCCTGCCGAAAATAACTGAATCGTCCGATTGGCCCGACTGTTGAAAAACGTCAGCAGCCTTGCTATAAACATACATTAGCACACGTTTTTCCTTGACATGTATGATGTATCGTATGTAATAATAAATAAAATAACAAAATGAATAAATTATTTTTTATTATAACAATCAGAACAAAATAACTATAGACATATAAATGTGCAACTTTCTATATATGTTTTATAATATCAGTGGTCGTCAAACCGCGGCCCGTTGCCAGTATTCGTGCGGCCCGTAACATGGTAAACAATTTTATTAGAGAATGACTATTAAACCTTAGTTTTGATATGAAGTTAACAAGATAGAGATACGTGGGATGGGGACACGAGTATAAGCAGAGAAAGTGAGCATGTTGTGCGGAAGGGTAATCCTGTCCAGGCCTGATCCAGCAGACTCGACGCCCATTCATTGTTTTCTATTACATATTATGAAAAGTCCTAAACGAAACAAAAAGAACTAAAATACGACACAGAGCTTATTTCATTTCAGAGTCATCTCATTGAACAACATAAAAAGTTTGGAAAAATGTATCGAAATATTAAAACTGATATTGCGCTTAATGTATTGTGTCAAAAATACACTGAGCATTGCATGTTAAAATAAAATATATGAATATATTTTTCAATATACATTATGATCCAAATGCATAGTACTATTGATCACCATTATTCAATAATTCCAGGATACATCTTAACCTTATTTTTGTCCTGACAATTTTCAGTTAAATGCACATTAAGTTTTTAGTTATTTTAAAATCAATATTTAGGTAATTGGGTAAGTAAATAAAAGGGTGCACAAATTGCTATTATAGCCATTAAAAAAATTATGTGGAAATCTCGTTTTGGCAACATATAAATTTTTCATTTGATTGGTGGTGACTGTTAACGACCTAACCACAAATATGCGGCCCGCAGTGATACCACACATTGTCCTATACGGCCCTTGAGCATAACTCTGTGACGACCACTGTATTCGGATCCGGAAAACAGTAAGTATGCTTTCATCTAGTTACGCGAAAAGGCACAAAAAGTTTCTTTTTACCATTGTAACTTGACCAAGTTAATATGCACATTACTGTCAATGAACTAGATTTATGACAACCTGAATATGCGGGCAAAACTAAATGCCAATTAGGTATCTATTACTTTCTATGCAAAACCTATGAAATATTTTAAACACCCTATTTTGTTACGTTTATTTTTATAAGATTGGTTGTAATAATTCTCATTTGATCTTCTTTGTGCTTATCCTATCCTATCCCATATCTGAAGCAAAAAACGACACCGACCAGGAATATAAAAAAATAATTAATTTTATTAAGACATTGGTTTTTCTAAGTTACTTTTCTGATCAAGTAATAAGTTAAAACCTTATTTGGTGTTCCTATAAAAAGAATGACAGCTCTACTTAGTGTACCTGTTTGTCTCTACTTATCCGTCATGTCCTCCTGAACAGCGCAATAGATTTTGATCGGGGGTTTTCTTACTATTTTTTTTTTTCAATGAACTTTAAATTATATAATTCCTAATTAGTAAGCTTTTTGTGTAAGTAGAAAAATCTATAGTCCACAACTGTAGATTGATTTTCATCAATTATTAAAAAAAAAAAAAAAAAAAAACACTCCAATTTATAATCTACACATCAGGCCACAGAGTAGGTAGTAATAAAGTAGGTAGGTAACCTACTTTTAATTAGTACAATATTTATTTGTCATTTTGTTCAGAGAGTTCGTGTATTTTTGAATAGGTATTTTATTTTATAAAACCAGGTTTGGTTTTGGTTGACAATTATAATACATATAGGCTTATTTGAAAGATGAAAAGTGTATATAAAAATCGCTTGTATGGATACGTCCGTTTTTTGTTCGCCGGTCCTAATATTTAGATTTAAGAAATCGTATTCATTGAAAAACACTAACTGCAAATCTGGGTCTTAAATTAGCAATAAACTAAGTATTTTTTCCTCCTAGAAATCCACAGCTGAGTTATTAAGTAACTCTATTTAATACTGTTAATATCAATTGTGTTTCGTATACAATCTTCCCGATGCCTATAATAGTCCACGTTCCTTCGTCACGTTTTGTTACGTTTTCTACGACGTATCCACATTTTTGGAAATCTGTCCGGCTCCTATCATAGAATCTGTCGAACGTTGAACTCGGAGCGATTAGTTCGCAACTTTCCAAACCTTTTAAAGGATAAGGGAAACTCGGCTCGAAAACAGCGCCCTCTTCCAGAATAGTGTTTTTTAATTCAGGTTGTATTATGTCTGTAATAAATTTATTATAAAATTAGTACAATATAATTGTATCTATATTAATAAATCAAATTGAAGTGTCTGTTTGTAATGTCAAAATAACACTTTATTTACTAAAGTATACACGATACATATACTAAAAATGGAATTGTAAAAAATTTTGTCTATCTGGCTATTTGTTCCGGGTAATCTCCGGAACGACTGGACCGATTTTGACGGGACTTTTGATTTTCGAAAATAATTAGGGTTCCGCGTAAAAAAAAAAATCTACTGAAATCGTAAATAAAATCCGATTCAATGTCCAGTTTTATGCGCAAGTACTCGAATTTATGAGAAATATTGTTACTTTATCTTAGTACCAAAAACTTTCAGGTAAATAATATAGGGTTCCGTAAAAAAAATGAAAATGCAGTGAAGAATATATGAAACGCGAGCGTAGCCGCAGGCACACAGCTAGTAGGTACAAAATAATTGTACGATGATCATTAGTATTATGTTTTTTTTAATTTAAAAAGCATACTTAATTGCTGTAAAATTAAATGAGACTTTATTTGTCTACATCTACACTAATATTATAAAGAGGAAAGATTTGTATGTAACGAATAAACATAAAAACTACTGGACCGATTTGGAAGAAATTTGGTATAGAGATAGTTTGAAATCCAGGATAGGATAGTTTTTATTCCGAAAATTTCACGGAAACGGGAAACTACGCTGGTAATATCGCGGTGGGCAGCCAGTCTCCTATAAAGTTAAATATTCTAGTTCTGTAGAGGTGGGCAATACTAAAACCTAAATAAAATTTTAAATAATGAAAGACTCGGATGTCTGTATTTTAATTGAACGTAATAAAGAACTTGTTTTTTGATAAGACAACAAAATAAAATACTAATGAGCCTGTATCAGTTGTGTTTCATTGACGGACAAAATATGTAGCTAGATACCTGTTCGAAATATTGACTTTTCACATTGAATATACACATATAACGAATTGTTTATTGTTAGCGGGTTTCCGCAACATCGTCAACGATCTGTCTTGATTAACTGTAGGGTGGACTGTTTCCACATACTTCCCGTACACATTTTTACATTAATTTTTTAATGACATTGGTAATTATATCTACCAATTACCTACATATCAATTCTTCCTTGAGATAAGATTGCCGTGTACAAAGTTTCATCAAAATCGATCTAGCAGTTTTCAAATTGAATCCGGATTTTTAAAAAGTCACATTCGATATTAGCATTAATTTAAATGGAAATTTATCACAATTTTTGAAAATCACAAATTATAGGCAGAACCTACAGATTTATTATTATTATACCTATATTAAAGAATACGAAAAAAAACAGTTATTTGTATCGAAATGGCGTCATTCCTGTTTTTATCTGAAAACTATAATATATTGAAATCGTTTCAGTAATTATCCAGTACTGTGCGTTTGAATTTGAAAAGTTATCTACTCTACATATTTTATAATACGTATGTGACGAAAGAATTAACGTTATTAGTTAGCCTATACCGGAAATAATATGATGTCTCTTTCCTCAGGAACAGGCTTTATGTTATATCGTACTTTAATTTAAATTTATTTACACGTTATTAAGAGGATATGCGAGCGACAATTATTCTATACAAACGTAGACCCCTGTTTCCTCCCTGGTATGGTAAATATTTTTTTACCAATTAAAATATATTCACCACCATCATGCCATGATTTTTTTCTATAAATTAGTTATTGTAGAAAGTAGGAGCCTTTAAAAACAAAAAAATTCATTACAGTTATTTTTAGACGTTCTTCAAACAAATTTGATTGATAAATTTAAAAAAAGCATCTTAGGGGCATAGCTAGTCTTTCATGTCCATCATCATTCTCATGTCCTTTTCCCAACTCACTTGGCGCAGTATGTTTTCTTCTTTCATACGTCCCTATCAGCCGTCATCTCTTTATTTACTCCTTTTTCTTTCATAACCTTTCTTATCACTCCATCCACAATTTCGTTTGCCTTCCTCTACTTTTCCATCATTTCACATTCATATTCATTACTATTTTACCCACATGCTCTTCCTCTCTTCTCATAACATATCCATACCACGATAAACGGGAATCTTTCAACTTTTCTGAAAGAAATTCTATAACCAAAAGAAAATTAAAAATCTTAAAAAATTTAAGAGAAGGTAACAGGTTACTACGGAGTAATGTTTTCGTCTATTTTGCATTGGTAAAATCACCTCGAGCTGCAGTTGTCGCTTTTTATAATTCTTTCTTTGGGGCGCAACGCGATAGCAGTATATTTCTGAAATAACTACTTTTCAAATCTGTCACCGACTGCATATCCTCTTAACGTGAACAAACAATTTCAGGGTAAAGTTATTACAGAGCTATAAATAATTTCTTAAATTTCACAATAAACCAACCCACCAACAATTTCAATAGTAATTACTTGAAATAGTTCTATCCAATCACCGTCTAAGTCTTCATAATACACGCTCAACACCCAATTCCCGTGATCTTCCTCCATCAAAGGACCCAGTGCGAAGTCGTTCTCACCCATACCTTCTTCTCTGTTAGTAAAATTTTCATAATTTACACTGAAAATTTGCATATCATCTAGAGGTTTTATCATAGCGTTCGCTCCGCCTTTTGTATCATTCACAACAATATCATTGCCTAAATATTTAAATATGTCTTTGCGATACTTTGTTTGTACTTTTATATTTAATTTAATTGTTTCACCGGTCGGCTTATCTAAATAGTAATGCACGTCTTTCGCGTTAATAATTGGTACTGAAAGGATAACGATGTCGTTCAGACGACTCGATGTAAACAATGGTGTCATTTCAACTTTTGTTTTACCTGAAATTAGTAAAAAAGTAGTATGACATTAGTTTGAACTAGAATGATTATAAGTTTTATTACTTTCAGGATTAATAACATTAATTGTTGATTTATGTTTACAATTTGAAAAAGTATCTTAACCCCTTGAGCACTAACCTGGCGTTTACGCCAGCTTTTCTACTGTTTTCCTATTGTCTCATTTTTATGGGTAATCGACATATTAATTTAGATTTATTTCTTTATTCTTCATCGTTCTTTTGTCTTAGTTTTGTTGTATTACACCTACTTATGTATTTATTTTTGAGCAATTTTGGGTCAATGATAGAGTGTTTAGATGCTCCGTCTATCAATATGGGTTCACATTTTTTACGAAGAACATGAAATTTTGATGAATTTTAATGCACGGCGATGAGGTACTTTCAAATGCTCACCTAATTAGTTACCACTCTAAAAGATTCGTCGCTTTTGTCTAGCCTAAGGGCCCAAACCTTTTAGGCTTAATGTTTCACCTAATATCTTTGCCTTTATCGAAATCTATAAAATCTTGATCAGAATAATCGAAACAGTCTTATTACGAATCTTCAAGAAAATCGAATAATAACAAAAAAATTTTCTTCACGATAATTCCCATTACAAAATTAATTAAAACAATCAATAGCGGGCGAAATAATTAAAACACATACGTACTTATGATACTGTTCTGATCGCTGTGACGATTAAAAGTCAATCCGTATGTGAGAAGCGTGTGACAGACTAGCACGACGAAACGCGCGCCCATGATTTCACTTCTCAAAAGACTGATATAAGAAACAGATGTACCTAACAAGCTACTACTACCTAACAATATAACATTCGTACTGATAGCCCCGTAACGGTTATTTGAATAAGCGTAATTTTTAATTCCGCAGGATTATTGGCTTCCATAATCAAATAATTTTGTAGAGATGCCCTACTTGATTACAGATTTGTGAAAAAATATTTTATTTCTTTTAAGAGATTCAATTCTGTTTTTTTTTTTTAACTTCTATACTTCCTTATACTTGTTTATCTACACAAATAAGCATGAATGTTTACCACCTATGCGTTTCTAAAACATTCGTGCGATGAGATAGTACTTTGGTGAGTGTTTCTGCGTACATTACCTTACGTTTTCTACTGAAAACAAAAAAATAAACAATTTTCACGAAATGCCACGTAATGGCATATGGTAAATGGCAACGTATGGTTGACACAGCTAATGCAATTTAAAATGCAATGACACTCTGTCAGAAGTACAGCTGATTTGTAACTCAAGAATATATTTAAGTCAACGGACTTACATTTTCAGTGGCAGTTCTATTCTTTGGTCAGTCGTATTTGTTTCATTAGTTTATAATAAACAGAAATACGTGTACGTACATCATTTGTGACGATAAGAGTGAATGACTTCGACAAAAGGAAATACCAGAGTACGTCCCTTACAATACTTTAACTGCACTGTTAAACAATTCAGAGATATAATGGAGTTAATAATAACAGAACTTATATGCAAGCGGAGCCGCTGATGAAGTTATATTATATATAACTATTGATATACCACGAAATATTCCACTAAATAAAAAATTACTAATGCATTCCTGTATGAAGATAACCGTTTCACTATCAAATGATATTGTCGATTCTCAAACCGCAAGAAAATATACCAGTTTATCAACTTTGAGATTACGACTTCCTTATCTAAAATTCAATATATCGACATTATAAAGGGAGACGATTCGTATTTTTTTTTTTTACTTTCGCGCTAGATATACATATGTGGTCGTCCAAGTGTTACGTAAGGAAAATATTAGATGTTTTGGGTACCCCCCCCCCCCCCTTCTTCTTGTCAGCAATAGCAAAAGCTAATTCACCCTCCAAGATAACGTAAGAATTGACATAATTTTTACAAAATATACTTAAGTAATTAAAAGTAAGTACTTACTCTCTATTAGTACCAAAAAAATTATGTAAATAATTAGGATTCCATATAAAAAAAACCCTAACAATAGTAAAAAAAACCAATTCATTGGTCAGTTGTAATTGGGCAAGTATTTGAATTTGTGAGACATATCTTGGCTTTCTGTTAGTACCATTGATTCGTCTATTTCCAGACTTTTTGTTTTATTTTTTTTATGTGGAATCCTAATAATTATCCTGAAATTATTTTTGATACTAACAGTAAGCCAAGATAGTTCTCACAAATTCCAACACCTGCCAGTAAAACTGCATTGAATCGGATTTTATTCACAATTTTTTTTACGTGGAATATATATTATAAGGCTCACAAAGTGAGCACTGACGATCCCACCATTCAAGCGGAGAAGGTTCACTGCTGGAGATAGGTCTGCCCCAAGATCTCCACAACGACCGGCCTTCCTTCACCCGCATCCAGAATATTCCTGCGACCTTCACCAGGTGGTCGGTCCACCGAGGGGGGGGGGGCTACCTATGTGACGTCTTTTTGTACGTGGCAGCCATTCGAGAACCCGTTGGCCACATCGGGCATCGGTTCTACAAGCATACTCTGCTGGAGATTCTTAACACCCCTAGCTTAACGTTCCCTTGGCCGCTAACGTTTACGCAGGCCATCATGTTCATTATTTTACTGAAAGTTATGTTTGATGATCTGCAACCGAGAACTCTTCCATCCATCCAATGAACCGAAAGACGTCCACTTCTGGAGATAGGTCTCCCCCAAAGATCTCCACGACGACCGGCCAGAACTCTTAATTTAAATTTTAATATGGAATATGTATTGCAAGGGCACACTATTTACATTTGCTACGGCGGACCTCACGCTTATAAAGTGTTACTAAATTGCGCTGGCAGCGACTGCAAAAATTTTTCCAGTTGGGTATCAAAGCAATACTTTTTTTGAAATCTATACAATTAACGAGGCTTCAGTGCATCCTGGATAACTATACCAGCCTCATAGGAGAAGTCGATGGTAGGTATGACCTATCTAGTTAATTAATTTACTTTATTGGTGCACACCAAAGAAATACATTTATTAAGAATTCTAGCATCCTGTGATGTTGGTTTTCCTAAAATTATATTTATCTCCCTATCCTCCTCCACGAATCTGGTAACATTCTATGATGCATTTCCTCACTTTGAACAAATTCCCACAATAATGATGTAAATCGTCCGTACTTAGACACAAATCACCCAAATATGATGTTTTTTATTTATCATAAAAAAAAACTTATTTAGAGGTATGTATCCTGACTGGATACGAAATGCTGCAACCAATTCCTTTCTAGAGAGCTTGGCATGATCAAACCAGGGTGGTTACCACAGTTTTCTTTCATAAGTTCTGGAACACTTACCCTTGTCTACAGAACTTCTACCAATATGCTCGAGCCACATATCGGAACATTTTTTTCTAGCTGCCGGTAAAAGTTCTATAAACAAAGGTTTACAAAGAAGTTCCTTACCATTAACGACAGCACTAATTGCTAGATTATCAGCTATATCATTATTTACAATGCCAACAAGCACTTCTTGTGACGCTGCCAAAGGGGATTCTGATTCACATTAGGTTTATTTATATCTGTATACTGCAACTATATCAATTTCTTTTCTTTATCAAGCGAATAATAATGAAATAAATAGTACAAAAAGAGATAATATTTATTTAGCAAATCTAAAATACAAAGAATTTTTCAAGCAGCGATCGCTGTTGCTATTATCCACCCGGTGTATGGTGATACTCGTGTATTTATGTTAGGGAAATTCGAATCAGCACAACCCTGAGCCCATGAGAACACTCCGACCACGGCGCCATCGTCCACTATAGGACTTCCGCCATCACCCTGGGCAAAAACCATAATTACCTTACATTTTTCAATAATTATGTTAGACAATCAAAATAGCCGTTCTGATTTACTTGAGTATAAATGCGGGGCAGGGGTATTCATGATTTTCTTTTTTCTTTCAAATTATACTAATGTTTACGTAAGTTTTAAAGTCAGGGTCAAAATGTCCAACATTATACAAATGCCCACGTAAGCTTTAAGGTCAAAGTGAAAATGTACATAATTATACCAATGCTTTCGTAAGCTTTGAGGTCAGGATAAAAATGTTCAAATATATACCAATGTCCACGTAAGCTTTAAGGCCAGGATGAAAATGTCCTAAATTATGCCAACGTTTACGTAAGCTTTAAAGTCAGGGTCAAAATGGCCAAAATTATAGCAATACTTACGTAAGCTTTTAGGTCAAGGTCAAAATGTCCAATATTATACCAATGCTATCGTAAGCTTGAAGGTCAGGGTCAAAATGTTCAAGATTTGGCTCTTCAAAATACTTGACTGGTCCCTTGTCAATTTTTCGAGCATACAAACAATTAATTATGTTAAAATTATATTGAATAAAAATTATAAGTAAGATTTTAAATTTAATACCATATTTTATTGTACCTACTGGATGTACCTGTAAGCTCAACCCTTTGTTCACAATAATAATTTAATGTTATACATACAACATAGATCTTTGGTGTTAAATTTTCAAACTTGAGGGTGGCATATTATAAAAAGGTCCTATCACCATGCTGTGGTTTACTCAAGACGTTTTCCTTCATCGAAAGCTAAGATTCATTATAGAATTGGTAGGTGGGTTCGAACCTACGTCCAACGACGTGCATTTTGACTCACTACTCTAAACCATTTTCGTTTCACATTAATTTCTAATGAAAAGTGTGAAAGCTGGAGCTTCTATATTTGGGTAGACACAAGGTATTTCAAGTCACTAATCAAGTCCTTACGTAACGTAGGTAAAAAAAGGTTGCTATTTTTGACGTTAGCAAGTATTAAAATCTGGTGAAATGCATGTCTGTTTGCTAATTTTAACATAATTTTTTTTGAAACCTGAATCCTATGAAAAGTTACTGTTCTTATGTAGTATTTTATCAAAATTTATTCCAAGTTATATTTACTAACAAGGCATTTTTTACGGCAGTAGATAACAAGTTTCCTCAAATTAGATAATAAAATATAATATATATACATACCTATATTTTAATCTCTTCTTAAATAACTTAATAACGTGTTTTTCACTTTGTGTTATTATAATTATACGATGGAAGTATCACAATACTGTTTTGTTACAGGCAATATAATAAAATATAAATAAACCTCGAATGTCGGATACGAAAACCATATAATGAAAATACCACGAAATACGCTCACACAACGCAAGGTTTTACTGTTAAGTTTACGGATTAATTTTCCGACACACTTGCTTAATTGAGAGTTGTCTGTGCTGTTTAGCAAAAAAAAAAATGCAAAAACTAAACTTTAATTTGACTACGAAAAATTACTCGAAATGTCTGTGTAAAATTGTACGTATATAGAATAGGTAATATTAATATAATAAGTGAAATAGTCAACGCGCTAAAGTATTTTCTGAATAACAAATAACACCTGCGCTAAGTAAATAACATTGTAGTAGGTGCATAGTATTCTTTTATTTTTGACCTTTAAAATATACAGTGAAGTTTTGCCAGACTACAGAATATCATATATATAATATCATAATCAAAAACAACTCCTTTACTAGATATTTATGGTTTTATTAATCTGCCTTGTTCGCCATCTAGCAATGTGAGCTGCTTGGTCATATTTGAAGTGGGATACGGGTTACATGATATGCTAAGTTCTATTTTAAATGTTATATTTCTGCTTGTCTGCCTGCACTAGAAATTTATCTATTTGTTGGATATTCCGTAACTTCTCTGTAACGTACTATTTTAGTTTTTGCAGTTTTTATTAAAGGTTAAACTTTGACCGCCATAATAAAGCATAGTGCATTACTTATTCA